>OY979708.1:754570-1171487 GCA_963855925.1 Inga laurina | reverse complement strand
GATCACCCTCAAAACATGGCCGCCACCACGCTCACTGCTGTAAAAGCAACATACAGACCAACCAGATAGAATCCCCAAAGCCTAGGAACTCGAAATCTGCACCAAGTAATCACCAGAAGAGACCCCATAAGGCTCAAGAGCAGGAATGCAAAGGCGATAACAATACCCACGTGAAATTTAAGCACATAAGCACTGGGATAGAGCTTGGCAGTCTGCATCACCAGCGCACTCCCCAGCCCCACAAGCATATTGAACATTGGCCCAGCAAAGCATCCAGCCATTGCCATGGCTGGATGGCCAGCTTTGGCAACTGCAACATCAGCAACAAGATCCCCCACCGAATTTCCCCATGCCAACACTGTAAGACCCAGCAGTGCCGGTGGCAGTTTGAGAAGCGTACCCAACGCTGCAAGGCAGTTTATCAGTTCTCCAGCCACAGTAGATATCCAAGACACACTCATAACAAATGCTACAAGCACTACAGGTGTTTCCTCAGCTTTTGGGGTTCTTTTACAATTATATAGTGAAGAAGTGCGAGAGAGCAGCTTGCCATGAACACTATCAACCAGAGGGGAAAATGAGTGTTGGGAAGGAGGAAAATTATTGGGTCATTAAATGGAATCAATGAGTTGCAGGCATACAAAATGGCTAGGGGGCAAAGAGCAATATTAGCTGATGCATAAAATCTGTTCCATTCAGTTGGTCCGGACTGAGGTATTGTCAATTTTAGGAGAATTGAGACTGGACGCTCCCATACTACTGATATCTGTAAACACAAAGAAATTAGTTCAGACAATGTCAAGTCTATACAGTTATTAAAGGATTAAGATTAATCTCAGTAAGGACACAATCAACTAAAACTAAAATACAAGAGCTTCACAACATCTGATTGTCTGATGGCAGGATAAGTCAAAATGCAGATCCTAGTCACTAATATCTTTTACCAAATAAATTTCTTGTGTTGCTGTGAACTTAGAACAACAGAGAATGTTGAAGGAAAGAAGGATGAATATTTAATATGTATGCAGATATCATTTATTGCCAAAAAAAGTTTATGAAAAACTTGCAAGCCTTCTGCATAGCAAGTCCTTGATTTTGCTAACTAGCTATCTATAGTCCCTCGAGAAGAAGGCGTGAGATAAAATAAACTTCAAAGAACCAAAAATCGGAATACCTATAAATAATCTGAAATGTCAAGAAAAATGCAATCTATACTTTTGTTAAGAGCATTTATTTTAGCTAAATAAAGGCATTCATACAAAAGTTCAAAGTTATACCCCAAAACAGAAAATTTTGAGAAATTTAAACTCTCCTCTCTTTGAGATTTTTAGATAGAGATCGTCTCTTTGATTATAAAACGACATCAACCCTCCTCCTCCCTGATGAAGTCACAGAAATTGGGGATATTTACTCTAATGAGGCTGAGCAAGTAGATGGTGAAAAGCTGTCATCATCTTATAGATATGAAAGACATGTTAGTTTCAAAGTTAACTTCATACCCAGTATCCATTGCTTACCATATTCAACATGAAAATCAGAATGAAAAAGTTCCTTTCGTCCATCAGAGACCCAGAAAAGGTTAAATTATGACATCCGGTCGTTGATATATTGACAAGCAAGTTATCAACAGATCACGATTCACATATACAGAGATAAAAATAAAAGAACAAAAAACATTTCTTGGCTAGCAAAACGTGTGTATTAAAACCTAAATTCTCACGGGATACTTTAACCATACCATTTCAAAACTGCGACGAAATCCAGAACTTCGTTTCTTTTCCTGGAGACTTCCTGAAGCTTTGACGTCGCTGCTGCCTGTAATTGGTTCCTTTTGTCCCTCTAGATCTCCAGCAAAGCTCCCCACACTCCCACCCTTTTCCCTACGACTTCCCAATCCCAAATCCATGTAAAACACAAAACCAACAAAGAACAAATAAAAACTCACAAAGCCAACTGCTTGCCATAAAGAAATCTCCGCACTAAGATAGACATAGAAGAGGAACAAGACGGAGATCAAGTAAAATAAGACATCCCTCACAAAAGGAGCGGGATCAACAGAAAAGGGTGCGGCGTAGATTGCCACAAACCCAACTACAAAGGCTGAGACGAAGGTTCCGGCAGAGAGGATCGCAGCCAGGCCAGTTCGGTGCTGACCACCGCGAAGAGCGGCGGCGGAAGCGAAAACATCGGGCGCACCATTACCCAAAGCTAAGAGGGTTACAGCACCCATGCTGGGAGACAAGTTGAGGTGAAGTGCGAGTTTGGTGGTGACGATAGAGAAATGATCTTGGGCAGTTTTGATGAGGATATAGAAATGTAAAAGGAGGAGTAGGCAAAGAAAAGGGATGGAATGGAAGGAGTTGTGTTGGAAAAGACAATGGTGGATGGAGAAGTAGTCGATGAGGCCATCGGAGTGGGATCCAGAGGAGAAGCAAGAGGAAATGGGAGTGGTAGAATTAGGGGTGGCGAGAAGAGACCTGCGGGTAGAGGGAGAGGGAGAGAAAGAGGGAGGGTTGAGGAGGAAGAAGAAAAAGATGAGAACAAGTGAGAGTGAAAGAGAAGAGGCCTTCCAGGAGGGAAGAGCGAAGGCCATGCCATTACCTCCCCTCTACCCTCTCTTCAACATTCAACGCTTTCTCACACCGCACTCCCCCGTGTTTTTCCGCGTGAGATCCTCTCCAGATTAAGCGGGCCAGAGACACAGAACTGAGATTTCATTTGTGCATCACAGATTTGTATACGATTATTTGAGTAGATTATTTTTTCTTATAATTATTTATAATTCATGATTTATGATATGTGAAGTAAATATATGAGAGGAATTTTATTTCAACTTATATAATAGATACTTATTTCTAAAAAATAAATTATTTCAAACACTTACATAATTAAAAAGAACTTGATGCATGAGGCAGGGCAGCACAGAAAACAAAGGGTTCGAGGCCTAAATTTATCTAGGAAGTTCTCTTTGAAGAGTAATATTATCCTAAAAATTTTCTTAGATTAAATATCACGAAATTCCAAAACATAATAATATTTCCCTATATCGTTAAAAACCTAACATTGGTAGTTAATTTTTTAACGGAAAATGACAATATTGCTCCATTTTAACACTTCCGGGACAATATTAAACCTAAAAACAACTTTCAAAGTAACATTGTTTTTTAGCGAAAACGTTCAGAAAAAATTTGTTCCTGAACCCAAAATAAAATGAAGTTATTTTATCAAACTTTTGTTAGATGTTTAAATATCATCTAAATTTGAAAAATATTTTCATTTCATTTATTCTCTTAAAAATTTTACTAGCTTATTTATTTTAAGAATAAAAATAAAAAATAACTAATTGATTTTCTGTCATTAGTTACATTTATTTAAAGAACTTGAAATTCAAGATTAAATAGTGCCCATCTAGTTCGCGGAATCAAAGATAATGTAATGAAATGTAATGATGATCACATGAATTTGGTTGGTTTGTCGTTAATGAAAGATGATGAGTATGTATAAAAATGTTTAGTTGGATTACATCGAACATAAAAATATGAGAATAATATAACAAGAGATAAAATTACTCCTGACTACACATATATGTATAATGTTTACGTTTGGTTCATAGTAATTTTTTCAATTTAGATAGTATACATGTTGGGTTTATAGAAATTTTTAATATCTAATAATGGAAATATTATGCAGTGTATATGTTAGATTCATAATAATTTTTTAATATTTATTGGTGAGTATATTATTTAATGAGATATTTTAATATTTGAAACAATGGAATATATTTTTAAAAAAAATTTTTAATGGGAAACATTTTCTTAAATTTTTATATTATTAACTAATTTTTAAATATTTAATGATGATAATTATTTAATAATTAACAACATTTATGGATCGGTCAATTTAAAAAATTATAATTGCAATAATATCTTTTTTCACTTGATTACAGATATCTACATCCTCATTCATCAGTCGTAGCATTGTAATCCTAATTACATCAAATGATGTAATTAAGATCACAAAATGTAATCCTCTTTATATTGCATAAACCCAACTAAACACTGTAATCATTTTATTGCATCAGAATTACAAATAATCCTCTCTCATTGAATCAAACCAAACGGGCTAATAATGTCCTTTATTTATGTAGTTATTAGTTAATTCAGGCCAAAAAAAGTAGTTATTTGTTAATGAACTATATAAAACAAAAGGGAGATTACAATAAACAATTATAACTGTTATTTACGAGGGAGTGTTATTAAAATTATAATACTCCTCTTATCCTTAATAGAAGACATATTTATTTAATTTGATTAAATTGGTTAAGTTAATTAATATAATATTTATGTTCTAAAACATCATAGTAATATCTCTTGATTCCATCATTCCCTCTTATCCTTTTGTTAAGGGAGCATTAATAGGAATAAATTAAAAAAAAATTACACCTATGAATACTATGTCCTATATTTTAAGGCCGAGTAATAATTATAAATGTTTCAACAAATATTTCTGTTTATAGGTATTTTTCATACTGTTTCCTGAAATAAATTTCTTGATTTAATATTCTCATCATCGGACCACCACGAGCAGGGACTAGTCCATTGGTTCTTTTCTTTTCTTTTTTCCCTAGTTGCTTTATTCTACTCCCTCCAGTGCTTAATATAAAATTTGGCAAATAAATCTTAGTCTTAAATATAAGACATAGTTTTAATATTTATCAATCTTTTCCTAATTTACCCATATTGATACTCCATCAACAATAATTAAGGAGGAGAGGGATAGGAATTTATGAAGATAAATAGGGTATTTTAAAAAATATATATCATATTAAATAACTTAACTAACTTTCTTAATCTAATCAAAATTAAGTAAATCTGTTTATAATTAAGGACCGGAAGAGTAAAACAATTCATTTCGTTTTCAAGGTCGATGGTTCAAGATGCCTCAAATATTGGTCGCAAGAAATCTTCAAAAAAATCCTCTTAGAAAACAGCATGATTCTACTTGATTCAAATAAGAAAACACTTACCATGAACATGGCAATTGGGCTAAGGGATTCTCCAACAAGCTAGGTGAATATCCATTCACCATAGCTGAGATGCTAGGAACTGCAATGGACTATAACTGTGTTGGAATCTTGGAATGAATTGACGCCCTTCTGGGATGATGGAGGAGGGTTAGATAGAAGACCGCCCCCTAAACTTGGGCAATCGAAAAATGTCAGTCAAAACTTTTAAAACTATTTTAGAAGACGCAGCATCATTAGGCCTGAACAGCTTTTAAAATGTTGAGGCCAACGCAAGAGACAAATGAAGAAGACAGCAAGACTTTATGATGTCTCAAGTATTCAAGCGCCATCGAATTTCACTTCCCGAACAAGAATTCATTTCCCTGATACTAGTTCCTTTAAATCTGACCTTCTATACCCTTTATAGTCTAAAGTTACAGTAACCACATTAAAAATACACAATGAAATAAATACTCATCTATATTCCTCAGGCAATCGATAACCTGGCATTACTATTTTGTCCGCAAACATTTTTCCTGTTTTTGGCATGACATGCCAGTGCAACGTCAAGTTGAATTCTTTTCCCCGTAAATTGCTTCCCTGCACCATGAAAATTCCAATAATTAAATTGAATTCTCAAGTAATCCATGCTAGCAATACTCACACCTGCCTATACAACACATGATTGCGTACCTGGTCAATGAAGCGGTACTTATTTGAAGTATGTATCCAAAACTTTGCATGCTCTTTAGAAGGAATGATTCCATCCCACAGGGATATCTGCAATATGACACCCCAGAAGCTTAAGCCACGTATATATAGATCATGTGACAAAGTATGATGATTAATAGAAGTCAATCATGCAGCGACAGATGGTTTCACATGGCTATATGAGTGACAAATACAACACAGCCATACTGATCATCTCTTACCTGATTCAAGGAATTCTTCGGGGTTTCATACTCGGCAGCTACAAATACAAAAACCTAAAAGCATATCAAAAGAGGCAAAAGTAAGCTCCAAAACATCTCAGGACTCCTAAAGCTTCCAAATTGTTTTGGAATGATTTATCAGAAACTGGGTTCTTGTGTGTCATATGCAAAGTATTCTAAAGACAATTTTCAAAACTAACGTAATTTTGCACACAACATGAGAATGCAAAGCATGATGTCAATAGATCATGTCTCTATAAACTGAAACAGTCTAAATGCGGGTGCATGGCACCTTAACCTTTAAAGACGGGAAAAAAAAATGAAGCAGAAAGTATTGAAAGTGCAGTAAAACTACATTGCAACCCAATACAATATTATAAAATTCCTGCTAAATGCATCCGTGCTTTTAAGAAATAGGGACAAAAGACTTAAAGAATCAATATTGAATACAATGAATTTTGCAAATTCAAATTATAAACCTGTTTCGTGTTCCATGTGAAGAGAGTTTGTAAATCTGCTGATATATTCAGTGTCATGCTGACCTGCAATAATAGAAAGCCTTTTCACTTTGAATACCAGAGAGAAGGCATCTCAATGAGGTGGTTTTTGACACAATATGATATGGATTATAACTTCATAAGCATAATCAGAGAAAATGCAATTAACTAGATCACTTTCAAATTGCCTTCTAAGGGCAAGAATCCTTTCAAGTGTTCCTGGTTCGCTCCTAACTTTTATTTTTCAAGATTCTGGATCTGGAAAAATCATCACTACATATTCATACAAACATAAGATTGGAGCAGAGCTGCCTCCTAAAACATTCAGAGATGTCTAAGGAATAAGGACCAAGATCTTTTAGTTTCAAGCATGCAAGAGTATCACTGTCACTTTTACTTTCATGTCAAAAATATAGGCATCCAGCAAATATCAGAAGCAAAATCTTGGGAAAATCAATAAATAAAAAAGCACACTTGGTGCCTTAAAGGCTTCATGAAGTATACCTATACATGAGAACACATAAATGGCAAATCAAACATACCGGCCAGCATCCCATATTTATATTGAACACTGATACGGAGCACAAGTATCTAATTCTCACTCTTTCGTATAGGTATCATAAGAATTAGAAATAGTACAAGACCTCATCAAATCTAAAAGCTAGTAATTTCACTGTCCCACAAGAGAATATCGACATTCCTTTCCAGCCACAAGTTCTTTTACAAAGTTTTGCAGTCCATAACGTATAGCCAATTGGGTTTGATCTAAACCTATGAAGATGTAATGTACAAGAAATTCAACCAATAATGCCCCTTGGCCTTTGTGTTAACAGTAGCCTGATAAAATAGGGACTATGAGAATCACGTACAAGAATAAGCAATTCTTGTAACATAGAAAGCTCACTCAACTTTTGTGAAGCCTAATTATTGGCATCGCAGCAATAGTGAATCCACCCTATGTATGATGCTGAAACCTAAAACGCCAAGAGTACAAATCTTCTTCAGTTCCACATCGCTATAATTTTTCCCCATTATTCCATTCTATCTCTATCATACCCAACTCATAATGCATTAAATTCCCTAACTTGTCCAAACAGATCAGTAAGATTACTGCTTGCAATTACAGTTGAGTAGTTGACAGTCTAGGAAGTTGAAACAGGCAAACAACATCTTTAATATGTGAACCATGTAGCCCCTCATGTTTTCAATCCAATTTGTCGTGTCATCTAAGTGATATTTTAACCTTGTATCCTCGCAATTAGAGAGCCCCAAAAGATTAGAAAATAAGTGGTATCAATATACCCGAGCTCTTCTATATTATTTGCATCCAAAACTCTTCCATCCAATGCCCAAAAAATCTAACTTGCTCATTTTTAAGTTACATGGGGCTTGAATTAGGTAGAACTTTTCCTTCCTCAGAAGCTTGGACAGTCAACTAATTGTTGCTTGATTTCAAAGAAAATTACCTCACAACTAGTATAAGGGTGAACTACCAAAGCTCTAATCTCTATATCAACCGTACAAATATGGATTACATTGCAGAAAGTTAAAACAGAATTGACTATGATCAGATAAAATGCATCCGGATGCAATAGAAAACTAGACAAAATGCTCGGATGCTATGTTCTCTCTCAAACAAAACCCAACCCTAAATCTGGACAAAGAAGTCCAGGAAGCAGAGATAAATATAGTCCTAAAAGACCCTATCCAGCAGAGTAGCAATCACAGGGAAAATCACCAGGCGGGCAAAACACAAAAAAGACAAAAATTACCTCGTCATTGCCGTTTGGCTGCTTCTGAAACCAGTTAATGTTCAGAACCTAAAACCCCAAATACAAACATACACCAATCAAAAATCACACTGCGATTACGGAATCGGTAGCGGACGAACCGCGGTACGATAAAGATCTACAGAAGACAAATTAACAAAACAAAATGGAAGAGAAAGAAAGAGACCTTGACTTGGGCGGTTGGAGTGGGGGAGTTGAAATTATCAGAGAAAGAGGCGAGGGCGCACATAAAGGCGAGAATGGTGACAGCAAAGGTGAGCAGGGCGTTGGCTCTATAGCCGAAAGAATGCATTTTGGGATGTGGGGATGGAATGAAGCGCAGAAAAATGAAGTAGGGAGTACTCAGCCGAGAAAAGGAAAAGTTTTAACATTTGCTTCGTGCTTTCCTGCATTCTCATTGGATCGGACACGTTGTGGGTGGGGTCACTCGCGCCAACTGTGCTTCCGCTTCCCCCTGTTTGCCTTTGCCTCTTTTTTTCGCTAAATTTGTGTGTTTGGCCGCGACCTTTTTGTTGCTTGTTTGTTTTAATTTTTCAAAAATGTTTTTTTATTTATGAAATAAATATGTAAAGAGAGTTTTGTTATGTAAATAGATTTATGAAATCATGGTTTAATTACTTACTTTCTTTTGCTATTTTTATTTGTTTCTTGGCCAGATACCTTCTTTTGCGATTTCACAACAAAGTTTTTTTATCCTTTGTTTGGATATTTTTAGTATTGAGTGGTAAGAACATGAAAGATTTAAACTTTTTGAAGTAAATAAATATACATAATTATTACAATATAATATTTACTAATTGCATTTAAAAAAAGTATATTTTTGTTTTTATTTTTTTGAAAAAAAAAATAATAACAACAGTGTAAATTATTGCATTCAAACACTCTTGACTTGAGTGTTAATGAGGGACACAAATCCTTTTGGTGCATTTAATAAGAAAAAATCTTAACGTCTTGTTATTCAATAACAACAATAAAGTTTTATCCCAAAGAGCTAATACATTGATCGCTGATCGCACTGGAGCTATTGTGCTCCACCAAGAACCACTTATCATCTCTTTGGTCATTTTAATTTTTTTTTTTTTTTCTTCACTCTGTTGAGCTTACACTTTACACAATGAACGTTGAATGACAAAAAAGTGAATGGTCATGCGGCAGCTGGCTGCGACCTTAAAAGCCTGTGATTCTAGGGAAAACCGAAACAGCTTCAAGCCCATATTTATTGGGTTAATTGAAGCCCACTGAACTATTGGGCTGATTACTGACCCGAGACGACATACTCCTTGAAACGTGAGGTCAGACTCGGGAAGCAGCAAAGGTCCCGGGTCAAAGTGTGGCCTGTTCAATATAGTCGTATTATTTTAATGTTGTTTAAATTACTGTTTTTAGATTCTCTTTGTCATGAGACATCATCAGAATTCTGAACCGGCAGGGAAGCCCCAGTGTATAATGAATTGTCTTTCTCTTTCGGTCCTTCTTTTCCTCTTTTTCTCTTTTCTTCTCTCTTTTGCTCACTGTTTTTTTTTGGGTTTAACGATAAAGCCAATACTTTACGTGGTCCATGGATCATTGCTCTGTGCTTTTTTACTTAATCATATATTGAATGATGGCTCTAAATCATATGATGTTTCCACATTTTCGTTTTTCTGAAGCAGAAAAATGACTTATGGCGCCTGCAGCCCGTTACGTTATGGGAGGAGCTTACACTCTTGTAGGTATTGCTTTCTTGATGCTATTTACCAGACATGGAGGGTTATGGACCACACAGCCCGATGAATTTTAAGTGCAGTGGAAAACTTTATTGTTGTGACCCGGATCAGGGTCACACCTGTCCGAGTCTAATAATAAACTTTGATTAATTTCTTAATTTATTCATTGTATGATATGGTATTTGTGAAGTCGGTTGATGCTTCGGATATAGTTAAAGATGTCAACACTTTATTCTCATTGTTCACAAAAATTATTGAGTGAGTTAGTCATCAAAAATGTAGTCCATGTGGTGACTGACAATGTAGCTAATTATGTAGTATGTGGTAGATTGATAAAAAAAATACAAAACTATTTATTGGTCACCATATGCAGCTCATTGTTTGAATCTTTTTTGAAAAACATTGCAGTCATGCCTCATGTGTCAGAACTTGCGAAAAATGCATCTAAAATCACTATAATTGCATATAATCATAAGGTCTTCTTGTCATGGTTAAGGAATAGATCATATTGGAAGGAAATAGTACGTCCTGATGCAATGATATTTGCCACCACACTCATCACCCTTCGTAGCATATATTTGCATAAACATGATTTATAAGCTTTAGTTGTTGATCATCATTTTGTGTAGCACAAATTAGCAAGCACTAGACCCAGGAAAATTTTCAGTGCAATCGTTCTAAATAATGAGTTTTGGGACGATTGCTTTGAAATTGTGAGACTTATGTCTCCTTTTGTGAGACTTGTGTCTCATTTGATAAGGTTGTTGAGGATTGTGGATTCAGATGAAAAATCTTCAACGCCTTACGTCTACGAAGGGATGCAGAGAGCTAAGAATTAAATCAAGGACGTATTTCAAATGAAGAAGGAACTGTACAAGCCATATACGGATGTTATTCAAAATCGCTAGGATAAGCATTTGAAAAATGACCTACACGCAGTAACATATCTCTTGAATCCTGCATTATTGTACAGTCCTGACTTTGTTTAAAAGCATAGACTGATGGATGTTGTGATCAATTTGTTTGAGGCACTCCCACCTGACAATGATGATCATTTTATTAGGATGATGCAACAAATCAGTGTCTACCGTGACCGCAAAGAATAATTTGATAAAGTTTCATACGATAAAACAGCCCAAAAGCTTGTACGTCGTAAGTATATTAAGTTTTATATTTGAAAGCACATATTATGATTATTTTTTAATGTTTAGTAATACATTCTAAATGTTTTTTACTTTATTTTGAAGATGAGTAGTGGTTGTATTATGGGGGTTCAGTACCATAATTGCAACAAATTGCTATATGTGTTTTTAGTCAAACTTCTTCTTCTTCTTCTTCTGGTTGTGAAAGAAATTAGAGTTTATTTGTATATATTTATACTAAAAGAAGAAACAAATTGGAGCATCAGAGGCTTAATGATTTGGTTTTCACAAACTACAATATGAAGTTGAAGTTTAGGTAATCTAAACAGTCATAACTAAGGAATGGTTGTTATATATTTTTAGTAAATAATGATCTTTTACTGTGTTGGCATTATAGGAATCAATTGAAGAAGAAAATAATTATGACCCCATTGATTATGAATCAATTGACAGACTAGACTTTTGGGTTCTTGACGAAGATCCAACTCTTGAATTTGAAAACGTAAAATCGATAGATCTTCAATTTCAACAAATGGTGAGGGATTATGGAGGTTTCTAACCATATTTTTAATTATCTAAGATTATATTCTTATTTCTACTAACAAAAGAATATAATCATATTTTGAGCATAACTAGTACTAATTTTATTCATTTGATACATAGGTGATGACACTTTTGTTGTGGCTCCATCATTGAATGTTAACTCTGTTGCTCCTAGTGCTTTTACTCTCTCTCCTATGGCTCCATCTCCTAATGTCTTAGAACCTAGAAAGTTGAATGATATAGTTGATGCTTATTTTAATGATAATAATTAATTAATTATTAGTTTACTATTTTTGTTATCATAAACATGTTTTGATATTGTGTTATGAACTTATGATAAATATTTTGGGATTACAAGTTATAATAGTTCTCATTAGGTGATATATATATATATATATGATACAACCATGTTATTTTATTAGCATTTTAATTCTGGATATATACTATTCATAATTTAGACGGTGTGATGAGAAATTATAATATTTTTTAATTTTTTACTCCTCATAATCCGGTTTAGGTTCGGGTTAACTCCAGTCTGATTCAATGACCCTTGACTCAGTATCCCGATCAGTTCATTGACCAGTCTGAATTTAATTAGCTTATTTTCAAGAGAATGAGAAAACAGCGAACAAGAACTGACGTTTCAAAAGGAAATAAGTTTGTTACCAAAAAAAAAAAGGAAAGGAAATAGGGAAAATCCCTCAAAAAGAACTTTTAAATTAACAAAAGGCGCAGAGGTGTTTCGAAATTTAATATCCCAGATCAGTGCGAGTGCCTGAACTGGAATATTAGAATTCGAGTCAAAATGACGTGCGTGACCCTGGAAGTTTTTAAATTGAAAAGCGTTGAGGGAGGCGTGATAATGGCGCTAAAACGCGTTCAGAAAAATATCATCTTCTCTGTCGTCATCGGTGCCGTTGGTCGAGCCTGGATTCGTGGCCTTGGATTGCTATAGTCCACAACATTTAATATTTTGTGTTTCTCTGAATTAAACCCTGTTCTCAAAAAATGAGAAGTACTAAAAGCTAAACAATATCAATAACTTCGATGCCATGAGTTGAGATAAACTAGAAAGAAAACAGAGTGAAATCTTGAGCACTCGTCATCTTCTTCTCGGTTGCCAACAACTCCGATTTCATCACCCCCAACAACTCGCCATCTTCTTCTTTTATAGGATCCTGTGTATATGCGCTAAAAAACAGGGATAAAAGAGAAGAGATTATTAAGAACACTCAAGTGATCATAAGAAGTAATGAATAAGTTTGGAAAATCACTCGAATTGTCTGAGCCTTGACCCAATCACTTCTTGGGAAAATTTAGTAATGATCGCAACTACCGACCATCACCGCTAACGACTCGTCATCTTCTTCACAATTATCATCGACATCTGCTTCATCATTGACATGATTCCCAACTCGATATTAGGCTTTACCAACACAGCATTACATTTTCACAACATCCTATTGACTTTCACAACTCGAGTTTGTCATTCACAACTCGAGTTCATATCATCACTGGATGGTAACCGGCGAGTTATTAGCTTATAGGATGCAGAACTCGAGTTATGAATTGATAACTCGAGTTTCCCAACACAATCTTACATTTTCACGACATCCCGTTAGACTTTCACAACTCGAGTTTGCCATTCACAACTCGAGTTTAACCGGCGAGTGATTAGCTTATAGGATGCAGAACTCGAGTTATGAATTGATAACTCGAGTTTCCCAACACAATCTTACATTTTCACGACATCCCGTTAGACTTTCACAACTCGAGTTTGTCATTCACAACTCGAGTTCATATCATCACTGGAGGGTAACCGGCGAGTGATTAGCTTATAGGATGAAGAACTCGAGTTATGAATTGATAACTCGAGTTTCCCAACACAATCTTACATTTTCACGACATCCCGTTAGACTTTCACAACTCGAGTTTGTCATTCACAACTCGAGTTCATATCATCACTGGAGGGTAACCGGCGAGTGATTAGCTTATAGGATGCAGAACTCGAGTTATGAATTGATAACTCGAGTTTCCTAACGCAGCGTTACATTTTCACGACATCCTGTTAGACTTTCACAACTCGAGTTTGCCATTCACAACTCAAGTTCATATTGTCACTGGAGGGTAACCGGCGAGTGATTAGGCTTATAGGATGCATAACTCGAGTTTACCAACACATTCTTACATTTTCACAACATCCTATTAGACTTTCACAACTCGAGTTTGTCGTTTTCACAACATTGCAAGGTGATCATCCCACTTCTGGAGATAAGACCATATTCAATAATTCAATTTTCTTCGTAAAACAATTACTGAACTGAAAATTTACCAACCTTCCCATGTGAAGCTGAACAAGTAAAGGTTATCATAATGAAGCTGGACCAACTTTCTTTGCTATTCTTTGTTAGCAAAGGTTATCATTTTTTCCCATCAGGATTAGATTGTTCGATTGGTAGCTGTTGTTTCTTGTTGGACATTAATTGTTATGAGTTGACTGGTTGGCTAGAAGAGAATGCGTGAGCACACTCATACGGCTGAGTGATTGGATCATTTTGTTTTAGTTTCTTTAGAAATGCATGCAAGATATATTGAACTGGTTTTTAAGATTTTCACTCTTAGTTAGTCTGTTAATCGATTTAGAGGAAAATGATGCAATCGGTTCATAAAACCTTGGGCGCCAATGCTGTACACTCATGCCTGTACATGCATTTGTCTGCAATAACTCTAGATGATTAGATTAAGATAATCGCATGTCAAACTTCTAAAGTTTTGAACCTACTTTGGGAGGCTGCATATCAATATATCCTCTAAGATGATGTTTAACAATGGCAGAGTAAAAGCAAACATCTTGCAGAAGTTGAGTTTTGCTTATTGTGTTTGTATAAGAGTTTTTTTTTAAAGAATAGTTACATGATATTCTCCTCATGAAACCAGCAAGCTAATTTTCATGTATAAACTGAAAATGTTGACTTTAGTAAAAATACTTGATTATCCACATTTAAAAATGAAGGAGTAAATTACTAATTTGGATATCGACCTTTTATATGAGGTGTTATAATTAAGTTCTTGTTCTATTTGATCAAGGTTGAGGAAGTGAAACCTTTCTTTAACTGTTTGTCAGGATCCTCTTAGAAGTGTTGTTGTAGATTCTTGCATTCAAGTCACAGACAATGGGAGGGAAAGCATTAACAGAAAAGTATAAGCACAATTTCTTTGTGGTTTAATGTTAATATTTGTCTCAACTTTCTGTTCCAATCAATATGGACCAATGACATATGCTTAATAGGAATTCCTTGCACAAATTGCAGGTATTCTTTATATTTACTCTTTACAAACTTTTGCTATGAATGTGTGCAGCATGCTCTTGATCTTGGTGATATTTCTGTAGCTTGCTCTAAGAGGGGATGACAGTCATTTAGGTAAAGTAACTGAATTTTTCATGCAATATGAAAAACACTTGTACTGCAATGAATTTTCAAGATGTCTGAATCGACAAACTTTGAATTATTATTCACTTGTGATGTTATCTTGATATTTTTATTGCATAACCCTTAATACTATTGGTGTTTTTATGCTTACAGATTCAGTGGTTCTAGCAGGAAAAGCCACTCAAATTCTTTAGACTAGACTCTTTTTTCTTCTACAAATTTGCATCCTATGACATCTGATGTTGTTGCTCCTTTACCCTGGATAATCTTTGGTTGCCAAAATGGTAAACGTTATAATTCAGATTTTTGCTGATTGTGGTAGTTAAAATTATGCATACATATTCACATGGGAAGGTTGGTAAATTTTCTGTTCAGTAATTGTTTTACGAAGAAAATTGAATTATTGAATATGGTCTTATTTCCAGAAGTGAGATGATCACCCTGCAATGTTGTGAAAATGGCAAACTCGAGTTGTGAAAGTCTAACGGGATGTCGTGAAAATGTAAGATTGTGTTGGGAAACTCGAGTTATCAATTCATAACTCGAGTTCTACATCCTATAAGCTAATCACTCGCCGGTTACTCTCCAGTGATGATATGAACTCGAGTTGTGAATGGCAAACTCGAGTTGTGAAAGTCTAACGGGATGTCGTGAAAATGTAAGATTGTGTTGGGAAACTCGAGTTATCAATTCATAACTCGAGTTCTGCATCCTATAAGCTAATCACTCGCCGATTACCTTCCAGTGATGATATGAACTCGAGTTGTGAATGGCAAACTCGAGTTGTGAAAGTCAATAGGATGTTGTGAAAATGTAATGCTGTGTTGGTAAAGCCTAATGTCGAGTTGGGAATCATGTCAATGATGAAGTAGATGTCGATGATAACTGTGAAGAAGATGACGAGTCGTTGGCGGTGATGGTCGGTAGTTGCGATCATTACTAAATTTTCCCATGAAGTGATTGGGTCAAGACTCAGACAATTCGAGTGATTTTCCAAACTTATTCATTACTTCTTATGATCACTTGAGTGTTCTTAATAATCTCTTCTCTTTTATCCCTGTTTTTTAGCGCATATACACAGGATCCTATAAAAGAAGAAGATGGCGAGTTGTTGGGGGTGATGACATCGGAGTTGTTGGCAATCGAGAAGAAGATGACGAGTGCTCAAGATTCCACTCTGTTTTCTTTCTAGTTTATCTCAACTCATGGCATCGGAGTTATTGATATTGTTTAACTTTTGGTACTTCTCATTTTTTGAGAACAGGATTTAATTCAGAGAAACACAAAATATCAAATGTTGTGGACTATAGCAATCCAAGGCCACGGATCCAAGCTCGACCAACGGCACCGATGACGACAGAGAAGATGATATTTTTCTGAACGCATTTTAGCGTCATTATCACGCCTCCCTCAAGGCTTTTCAATTTAAAAACTTCCAGTATCACGCACGTCATTTTGACTCGAATTCTAATATTCCAGTTCAGGCACTCGCACTGATCTGAGATATTAAATTTCGAAACACCTCTACGTCTTTTGTTAATTTAAAAGTTCTTTTTGAAGGATTTTCCCAAGGAAATAAGTCATGTGCGTGCTTGGTATGGGTTGAAAAATATATACATCTATTTCTTGGCCAAAAAAAATATATATATATATATATTTATACATATATTTAAATATAGAAAGATTGAAAAGAAAATGATAGTAGAAGTGACGTGTCCTCATATGGGGTTAAAAAATTGGGTGCATGAAATTTTGTTCATAATAAAATGATGCGCGCGCTGTTCCAGAATTAAAATTCAGACGCTCACAGATCTGAAAGCCAGCTAAGATGTTGACTCAGTATTTTCATGGAAGTCTCTTATCAGTCAGTGAAACCAGAATTTTTAACTCAAACCCATAAAACCCAGAAGATCCCCACCGTTACTGCACCCTCTTGTTCTATTTTATCAGAGGACGATGCCTTGAAGTCAAATTGCAGGCATGCGTATTCATAAACCCTGACAAAGGGGCAGCATCAGAAGGAGCTCTATTTACTCATTTACCCTTGCAATTTACAATACATCAAGGACAAAAGCTTCTCGTCTGATTCATAATTGATGGTGGGGCAAAACTGCCCAGACGTCTCTATTTAATACGGGACCTATACCCTGTGTAGGCATCAGAAAATCATTCATATATCTCAGATAAAAATGTTCAATGTTTTCACAAGTTTTACCCAACTTGCAAGTATAAAAATTTACTTGTAAATATAAATAATTACATTTAACCCGTAAATATAGTAAATCAATTGACTTGTAAATATGAATTATTTAAAAAATATTTTATATTCAATATTCTTAATACAAAATATGAGCCCTTCGGCCGATGGGTCCCGAGAATTATATCAGTACAGCGTTACTGTAGAGCATTCAATTCATTATTTGGATCGCCTCACTCCAGTTTCAGAATTTCAGGAAAGCCATGTGAGTCTGCCTGGCAATCCCATCACAACTGGTTTTCAACCCAAAACAATACACCATGCCTTATGCTCCAATTACTTCTTACTAAATAATCCTAAATATTTGCACATTTCTAACTCTACCAACAAAATTTCACGACTTGAACAAATACAAACAGTTAATTAAAAAATCCAACAGAGACTGGATCATTCACATGATGGCGCAGCTCTCGGTGTTCTCGTCGCTGAAAACATGCGTCATCGGATCCGCCATGGGGTGCGACGGCATGGGCGGCGGCGGCATGTAGCCCATCGGCCCCTGCGGCCTCCCATACATCATCGCCGGGTACATATGGTTCATATTCTGCTGCTGCTGCTGCTGCTGCTGATTCATCATCATAGCCATGTACTGCTGCTGCTGGGGGTTGTAAGGAAGAGGACGAGGAGGCTGCATTTGCATCCCCTGGTAAAAGCCACCGTTCATGGCTGCCGATGCCGGTAGACCCTGAACCGCCGGCATCGGAAAATTCCTTATCTGATCCATTGGGCCAATCTGACCCGGTGGAGGAGCCATATGGCCCATCTTTGCTGGCATCCCATGGCCGTTACCTCGGACTCCCTTACCAGGCTTAGACTTGATGGGAATATCAAAATCCTGGAAACCACAACCACCACCGTCATCATCTAGTTTTTTAAAATTGTGACCCTCGAATCTGGCTCCACTTTTTTTCGCTTCCTTATTATTAGCTTTGTTGGTGGGGGCGCCGTTCTTCTTAAACTTGAGGGTATCTGCTTTCTTGCTTTTCTTCCCCAACCCCAGCAAGCGACCCAAGAAACCGCCACTGCTTTTGCCATTTTTCTTGTCGCCACCTGCTTTCCGTTTTCCTCCTTTGTCTTTTTTGATTCCACCCCGTTCCTCGTTCTTCTTCCTCCCTCCTCCGTTTCCATTTTTATTTCCACCTTTGCCCTTCATCTGTACGGCCAAATCGATCACGTTACCTTTCTTGCCATTCACACCACCGTTTGCTTTATGAAAATTCATGGCTGGCCCAGCATGTGGTCCGCGTCCCATCATCATGTCGGCCTTATTTAGCATCAGAGGATGAGCGTGCCCGACCTCTTCCTCCTCTTCCTCATAGTCCTCGTAGTCGTCAAACTCGTCCTCCTCCTCGTCAAACTCGTCGAGGTCTTCGTCGCCGTCGTCACTTACATCGAAATCATCGTCCTCTGGTAAGTTGAACTTGACGGATTTCTGGTCTTTAACGGGCACCATGACATTCTTGGCTCCTTTGTTTTGGAAGTGTAGTTGATGACCACTAACCCCTTTCTGCTGGTTCATCCCAGTCACCTTGTGAGACTCATTGTGCTTTCCCATTTTGGCGGGATCAATTTGCAGGTTTTTGAACTGGTTAAGGGGAGGGTAGTTTTGATTGTACATGTTGCCTCTCTGGCCACCCCATAGCTCAGCGTGTTTCCCAGAGCTCTTGAGCTTCTTTATGAGCCTAGCTGGGTCCATGTTGCCTGCAACTAGCACCTTTCCTGAATCTGCATCTATGTTCACGGAATAAACCCCTGAAATACAAGTACCGCACAAAAATTAAATACATTGAAGGCGAATTCAGGGTACAAGAAAAGAGAAGGAACGGTTAGTTATGGGCGTACCATCAGTTTTCAGGAGGAGTTTCCTGACTTTGTGCTCACAGCCCTCACAGTCGATATTCACCTTGAGAATACAACTCTACATGGGAAAATAAATCAGCTACGGTCAGCTCATATGGATTGAGACAAAAATAAGAACAAGACTCAAGGAAATCAGTGAGTGACATGGATCTAAAGTCCAGTCTAGTGAGAGGGGTGAAGGTGAGGAATAAAGAAGTAAGTTGTACCTGATACTTGGGCAAGTCTTGCTTACCCATTGTTGACGGTTGGGGGGGGGGGTGGTTTGAAAGAGAGGGAGTAGCGAGTGAGAGAACTGTGTAAAGGGTTCTTAAGATTTTAATTTATAAAGGAGCTCAAGGGCGGTGCCTAAGCCAGCAGCATTGGGCACTCACCTCCTTTATTGGTTTGAAGTTTTAACTTTACTGTTCCTCAAATATCCGTACTGTTTTCCCACCTCACCGATTCACTCAAGCTCTACTGATCGTAATTCATTTTATTTCGAAAAACACAATTACAGTCCTGATTAATGAATAACTTATGGGTACTGTGTTTGGTTGGGTTTATATTTGGATAATAAGTCCTTATTACATAAATCGAGATAAAATTTTTCTTATATACTTATCTCGTATACCGTAAATCATGATTTATAATCATTTATTGTGTAAAAATAAGCTATTCCAAATCAATAGTATATTTGGATATTAAAAATAAATTTACCTTATAATAATAGGAAACTAAATTGTTTGGGAAGCACCAACAGTTGTTTGCACTTTCTTGCCCTCTAAGTGATTGTTTGGGAATCACTAACATGTGTTTTTTTCTTTTTTGACCAAACTGATACAAAATATTTTTTTAAACACTCTTTTATAAACTAACATAAAATTTTTCTCATATACTAACTTTCTTTAAATGCCGTAAAAATGCTTTCGAAAAAAATTAAAACAAACGGCTACTAACTCACCTTTCAGATTTCAAGGAGTAAAAATTGTTTGACCCTTCTTGACTCTGATTCTTGAAACTGAATTTTTTGTGCAGTAATCCCCGGTCTGCGCTCTTTTCTTCTTCTCATTTTGCTCATTTTTTTAATTAAATTTTCACTTATAAAATATGAGATAAAAAAAAAATTAGAATCAGAATATGACCACATGTGTTAATGCTATGCGATTTGATTGTAATTAATATGATTCATTTACTGGAACTTTCCTTTTTTGATGGCATGTGGGTATACTTTCCTATTTTATTTGTGACAGATCTGATAGCATTAATGTGGTTATTATGATTTTTTTTTGGGAGAATTGTTTAAAAACACCTTAGAGGTAAATTAATTGTTGATTGCTACCAAACGTGCAAGTGATCTTTCGTTTTGTGCAAATCATCTTCTGTGTGTGTAAAAATCTTTCATATAAATGAGTAAACAATCTTCCGTTGCGTGTAAAATATCTTCCGTTATGTGCAACAGATCTTCCATTGTAGTAATCATTAATTAATTTACCTTTAAGATATTTTTGGGCAATTCTCCCTTTTCTTTTTCACCAACGCTTATTATAATTATCTATTGCAAGTATTTTCATATTTCATGCTTATTAAGATTTCACTACTATATATTTATACATCTATAATGTTTAATGCATAACGTTTACAATTAATAAACATTATATATGTTGGGACCGACGTTACGTAAGAATATAAAACATTTAAAAGTAACGGTTAATCATACACATTATCATGTATTGTGAGGTGAATTTCATGAAAACAAAAAAAATTACCGTTGTAGTTCATAACCGTTATTTATTTAGTGATAAAATTGATAGCTCTTTTAAAACAACTGTGATGTAACTAAAGTTATTAAACCGGGATTGATCACTGAATTGGTCGGGGTATTAGGTTAAGGATCAATGGATTAGATCAGAGTTAAACCATAGCTAATCCGGGATAAAACTGGTGAGAGAGTGAAGATTTCAGACTTATTAATATGAAATTATTTAGAAATAAAAAGAATCAATTTTTTTAAAAATACTAAACTAGTTTGGTTCGTCAGTTCCCGGACCGGCGGGTCCAATCCATGTTTAATAACAATGGATGTAACACTTATAAACGATTCGTCTTCCAATCTTACATTAGTGAAAACATAAACATATCAATTATATCTATTGACTATAAAATATGAACGACAAAAACGATATTTCATAATAAACAATCATCATGTAAAGAACAAATCTAAAAAGCACATTTTTAAGACCTCGTTCAGTCTAACACAAAGTATAAATTCTCCTAAGTAGAATACTTTAGAACGAGGTACACATTCCATTTGTTCTTAGTAATTTTCAAAAAACACATTTTCATAACATCATCCTTCTCTCCCACATCACAGTCAGACGCTTGAGAACTCTTCCTATTTGCCATCCTCCTTCTTCCTGTCATCATCACCCTCCTCATCCACAAACCTCTCCTCCTCCACCACCACCTCCACCAATACCACCACCTCTTCCCCTTTCTCCTTCATCACTATCTCCTCCTCCTCCTCGAATGGAGGCTCTTGTGTAGACGTTGGCCAGCCTTGACTGCTCCATATGGTGTTTCACTAGACACACCTACAGTTTGAACAGGAAGTTGGACCTCATCCTTCATCACAATCAAGTTGTATATGATCATTTTCATTCAGACCCTTCATCTCCTCCCATAGACATTGATGATGTGCCAAAGTGAGGGGGAGGGTTAGGAGGAGGAGGACAACAGTAATAGTGATGAATGAAGAACATTAGTGTTTTTTTAATTGGATATTTAAAATAATTAATCGGTAAAGCAATGTAGACCAACAATATTTAAAAAAAAATAGTTGACTCTTAATGATTATCAGTAAACAACTGTCATTAATTTAAGCATTTTATAAAGGATGTTCCTGATTATTAGTGAATAACCGTTATAATAGGTTCAAAATAAATAATGATTTTGAACCGTAATATATCTGAGCTGAATTTTTAAGATGTCTGCATATATAACAATTCAGAATCATAATATATCATGACTTTTATGGTAGCGTTTGTGTCATCCTTATTGCGTATAAATCCACGTGTCCTAGATAAATGAATATGAAAAATCTGCCATCAGATCTACCTTGTGTTTTACTTCGTGCTTCATTTTTTTCCCGAAAAAATCTGTGCAAACTTGCGCAATTTAACGACATGTAATAGGGAGTGTAGATTTAAATTTATAGAGTATGATTTATAGTATTGGTTAGTCTTACTATATAGATACGAAGGAAAAAAAAAAAAAAAAGGACATTGAGTTGCCACATATACCGTGGGTCAGTGGCGACACTGTTGGTCAAAGTCGCGCCCACGGCTTTGACTCTTCAGTGTAGGATTTACCATTACAAAATACCATGCTAAACATAAATGTCTTACTCTGTTTTATATATTCCTCTATACAATGAGTAATTTTTTTATTCTATTTATAAAATATCTCATTTTATTTTTTATGCGAATGTACAATTCTAACATTCACTTATTATTATGTATATTGTTATTTTCTTGTTAAATGTGTGGTTAAATAGGAGTAAAAATGAAAAGTTATTGACTTTTAACGTAGAGTTAATGAAATTAAAAAAATTTCTTAATTCATGTTAAACATGTTAGGAGTGTAGTCTTATTTAAATAAGGCCATATGAGTATTTCGTATTTATAGTCTAATTCTATATAGGACACTAAACACTGCTCGGAGAAAAAAGGACGAACAATTCTGAAGTGCCTTTTCCTTTTTAAGCAAAACAGAGCGTTGGAAACTTAATTAGAACAGATATTCTATATTATTCTTCTATTAAGGTCTCAGATTCATTTCATCCAACCAAACTGAAATAACTATTATCTCCAGTCATAAATATAAGATAAAATTGATTTTTTTTAGAGATAAAGTAAACTAAATAAGTTAATTAATCATATCATATGTTATGCATCCTTAGATTATATATTAATTTATTATTTAAACTAATTAGTCTGAAGGAAAAAAAATAAAAATATAAATACTCTAAAGTAATTTAATTAGCTTCCTTAATTTCTCAAAAAAAAATCAACTTTATCTTATAATTAGGATCGGAGTGGGAATTTATTTTTATGACGCATGTATGCCAAGATGCCTGTATCGTTTCATCACAATTTCATTCTCCTCATCCCCTTTCGTATTATTTTCATGATTATCTCGGTAAACAAATAAAATTGAAGAATCAAACACGGCCTTATCCATATGTGAGGTCGAGGACTCATTATTGCGCATGAAGCATAGAATTTTCTACTGGGAAAAATGGCATGATGGTTGACTTTTAAAAACTCATTTTTTATGGATGCATTCATAATTTCTGGGGCGCCGATAATGGAAGAGTATATGCTTTTACAGTATTTAGTAATCTTTAATCGGGAAAAAGTAATTGATCTAGAATCTAATGATTAAACAAAGTATTTATGATTTCGCAGTTGATGACGCGGCGGTAAAAAATAACACAACATATGAATCAAAACCACAATACTCATGATAGACGACAGATAATTCTGAAATAACAAGCAATGAAACGCCGATCTCTATTTATGATGCACTGGGGATCAGACTCAATTATTATTAGAAGGTAAATAGAGCATAAATCTTCTCTTGTTTTTTTGTTTCGAGCCAGAGTATTGAAACCGGTGACATTGTTCAAAAAAGGTTTGTGGAACTTGAACGCAACTGCTGGTAATAGGCGATAGTTGAAGGAAGCATTGCGTGAAGAGAGGAGATGGGGCAGGGGAGAGTATAAATGAACAAGTTATAACTTGGAATTGTGTGTGGCGTGAAGGTGCGGGCGAGGAATGAAATGCGAGGCTGGGGCCAAGAATTTAAGCAACATTCACAAAAATAAATGGCAAGTCACATGAGAGTAGCTTTTGCATGTGAAGTTTAGTTAATTACACTGAACTTCCCACATCCCTACCCTTGTCAATTCACCACACATAAATGCGTAGAGTACATGACCTTTTGAATATTAAAATAACAATGATCCAGGGTCGGCTAAAACTCTCAGCCTCTGCCTCAGGTTGGGTGAACTAGTGCCAGCCTTGAGCTTTGGTTCACCAACCTTATTCACTATTCTGTCCTCCCTTTAACTTTAAAACATGCACACATTTTTTAATAAACAGTACTGTAGTCACTTCATTAAGCAAGACCTTTCAAGGGATCCAATCAGTTCCAGTTTCCTTCATCTACACATTTCAAACACATCCCCCTCTTTGTTGTTTTTCCCCCCCAAGTTGTCTAGAATTGAGAATGGACAGTGGGGGTAACAGACGACACGAAGTCAGTCAAAATGAACGTGGTTCTAACAGCATGTAGGGTGAGGGCCTACTCTGGTATGGTTCGCTCTCCATCATCTTCCAAACCTCACCCTACTCATTCACATGATAGTATTTACTTTTTCGTATTTTAATGCGCTCCCTCCACAGCAAACTGGGCAACTTCTTTCGTTGGTCAGGTCTCTCACGAGGGAGTTGTGTACAAACCTGTAATGCAAGATTCTCTTCAATCAAATGAACTCGTACTTTTGCATGAAGTGGAATCATTTCTTGCATAAAATTGCACATGCATAACCATAATCAAATTGTGTGTGTTCGGATTAATTTTTGGAGAATAGCTTGTATAGCTTACGAGGTAAACATGTGAGAGGAGTTTTATCTCGATTTACAGAAACGGGATTCTGAAACCATGGTTTTTGGGGCGGCCGAACACACACTAATTAGCCCCCCAAAAGAAAATCGACATAGAATTAAATTATTATGTGCTCGTTTGGAATAACTTATTTTTGGGCAATAAGTGCTTATAAATCGTGATTCACGGTATACAAGATAAGTATGTGAGATGAGTTTTATCTCGACTTACGTAGTAAGGACTTATTTACCCTCAAAACATGTTTCCAAACACAACCTATGTCACTTAACAGAAGCCGGGCAATCCGATCTTAGACAGCGCTATTCCTGGGGATCCAAAGCAGGGTAATTGGAGAAACCCAAGTCAAGTTGAAAATGGGGTAGGGGTGAGTGTCAGAGGGAAAACTTAGCCGCGGGTATGTGAATGGGATGGGGGCGACACAAGCTTCAGTCTTTAACTGCCTTGGTCGCTCCATGATTTGACCAATCCTCACTCGCTGTCTCTCTGAAATTATCACTCCCCAGTCACTTCACCTACACCCACCAACACTCCCCTCAGCTTTCCGTTTTCACTTTATGTTTTCAAAAGTTTTTTTTTAATAATTCGAGATAAATTTTTTTCTTTCATATATTTAATTTTTAAATCATAAAAATTTTACTTAAAAATTATTACAAACTTGCCTTCATTTCCTGCGTATGCCCTCCTTGTGGGTCGGGTACAAGTTTGATCGGATTGCTGCCCCAACCCACATGTCCGAGGCCTTCTTTCTTTCTGGAGAGACAGAGTCAGATCAGAGATGGAGGCATTGATGGATAGAGCAACGCAACAATCTGCACCGGATTCGAAACCTCAAACACATGCAGTGTCTTGCGAGGGCTGCTTTCGGACTAGAACCTTGGCTTTTCTGACTAAATATTCCCAAATGCTGACGGCATTCGTTCCTCATACTCTTAACTTCACATCCCCATATCCCCTGCCTGTCTTGCTCCTTTCCCTTTCTCGGACTCTGTGTCAGCACTCCCTTATCCTTTCAACTCTCATGTTTCCTCTTCTGCTCTAAAGTACCAACACAACAATAGCATTCAACAACATTAATTAATGCCCCTATGTTTGACTCTTGCTTTTATTCTTTTTATGGGTATCTCTCTCCACGCTGCTTTCTCTAACCACGATGCCACCTCGGGCATCTCAACGACTGCCCTCTCCTGAGACTTCACCTTTTACTGTTCCTGTCTTTCTTTTTCGCTCTAAACTGTCCCGGTTTCTTAACATAGCCTATCCTGCATCTCTTTTTTAAAACCCCCGGCAGATAGATGAATCCAAGTTTCTGTCCCATTTTCTTAATGGGCCACTATAAAGTTAAAGGTTGCCACTGGCCCCTACATACATGATCCGGCATATATAACGTACACCGACAAATTAGGGGCTGCAAATCTTGTAAAACTCGCTTTGTTCCGTTCGACACTCGGATCAAGGTTCTAAGTTTCGGTTTCCCATTACGTTGACTTGGCAAAAAATGTGCACCCCGACATGATTGGTTTATCCTGTGCCATAATCAAGGTTATTGCTTACGTTCAGCGCTTAATTAATCGATAATTTTCATTTGTGCATGACTCGTGCCCTGCGCCCTGGCCATCCATTTGTTCAATACATACTTTTTTTATGGTTTACTTTAGTATTTGTTTAAGCTGATGTTTAAGAAGCATATTATATAAATCGAGATA
Organism: Inga laurina; assembly: GCA_963855925.1. NCBI lineage: Eukaryota > Viridiplantae > Streptophyta > Magnoliopsida > Fabales > Fabaceae > Inga > Inga laurina. The sequence goes on along the minus strand of OY979708.1, from coordinate 1,144,954 downwards.
AAACTTCTTTTACATATGTATCTCATACACCACAAATTACGTCACATAAACAATTTCTATCACTAATGCAAACAGACATTTAATCAGAGCAATCCCGATTAGATGTGTGCCTAATTTTCAGAGTAGCCCCGAGCTCTTGGACCACATTTAAGCTTGGTGGTGAATAACTGAATATTGAATCAAACAGTTGTGAATAATAAGAATTATATTTTTAATATACATGCCTTGTTTGGGATTAAAATTCCCGAATGTAACTCGATTTATATTTGACAACATGGTCTGAGCTCCTCCATCATCTGCAAATAACATGCCCTGGAAGAGGTGGGAAAACATGTGTACGTAATTTTGTTTTTAAAAAAGAAAACAATTATGGGGGGAATGACGGAAAGAAAAAGGCAGGGAAATTAAGATTGGAGGCCGAATCCAGAGTAATCAAATATTTCTCGATCTTTGTCACTTGTCAGTGACATGCACCCATGACCCACTAAAATCAGAAGAGAGAGTGGCGGGGGATCCAAAACGTACAGAATCATATCCTGCGAATATTAAAATTATGTTGTTTTGGCATGAAACACCATAAATACATTTTGGTTTGGTTAGGTGAAGTGGTTGGGTGTGCTCCACTATTATCTTATGCTCGCTACCCACAGAGCTAGCCATGATAAAACAGGGACTCAAAATGGACACGAAAGATCATACTAACAAGCTGCCTATACACATAACATCCATTGATCTTCATCTTTAATTTTACATTATTATCATCTGCATGCTCTTATATACACCCCGTGGAATTGACAGGCGGCAATACAAAAGATATCAGAAATATTCTTGCGCTTGTGCAATTGTCACTGTATAGAAATGAACAACACTAGAGTCTTGATGGATTCAACACCAGAAACATACCTCTCTCTCGTCCATGATGGCCTCTAGTCCCGTCAAAAGCCTCGATTACAGCGCAAATCAACAGATCCAGAATAGCGCCATCCACAGTCCTAAACGAATAACTGCGACACATGGAAACGAGTAGAAGGCGGCGAAGGTAGCGCATTCAACTATATATAGTTACAACGTGGAAGAAACACATCAAACAAGTTTCGCCATGGCAAGAAGGTGCCTGCATGCAATTAATTTCAGGAGTCAGCTTCAAAATATACAAGCTAAGGACATACGAGTATAACCCAAACTGTAGATGATGCTTGCCTAGACCAAAGTTCTTTTGTTGGCTGAGAAAAGAAGTGACCAGCAACCAGGGTGGGAAGTAGCTGGGCCAAATAAAACTCAACATCACATGATTTATATCATACTACGTACGCAGCGTACAAATGAAGTGAGCCTTCAAATCAGCTGAGAAATCGTTTGCAACCAGGTGTCGTGTTTATGAACAAGTGTAGTGCCCACAACGACTTATCAAGGAAGCCCAATGACGAAAGAATCCCGCAATAAAAGGGTAAAAGAGCATAAAGAAGAAATGAGCACTGGCCCCACCTCATTCCTCCATTAACACATATTCCGAAGAAAATTCATGATTCCAGAAAAGAAAATAATTTGTGGTTTAAAGAATACACGTGGCGCACTCCATTTTCAAGATTTAAAAGATCCATACCACCTCAATTTTCAATCACCAAAACATCTCAATTCAAAAGATTTATCGGAGTTGGTTCAAGTAATAAGCGGTTTGGTTTCACTTAAATAAGGTTTCGGGTTTGAGCCTTGTATATGTAGAAAATTCTCATTTGGAGACTCTCCCACCATAGTCAAGTGCGCGACGCGGGTCGGATCCGAATGTAGTCGGGGCAAAGCTCTAATGAATCATATGGACAATTAAAAAAAACAAGACCTATTGCTTTAGCCGGGTGGGTTCATTGTTTGTAGGCTTTGAAAGCGGGCCTTTGTCACACGAGGTTGGGCCGTTTAAAATATCACTGGCATTGGGATTTGAAGGGAGAAAATGAATACCCATTACTGGAGTGGAGTGAGCTGTGAATCAAATTTCATTGGAACAGGGTGAGTCAGAAATGCATCACAGTGGCTGGGCTTCCATTACAAGAACAAGATAGGAGCATCTTCAAGTTTACTTCTGACATTGATTATTACACATCATAAAGCACCCACCATTCTGTTGACCTGGTCCTTCCCCTATTAAATGCTTTGTTCCCATTGTACCTACCTACACACTCATGTGACTCGTGTGACCAACAGCTACTCTGATACTGACTTCACAGTTCTAGCTGTTTCCAATTCCAGTGCAACTCTTGCTCGCATGATGAATCATACTCTCTTCTTCTCAATTCTAATTTGTCTTCAGAATAATATGTCATTATCACGCTGCCATTATTTGTATTGTCTTTTACAAGTTAATCCACTCCAAATTAATTTGTTGAATGCATGCCAGAACAAACGTGGCTGCGGAGTTAGTTAACGCTTACTCGACATGAATTTGTTTAATTAGTACGTGGAAGAGTTCAGATTACGGAAGCAAATAAATGTGTAGTATGAAAATAAAAGTGGGAGAGAAGGGAATCAATCAACTTGGGCAAAGCCTTTACCCGTTCACTTAGGCTTTAATTTCAGCCCTTTTTTGGGTAAAGGCCGATATATGTGACTTGTTGTGAGATGTCACATGGTGCGTGACCTTTAGCGTTACAACGATCTTAATCTTGAACCAAGAATGGGAAAAACGGCACGAATGATATTCATATGGATACGCCCTGCAGGGCGGGTTTAGTAGATCATCTATAATCAGGAAATGATTAGATGGGAGGGCATGATGATTGAAATCCACTGGCCCCAGAAGCTAACAACAAAACATTCTGATACAGAAACAGAAAGAGACGTGTCGGAAACCAGGGACGCATGTGTAGCGCACAAATTACAACACCACTGGACCAAATTATTCACGGGACATAAAGAAATGATCGGCCTCATCAATCAGCGGAAGGCAAAGGAGAAGATCATAAATCAACAAGTAATTAAATCAAATGCTTCCCCGTTGTTTTACTTATACCGAACCCACATCACTCTCTCTCACATATATCTCCGCTACTTCAACCTATATAACCTCACATCTTCCCTCCTGGTTTAATTTCCTGTGTGTGTGTGTGATGATGGAAGCCAATACTACAGTGGATACCATGAAGCCACATAACCGCCACATAAGTACACAAAACCAGAACCATCCTGCCCATTTCTCATCCGAAACCATTCTCATTATCATCGTGGCTGTGGCCTCCGGAATGGTGCTCATGTTTATCATTTTTTTGATCATGTTCATGCTTCGTCGGCAGAAAAGCTCATCCAAGAATGATAACAGAAACAGCACGGCACTTGATGACGCGAGTTGCAGGTTCATGGCTGCGGCCACAATGAATTTGGGCTCTAGTCCAGGTTATTAACTTGTTGTGTGTATATATGTTATCATTTGATTTTTAATTAGAACATTAAAATGAAGGGTTGAATTGCAGGTATGAAGGGAGGGTGTCTTAGTGGGGGCAGTATGAGCATGAGCCGGGCAGGAGGGTCCAATAAAGTAAGAGGAGTGCAAGTGTTTACGTACAGGGAGCTACAAGAGGCTACACAAGGATTCAACGAAGCAAATGTGATTGGAAAAGGAGACTCTGGTTGGATTTACAGAGGAGTCTTGAATGATGGCACTCTTGCTGCAATCAAGCTGCTGCGAAAGCAAGGTAGGCAGGGGGAGCGTGCCTTCCGAATTCAGGTATTTAATCATTTCAACCTCTTTTTCATTCCTCTATTTAATGTTCTTGTTCTTACTTGCTCTCTCTCTCTCTATATATATATATATTACCCTCTTTTCCCGGCACTTGATTCTGTTTGTTCTTCATTTTTTTCTTTCTTAAGCGAATCATATTAATTCTGTCTGTTGTTCAAAAATACCCTTTTTATTCGTCTCTCTTAAGCGAAGGATGCTGATTGATCAAGATATCTGAGAACATGAGGTGTCAAAAGTCAAAACCAAAGTTATTTTAAAGTGAGAAAGGACTTGTACATCATGAGAATCTCGTTCTTTTCTTAGCTATTAAAAAATGTAGGAGTAGACAAATGAATTATGGAGTTTTGGGGACCAAGAGATAATGTGCATATGGGAGTCCCTAATCTGTTAACATTGTAAGCTGTATTCAAATAATAATGTTGCACATGAACATGATGGGGGGATGTGGACAGTAGCTGACAAATTTCTTGTTACTTGTTGCTTGTGATTGGAGGTGGATATGCTGAGCCGCCTGCACTGTCCATATTTGGTGGAGTTGCTTGGGTATAGTGCAGACCAGCAACACAGGTTACTCGTATTCGAATTCATTCCCAATGGAACTCTGCATCAGCATCTCCACTCAGCTAAGCCCTTGAATTGGTGGACCCGCTTGAGGATAGCCCTTGATTGTGCCAGAGCTCTTGGATTCCTCCATGAACATGCGGTTCCGGCGGTGATACATCGTGACTTCAATTCCCACAACGTTCTACTGGATCACAACCTTCGAGCCAAGATCAACGCTCAGATTTCCACCCCGGCCCTGGGGACCACCGGATATATAGCTCCGGAGTGAGTCTGTGAATGTGACACTCATGTTATATATGCCCCGTTCCTTATCTTCTCCACTTAACTCTGTGTCAAAAGAAAAGAACCACTGCCAATGCACATGCACACGCACACGCACACCAACAAGCAGTCCCTATCAAACAACCTGTAATTAATTGAATTTCTTCAACGTAATGCTCTCTAAAATGTTGGTTCGTTGGTGAATGATGGACTTAGGTATGCGTGTTCAGGGAAGCTTACCACCAAGTCAGATGTATACAGCTACGGGGTGGTTCTCTTGGAGTTGCTCACTGGACGTGTGCCGGTTGATATCAAAAGACCTCCCGGAGAACATGTTCTTGTCTCTTGGGTTAGTCAAATCAGAATAATGAAAAATTAAAATGGTGTTATACGATATATGTGCACGTATGGACATATATGTCGGTCGATCTTCAGCTATTTGTATATAACTTTGAAGTTTAATAATGTGTTAATATTACTAGGCACTTTCGAGGTTAACGAACAGAGAAAAGTTGGTGGAAATGGTTGACCCAGTTCTGCGAGGACGCTACTCGAAGAAGGATCTAATTCAGGTCAGCTTAACTTGGTTACCACTTATGATCACCATTATCATAGAACAACTTAGACTAACATATATAGCTAGTAGCTAGTAGCTTTGTGTGATGCTGGTTTTGGTGAATAGATAGGTGCAATTGCAGCCATGTGCATACAGCCAGAAGCAGATTACAGGCCGCTTATGACGGATGTGGTGCAGTCGCTAATACCACTTGTGAGGAACACAAATGCAGCTTCATTTACTTCCCCAAATAAAAACTTCAGGGACAACCATCAAGTCCAGTCCATTAATAGGGAAGCACCAGCGCAAGAAGCAGGTGCAGGTGCTTGTTCTTGTTCCTGGCTGCAATAATATATGGATAGATGATTCAAATATGTGTGTGTAAATCACAATCATTTGCATTCTTCAAGCACGTTTTCTCGATTCCAGAACCCTTATTATTATTATTTTTAATGAACTGTTCCATTGTCCATGCATATACATAGAGAGAGAGAGAGAGAGTCCATGAATACCATGGTAAAATTGCTTAATTTGTTATAAGGAATTAACTCGGCCGCGAGGTAACAAAATAATGAAGTGCAGGAGATGAGTTGATGCAAATCAATTTTGACGGAGATGAACGAAGGAAGTGAGAGTTGAGTCCAACCAACATATCTGTGTCTGGGGTGAGAGGTGATATGGAGAGTGATATGTAGTGGAATCACTTTTGAATTAAAGAAAAGTGAAGGGGACAAAGGAATATAGTTAAGGGCTGATGGCGAGTGATAAACCAAAAAGCAAAAAAGCACAAGAGGATCAATTCCAAGTCCAACAAGTCATATCAATATGGTTGTTTTCGTGATAAAAAGTTTGGAGCAGAAGAATCTGAGAGGTGTGTGTGTGAGTGTGCGCTTAAATATCAAGCAAAGAAAACAAAACTCAAGGAATGGCGTCAAATAATTAGAAACGCGGAGGAATAAAGTGTGCTTTGACATTATGGCGTCCAACAAGTCATTATAACAAGGAAACTTGTAAAGATACGCCAGCGTCAAGGGGCCTTTTTCTATATTGTTGAAAATGAATTCATCATATCGTAAAAGGAATCGTTAAGGAATAAAATTGGTGCTTAATTTCAATGGTGGTCAGGCCAAACAAAAAAAAAGGATCCAAATTCCAAGAAATGAGGCCTGACAGGAAGGGAAACCAAGTCAAAGGGTGATGCATGTGGTCAATATATATATAGATGTAAACACCCAATATGCTGCTAAGCAAAACTGTTATAATCAGTATGTGAGTATTAACTATAACGTATATTTGGCTACATTGACGTGTAGGGTTAACTTGTTGAGGGAAAGGAGATTGCATGAAAGGCAAAGGCTTCATCACAGATTGATTGGTAGCCACGGGGAGCGTAATTTTCCTTTGTCCTTACGCTATTCCGTTTCTTCTCTGTGCGCTGAATCGGTGATTCCATCCTTTTATTCCCAATAATACAAACGTTAATTTTGTTTTCTTAACTTTCTAAAAAATATCCCCTTTTAATTTTTCTCTTACTGCCTTCATTTATATATAAAATCCTTTTATCATTTATGAGTGCGCCCATAAATTCATGGGTACTCTTAAATGGTAAAAGGATTTTATATAAACCTTCTTCTCCACCTGTTATTTCCATAATTTTTTTTGACCAAATAAATTTAACATTTTATAACAATATATTATAATATCAAATAACAAAGAAACACATAAATAAATTTAAACTAATTAAAATTTGATATAATGATAAAAAAATAACTGGTTTAAGAATATTAAAATAACAAGTAAAGTCTACCAAGATTTTTAGTTTATCCCAAGCATTCTTGCCTTCTCGTTCAACCTTTCGAGATGATAATATTTTCTCTGGATTTGAATGAAAGGTTTCTTCAGTCCACTTCTTCGGCTAATTTGAATTGTTGTGCTTATCTGGTTTTCTTGAACTGATTTATCCAATTTTTAAATTGATAGATCTTGCCAACCACATGTTTTGTGTAGCTTTTAGGAGTCCAATAGAGCCAAACATGCATTAAAAAAAAAACTACTTCTATGCTATAATCGGGCCAACACGCCAAATTAAAAAATAATATGATGGTGCCAATTTCTAAATTACTATCATGGTGCCCTGTTCGTGCCTTGGTTCCAAGGTCAATGCCCCATGCAGAGACCATTAACTCTTCAGATTAATTACATTATTCTGATCAAATCAGCCCAGCCGTCCAGAAGGGAATGGGAATCGTGGTCGTCGCTGGGAAAAAAATTCGGTGAATTTCCAACATGTTCTTGCAGGCGGCCGGTCTCCATCTTTTGCATTACTGCACCCGTGTAATAAATCTAAACTCATTGCAATAGGAATTACTAAACCGGAGGCCCGGACGAGTGCCCCGCCGATGGTGGCATGATGGGTTCGGAGGAGGTCCCTTCAACGGCGGCACTATTACTTGCAACCTTCGGAGACTTGAGCGACGACGCCCTCAGTAAGAAGGGCGGCGCCATCGTGAAGACCCATCGGTCTGATTTAAAGGCGCGGCTCAGTCGCCTCGAAAACCTTCCCCCGCCACTACCCTCACCTCCGGTTCGATACCCCCTCCTCGAACTACTCGCCCTGGGCAATACTACCAAGCTTGTGGCCCTATGAAATTTCTGATTTAGCAGCTGATTCCTGACGTCAGCCGGCAGTCTCAGAGTGTACCTGTCGGTGTTTTCCCCCGGCTGGAGCAGCGAGTGCCCAGTGGAGTGAGACCTCGCCCACCATACCGTCTGACTCAACCGAGAACCCCGCGTACGGCTTCGGTTCAGCTTCTGATTGAAACCCGTGACGTCGGGCTGGGCCGCTTCACGTTCCGGAGCGTCATTTTGGGATTCGATATCAGCGTGAGAGTCAGGCACAGGAAGTGGATGAACGGAGTCGGCGGGCTGAGGGGTGAGGTCGGCTCTGCAAACGGGGCAGGTGGTATGGGAGGCCAACCACTCGTCAATGCAGTCGGGATGGAAGACGTGGTCGCACTTGGGGATGAGACGGAGCTTTTCGGAGTCGTCGAACTCGTTCAAGCAGACGGCGCATTCCAGGGCAACTTTTCCGATCTTGTGATTCTTAACGGCGGAGTAGTCAAGAGTGGGGAAAGAGTTGATGACGGCCGCATCAAGGCCCCGAGGCTGACGTCTGGAGCGAGCGGTGAGGTTGGAGACGGGGTTGCTGGAGGATCGGCCGCAATGGCGGATATAGATGGAGAAGACCCCGGTGAGGAAGAGGGCGGCGACTAAAATGACGATGATCATGGCGAGGGAGGGGGTGTAGGAGTTGTAGTAAGAGCCGGTGGGACCGGTGTTGCCGACCTGGGCGCAGGCCAGAGGGAATGGAGGGGGAAGGAGGAGGAGGAGGAAGAGGAGGGGAGGCATGAAGACGACGGTGGTTGGTCGTTGAAGAGAAGGTGGAGAGACAGGTGAGAAGTGGTGTTGGGCTTTATATATGGCCCTCGCACAGTCGCAGAATCGGAATGTATGGACGGACGGAGCAGAATAGAGAGAGGGTGGGGCCCCCTCTCCATTGATTTCTCCTTCTTTACGTCTCACGACCCTTCCAATCTCCCATTCCTTGGCACAACTTTATTATTCGTCACTGCTTTTTTTTTTTTGGATTAATATGGCAAAGTTTACAAGTTGAGAATTGCAATTTATAAATCAACAAATATTTAACAGCTTCCAATCCATATAATACAATATATATTCATCTTGACATCATTATCTACAATCGTTGTCTATTTAGTTCTCAACTCATTTTTATCAGATTTTTTGACCTTTGATCCCTTCAAACGCAAGATGATCTAATGACCCTGAAATCAAAGTGACGGCCAGAAAAAAAATTGAAAAATAAAAGTAAATTCTATCTAAATGTGGGCCATTCTTCTAGTGGAAATTTGAATTTTGATTCAACACACTATCCTATGATGGACTAATCCCTTCGGTTATGATACCCAACCTTGTTGGTAAGAATAAATTCATTTACATACATCTGCTGCTTTCGCTTTTTTCTTTATGCATATAGTTATATCATTCTGGTTCTATTTATAAGCTTTTTTTAAAAAAATAAAAAATTGATTCTTTTTATAAATCCAGTTTGAATGTAATAAATGAGATTATGATAATATTGTCCTTATTTATTGTATCAATGAAGAAATCATTTAAAAATATATAGAGAATAAAGAGTTAAAAAATAATCATTCATAAATAAAGATATAATTAAAAATTTATCTTATAATCATTGAGTTTATTATTTTCTTTTGATATATGAAATTTAATTAAAAATGATTTATAAATAAGACCGAATCATATGCATACGCACCCTCTGCAAAATTCTTAATTTTAATGCTTATCAAGGCTTGACCGCTTCCTCCCCCATCTCGTCGTAATTGACATTGATTCATTGACGGACACCGAGTATAATGAAGTCATGGCTGACGCGGATATTAATTAGTGGGCATTGTACCATGAAAAATTTAAAATAGATTATTATGTCCACAAATGTTAGACTTATTCTAAGTAGGAATAACCTTAAATAGTGAATTCAGGAGATACTCGTGCCCAGGAATCACAATAATTATGTATATATGAGCCAGCAAGGCAATTTGTCTAGGCATCTATCTAGAATTTGGGGCGGCATAAATGATATAAATGTTTATATGTGGGGCCGTGGGACGTCATGACGTGAGCCTCAAGTTGAAGAATATTGGAAGACACACACATAATCTATACGTTATGTGTGAAATTAAACAACCTTACGTGGAATTTAGATGTCAAGATGCCAGCCCTGAGCTAAACCCTAGTTGATTGCTTTGTGTGTCCACTTAACGTATATAGTTGCACACCACCGGCTCCTTTACAATGCCTGCGTCCGTTCTCCGTTCTCACACTCTTACATGTCCTCCCAATCCCACTAATTTCTTCGTCTCCTAATTCTATTCTATCTATCTATCTATCTTCATGTTACGTACTTACGAACCCAGACCTGTCCCCATAATATATATTCGGCTTTTACACGAGTCAGTTACTATAACTCACTTGACTTGGTTCGGTGCCAACAGCAGCAAGTCGATTGAATCTATATGGGTGCTTTATTAAAACATTATTTAAGAAAAACGTGTACCCGCAAAAATACATAATTTTTGAATATCTACCGCAAGACTTGGTGTATTATCACTACATCTCCTCACCAACAATATTTTGTTTAAAAAAAAAAACTAAAACATGTACCTGTTTATTGATAGCACAACTGAGAGAAATTGCATTAGAACTTACAGACAAAAATATAAAATCCATAAGATACGTGCGTGTGTTTTATTATCCAGGTAAGTTAATTATAATATGGTGACACTAATCCTATATTTTGATGGAGAAAAAATTAAAGAAAAAATGAAATTAAGAGGGAAAACTCCAAAACAATACTAATTTTTTTTTAAAAAAAATTTATAGACGTTTTCCTTCATAGTATTTTTTTTTTTCTCCCTTGTTTTCCCCTCGCTTCTTTTTCTATCTAGACACAGGGTAAGAGTGTAATTCCCACTCTTTCACATACTTACTGTTGTACTGGTTGTCACAGGGCCTTTCATTTCCGATAAGATATTTATCATCATTCTACTATATTATAAGACTTGTTATGAAGTCTGAAATGTTTATCACTTTTTCTGGATATCCTTGCTTATGAAAATCATCAACAGTGCAGGCAAAGAGGGGCTCATTAAGTGGACAAAAATCAACTATTGCCTGAAAAAACTAAATGATACCATTCATTTTGGAATCGCACAAAAACATAAAAGAAATATTATTGTAAAATGGAGAGGAGATGGTTGTGGAAGGGTGGAGTCGTCAAAAGTGGGAGAAGATTAAGGGCAGGTGTAATTAATTAAATAAGGGAGGGCGTGTTAAGTTAAAAGGAAAATGATCACTTTACAAAAATTCATTTATCCCATTATGACCGCCACTGCAACATTAGTCAATGCAGCGCATTCGTTGAGCAAAGTTAAATTGGGCCTTCTTTACTTTATTTTTCTTACGGTCTACCTCACCCTATATTTTATAAGGCTGACTTTATTAGAACCAGTGATCACTGAACTGTGATGCGCATTCATCATGTGAATGAAATACATGGCCTTATTGTTCTCTAACTGAGACCCTTTATTAATTTTGATAGCGATCCTCACAATATGCTGAAGTGTAAAGTGACGTCGCGTGGCTTGGGATACTGGGAATTTTTGAGATTGGATGTTGAACGGGTCCCTGAAACATGATCAACTCTTTCTTGGAAGATCCAACATTGGCTTGAAAATATGCAAGACCGATGAAATGGTCTGCGTTGACCTTGCTTCCTTCTTTCCTCGCCTTCCAGAAGCCCTGCATGCCATGTTAGTCAACGCCCCGTGTTTTTGGGTCAAAAGGTTGACCCTTGAAGCCCACTTGAGATCAATGGGCCCAATCAACAGCGGGCCTCACTCCCATGAGAGTTTTGGGCCACATCTAGAGTAGAAGATGGAAGCCTTGTGCCCTGACAAGCAACAAGTTGCAATCAAAGTTTTACCATGTTCCATTTTATTAGCTTCCTGCTCCCACCACCCCGCCTCTCTTTTCATACTACTCGAATTAAACGTATTCCGTATTGCTTTTTAAATCGTGGTATATAATTAGCTTATGATCACCCCCAATTTAATTACTTCATCAAACTCTTTTTTATTTTGTTGGCATAGTATAATCCAAAAATCTGAAGCTATATAATAAGCTTGATTGCACAGTTTAATAAATCAAATTGGCCACATTTAGAATGGTGGGGTTCAAAACGTCGCGAGCAATTAATGTAGTAATTGAGGGGTTTGCTCAGGTAGTTATCTTGGGTGCATACAGTATGGTTTCATATAAAGCACACCAAAAATATGTGCTTGTTTAGGATTATATATGTTTGGGATCCTTAAAGTGTTTACTCACGTAAATCAAGACAAAATTTATCTCATATACTCACATCGTATACTATAACCCATGATTATAAAACTATTTTTAAAAACTCCAAAATCGCTATTTCAAAAAACACATGTTAAGCACTCATTCAAACCGTAAGCAGTGTTGTTTTACAATCAATCATACGCCCCGGGCAATCACACACATAACTTTTTACTATTACGAATACGGATATGGGGGGGGGGGGGGGAAGGGCTTCAGGGGAAAAGGGGAATAAGAACAAAAAACACAAGTTGGGAATGTCAACTTCAGAATGGACCCCAAAAAAATAGCAAAATGAAATGGAAAGCGGACATGAAAATCCGAAAATGCTTCGTCTAGGTCCGCCTTTAATTAGGCCTATGTCGTTTGGAATTTTGTTTAGGTTCAAAGCAACCATTATCACCGTCATTATCATGATGACCAATTTGCCAATTACAAATTCAGCCCTCCCTCCCCCTCTATATTTTATTCCTTTTCTTCACACTTGCATCTGCCAGCTGATCCTATATATGATTAATTAAAACCTCCAAGATTATAACAAACTACTGACTTATTAACTGCCACAGATTGCAGGACAATTAGAGCGACGGGGACATGACAGTTAAGTCAGCTTCTTAATTAATTGGCATAATTGTGAGATAAGCAGTGATAATTATAATAATCACTTGATGGAAGTTGTGCGAGTTTTATAACCCATGTGTCATGGTCCATATCAGTCAGCACCACCTCGGATCATCCAACCTCCTCCAAACTGGGATGGTCCTCCACTTGATATACCTATTAATTAATCTCACTCACAAATCACATTGGAAGTGGATTTCCAAATTAAGCCAAATGAATTCCATCACACATGCATCGTGAAGAAATTAAAAAAATAACCGCATTCTTAGATCTGATGAATTATATGTGTATGTAGGGATGATCGAGAAATTGAATGCACATTGTTGAAAGTAAAATGTTAATTAATTAACCCGTAATAATTGTATAGTTGTTTGTCTTTGTGCATGCATGCACATGTGTCTGTAGAATAGGCAAGGGGTCTACATATAGGAAGCTATATACACATGTGTGTGCGATTTGAAATACTCCGCAAGATGTGCAAATGAAATGGTATTGAGAATTTTTTAATAGATATTAAATCGTCGAGTCTCGCAATGGAATCCCACGTGTTTGTGCGAATGAGAATAATTTTAAAACTCTTATTCAACATTGACAGCTCTATGACATTGCGCGCGCGGTGGAGTGCTCATGACTCACGAGCTATATATATATATATATAAGTGATAATGTGTGTTAGACTGGGAGTTGCATTCTATTAATGGTTAACTAGCTGTTAAATTAAGAAAGCAAGATACATAAAGTGAGATAGCTAGTTGGATCATGATTTTGTGTGCAATATTGTTATAAGCTAGCTTTGCTATATAAATAAATAAATGCGGAATGCTTGCCATATTCTTCACTCAGAAGGTAAGCGAAAGTAAGGGATACGAGTACGTAGGATACAGATCAAGAGAAATGTAAAAGACAGTAAGTACAGGAATAATAACTTTGTAATGACTTTATTCCAATGTATATAAATATGAAGGAAAGGAAAATGCAGCTGTATATTTTGGTTGGTTTATGAATGAGATGGATGTGTTTTGTGGTCAAAGTCGATGTGTTTGGGAGTAAAAATGAGGTACATGATATATTGAGGAGTGAGGGGAAAGAGTAAAGAGTGAAAAAAGTGAAAAGGAAGCAAGTCAGGACGTGGGGGTGGGCTGCAGCCTGCTGGCTAGGTAGATGCAAACTGTTGCGCTCATGACTTTGGTTGGTGCCTACCCCTCCTTCCCTCACTCATGTTTATTTTGTTTGTTTGTTTGGATGTTTTGTAATATCCACCATTTTTTGAAACTTTGTTTTTTCATTGTGTGTCCGGCCACTGTTAAATAATATAATGTACGTGTAAGAGCAAACTTTATATTTGGTAAAAGGATATATATGTGTGTGTGTGTGTACTGTGTGGTGTATTACCGACTGCCTCCCTGACTTGTTACATGTATAGATCTGATTGAATAGAATACCTAGTTATTTGCAACATGCTTGATGGATCTGGATTCTGGAGAGGTTATATTCCAAACACGTTACGACAAACCCCCCCTCCTTTATGTCCAATCCCACAGTTCCCCCTTCCCAAATTATGAAGGACATGTATACGTTGGCGTCTCCCTCTCTACACCCATACATACAGGTGCCGTGCATGCATGCATTTTAATTTGTAATTATCATGCATCTCAATTTCTTATATTTAACTGGAGTATATATTTAGGTATATATATATATATAATTAGGCCTTTTACATTCATATTCACAGCAGCAACTTTTGAAGTAGTGACTAGTGAGCAAGGGGGGATGAAGGGGGTTGTCGATCAGTTGTCACCGGTATCCTCAAAAATCAAACATGCCTTGCTTTTTCCAAACCTCATTTTCTCTATTTTGCCCTCACATAATTCTCCGTGCATGCTCTCCTTTCTTTCATCCCACACAACGTACACAATTATACACCCCATTTCCATATCTCTTCTATTTCAATTTTCAAACCTTCCTTACATATATCCCAACTAGCTCTTTTTATTTATACATATTTACCCCCTTCACCTTCCTACCCCTTCTTCTCTTTCCTCTCTCATCTTCTTTCATCCTTCAAACTCACACTCACAGTTATGTTTACTCATTCAATCACTCATAAATCTTAGTGTGTTCGTATATATAAAAATCGACGGTTGTTGGGAAGTGACAGAACCAAACCAGCATAACTCATCAAGCATATGCCAACTGCGCTTTTGGTTTCTAACAGTAGCAACGTGTGCTCACAGTGTGTGATCGACCATATGCATAATGACACAGCTTTAGAGAGTCTCTCACAATAAATTGCCAATTATGTCTAACATAATGATATCTTGGAAAATTGCGGGGAGGCCTTGCTCGCACCTGGAGACACCAAAAGCCTTGAGAAGAATCTGATTGGAGGTGACTCAACTTTTCACCTTAACAAATAATTATCACACTACTTAATTAATAATAATAACCAAGCAAAAGGTATTTCGGACAGTGACGTAAAGTTGGTAGGTAAGGATATATGTTGTGGGCGGTCCAACCATTTCACCATACAAGCTTAGCTTCTTCAATCAAATTGATTTCGCCTGTACCTTAGGATATATATCCGTGGAATTAGCAAAGTTTCTCTCTACCTTTTGCGATTAATTTCTCTTTGCTGAATTGGCTTCGAAAACTGACCCGCGTGGGTCTGGTTCATTGGCAACACTTGGTTTTTCAATTCGCATTATTTTCTCTGTGGCGCAGACATATATACATGACCTGTACTAGATCTTGCTCTTTTTCCCAAGTTTAAAGAATAAAGCACATTGATTATGAGGACCCACGAGAGGCATGGTTTCACATGATCAAAGATTTTAAAGTGATAAGGTTTTTTGTCACCCAGCGCCATCCCTGTCAAACTCATTAAGTGCTTTTTATGCTTCCACAGTTCACAGTGAAGTGAGAATAAAGCAAGGACTTTTCTTCCTTCTTTTCTCTTGGACGGCTAAAACAGCTAGCTAGCTATATATTAGTCATAGGACAAAGCGAGTTTGCCTTCTCCGCTCTTCATACATCAATTTCCTGGTACGGTCTTCATATAATGGATCCACAGTTCCACACACACAAACTCTTCTTTTTATGATTATAATTCCTCTGAGGATTAACATGTCTGTGAGATTATATTATACTCACGTGTACACCACTTCTCATCTCTGCACCATTCTATAATAAGAAGACACTGAAAGGAAACAGTACATGTTACACTTAACAATTCATTCAAGTGGGCCAGCTAATGGTGTTTATTTATATCGATCAGAAACCAAATTAGAGTTATTATATGCTTATGTATAGCCAGATGGCCGGGTAATGCAGCTTTTAGATCTAGTTTTGAAATTTGAAACTAAATCATATATATGACGATGGTCCCTCACATACAATATTATTAACTATGTGTGCGCGTGTCCCCATATATATATATATAGCTATACTATCCTGAAATCTTGGAACACTGCCCTAAACTTTATCAGTATGGTCCCTCACAGGCAATATAATTTGGGATTGGGTTTAACCCTGCATGAATATATATTTTGGGTTTTCGTAGAATTTTACACTCATACAGTGCTTAAAAGGTTAAATAATTAGGGTATATTATCTCAGCATTATAGGGTAATGTGCGTTTTCTGTACACTAGATTAGGAGTGATAATAATATAACGACAAGCATCATGTATGCAGTTATTAATTTTGCGCAAGGGACAAAGCGAAGAGTAGACCACTGGGTTTTGTTTCGTTGTTCTAGGGCAACAACAAAATCTGAATCTTGAAATTAAACCTCATCTGTTTCCGTCTATGTACATGTACGCTGATCAACTTGCATGGCAACGCCGCAAATCAGTTAAGCCATTTCACATATAATAATTCGATTGGATTAACTCTCATTAGCAGATTAAAATATTAATCAAATTTACTGACCTTAATTTGCTAAAAAATCTGTGAATTGATGGCCACATGAGAGATTAAATGCATGTAGTCCTGTTATATATATATATATATATTTGTTTTAGCTAATATCTTGACTTGTGCTGTAATGACGGGCATGGCTTTGAGATATTGAACCGGCCGGCCTAATACCTAAATAATGCCCATAGCCCTAACTACATCCACTAATTACTGATTATATTGTAGTTTAGCGTGGACTTACCAACTCTGTCTTCTATCTTTGATACTCTATCGGCTTGAATTTCTAAGGGACGGTGCTCACTCTTGATCACGACGCTGCTAATCACACTTTTTAAATTTAACTGATAATTAATTAATTTGACCGGCCAGGTAAAAAAAACTCATCCCTAGCTAGCTGATGATTAATCCATACTCCACATTTATGGCTTATGATGAGTGCCTGGGTTTTCGTGTCCTCGTATTCCACATACGTATATACGTAACGTACCTCTCTGGAGCGCATGTTTTAATCACGAGCTTCGCACTTTAGTATTAACATCACTAGTTTCGTATCTAGAATACTAATTTAATGTATTCAATAAGGTTGTTGGTATCGATGTTAGATACTCCTATTTATATTTATACCAATATATAATTGTTATATTATTTAATTTAATATAACCTTCATCGTCTTTGATAAAATTTGTCAATCAATCACTTGTTATTTTAAATACGGAAATACTAGCGGAACATTATTTCTAATAACACAGCTTCCTCGGGTAAGCTGTCTTCAGAAATATATCAACAGCAATCACATCCATCCAAGAACAAAGTTTAGTAAAATATCATCAAATCAATATATATATATATATATATATATATGTAGAGCACATGAAATATGATAGATTCTTGGGTAATAAGTTAATATTAGCAGGATTTCTTTATTATAATAACATGTGCTCCTTGGTACGTTGTGTGTATATTAATAATAACTGGAGACAACTCTTCCCAGTTCAGGTGGTGTATATATTACATAATGTCATTCCCAAAAGGCCACAACAGCACAGTCTACTGATGCTTATCATATTCACTAATAGCAGTGTTTTAATATATAAGCCTACACTATAATTAAGGGTAAGAGGGGGCCCACTTATAAGAGGACAAAGGTGACAAGAGTTGCGCAATTTCTCATTAGCTACAGCACCTTTTTGTTTGAAGCATCTTAACCTAACAAATTAGTAATTGTGACGACCACTGAGAAGATGCTGTCTTCTGTGCATGAATATATTATCCTTTGTTTTTTCTCAGAGGTATTAAAAGGGCTCATCTAACGGGGCACTAATTGTCTTCAATACACTTTGTTTTCAAGGTATCTATTATAACGTAACAGTATTTTTTATTCATTCAATGATCAAGCGCCAGTTAAGTCTAATGTTTATTTGATTAGTTCTTTAATCAGGCTGCCAAAACTTTTGGTAACAACAATAAAACCATTAGCTATATGCATGTACTTAATCAGTTGGATGCCATCTATGATGGCATTATTATCCAGCTTCAATAAGAATTGGGAGCACCTATCAACGAACACATATAAGCGTGTAATATTGTATAGTGCATGGTATGATGATGCTCATATATGTTCACTATCTTTCTATAATGCCTGATATCATACTTGGTGTCCATTATATTGTTCCTGAATACATCCTTTTACAAGAAATCTCAGAAGATTCACAAATCCGTGACAATTGGATATAGCATGCATGGAGGCTAATTAATAACTAAAATACGGAGAAATCAGGAAGCCACGATGATGGAAAACAAGTTGTAGTATTAAAGAGGGGAAGCTGGTAATTTATGGGAGTTAGGGACATAGGGTTTGCCTGTAATGGAAGGATTGGCAGCTAGTGTTTGTTTTGAAGCACATGGATTCTCTGCAAATTTCTGACTGCTTCTGCTTCTGGTGCTGCTCACTCTATTTTACCTCAATGGACAAAGTTCATTAGCTTTTTCTCTGAGGAATCTCTGATCTCTTAGTACATGTATCTCTGGCTGTGTGTACGTGCATTGTATTGTGTGTCTGTGTCAGCCTTTTTAATTATATTTTTGAGTTTTTCATCCGCACATGTTTCCTTCTATTAATATCATTGCCCTAATCACCATCGATCTTCCAACATTAATCTTCACTCTCTCTTCCTACCCACGCTCCTTCATACTGCTCCTTCAAACTAGGCTCTCACGTGCACGCGCAGCCTCACAATGCAAACTCTACTTTTTTTTTTACTGTGTGTGTAATTTAGTTTGGGATTAAATATAATATACGTCTGCCTTTCATGTCAAGTTAATTTGCAGTTATTTTTTACTTGGTCTTGTACTACAACAGATAAAAACTGATATGGCAGAAAAGCTGTTCCCTAGTTGGTGATTCACATGCTACGCAATTTCGTCTTCACTTTCTAATTCTATATACGTGGAAAAGATATTGATAACATAATGCAAAAGAAAGTTTGGAGGCATATCCATATATATAAATATTGTGCGTGAGAGTATAGAAAAACAGTGGTCATTTGACATAGAATGAGATGGCTCACGAGAGCAACTTAATAATGGGCAGCATGGGACACGACAGGAGAACAGGATGCAACTCTATGTGACCACAATCATTAGCCACTCCTATCCCCTTTTTCTATTATATTGTTCAATTATTTCCCATATTTTTCCTAAAAAGAAAAACCCATCTTTAAATCCTCCCTTAAATCTCTCAAGAAAAATAAGTGACAAAAACCGTAAATGCTAGTATTGATACCTCCAGTTCTAAATACAGGTTAAAATTGATTTTTTTTTAAGAAATTAAAAAAATTAAATAAGTTATTTAATCATATTATATGTTATATATCCTTAGATTATATGTTAACTTTTTAGTTAAACTAATTAATTTGAAGAAAAAATATAAATATAAATATTCTAAAATAATTTAATTATTTTCCTTAATTTTTTTTAAAAAAATCAACTTTATCTTATAGTTAGAATCAGAAAAAGAGTAATATACGAGTACTGATTAAGAGTTGAAATTCGGAGTACTAAAAAGCCCGAGCATGTTTTAATACAAGTTCATTATTATTTTACATGCCACGCTCCGGGCACAGTCCTTATAAGTTTCTCTGTTTTTTTCCCCTCATATAATTTCTTAAATAATGAAAAAAGAAGAATTCACGTGCAGGAGAGGGGCACTGTCCAATGTGGGTGAAGTGAGGGGTTTGGCTTTATATATAACAGGCCAGAGATGTGCTTCCGATGGAGGAGAATCGCATCTCGCTCTGCTTTGTAAAACTTTTATTTCTGAAATCAAGCGTTGTGTGTGTATATATATATGTGTCTCCCAGAGGGAGAGGGAGACAGCCAGACGTCGATGGCGCTGGAAGCCGTTGTTTTCCCTCAGGAGTACCCCTTTGGCTATGGCGCTTCCAAAGAGCTCTATCCTCTCTGGCCCTTTCACGACGATTTCAACCACCAAGAGCACCTCAATTTCCTCCACACCCAATCAGAACCTTATGGCTTCGCAGAGTGGTGCTCTTCTTCTGCCCCGTCCTCTGTGTTACCCCACTCCAGCGAGCTTGTACATCACGCGGCCTCTGACATCACTAACAACCCAACACCCTCCTCTGAAGCCTCCCATTCTCGTCCCAAGAGACGCAGGGCCAGGACCCGCAAGAACAAGCAGGAAATCGAGAACCAGAGAATGACTCACATTGCCGTCGAGCGCAATCGAAGAAAGCAGATGAACGACTATCTCTCTGTTCTTCGCTCTCTCATGCCCGACTCCTACGTCCAAAGGGTATTTCTTCATTTCCTTATTCCTCACATATTTCCAGATATACCGACTATTGATTTCGTTATTACTTGATTATGCAGGGAGATCAGGCTTCCATAATTGGAGGGGCTATTAACTTTGTGAAGGAGCTGGAGCAGAGGCTTCAGTTTCTGGGGGGCCAGAGAGTAACAGGGCCCGATTCTCAGAGCACGCCCTTCTCCGAGTTCTTCACTTTTCCTCAGTATTCGACGAGCTCCGGCGGCGAGTGTTCGGCGGCCAAAGTGGGGGAGGTCTCGTCGGAGGCGAGTATCGCAGATATAGAAGTGACGATGGTGGAGAGCCATGCGAATCTGAAAATAAGGACGAGGAAGAGGCCGAAGCAGCTGTTGAAGATGGTGTCTGCGTTGTACAGCATGCGACTCACGATCCTGCATCTCAATGTGACGACCACCGCCGATATTGTGCTCTACTGCATCAGCGTGAAGGTATATATTGAATCAAATCTGTAGGCCTGTTTGATTTATTACATATTATTGGAGGATGGGGAATTAATATTGAATGAATTGGGTGGAAGCAGTTGGAAGAAGAGTGCAAGGTGGGATCAGTGGAAGAGATAGCAGGGGCAGTGCACAAAACGTTGGAGAGGATCGAAGAAGAGAGCGCGCAGAATCAAGATCCCAACACAAGCTAGCTAACTGCCTCCGAATCTTGGTTGGTCGGTTGGTTTGAGCCTCTTGAGGGACCATTATGTAAGTGAGAAACTAGTTGTCAATGGGGCAACCGTGTTTGATATATAATTTTGTTAAAAGTTAGGGGGTGAATGAATGATAATTATTGAGAGTAGTGGAGGAGCCTTGAACAGGGAGGAAGTTGTTTTTTTTTTTTTTGGTGATTCCTTCTGTTGGCTCTCAATAATGAAGTCAATTTTAAGAGTATTTTTGTTTTGGGGAGGGAGGCTGTAGAAATGAATGGGGGTTGTTTGAGGCAGACACAGGAAGCGGGGGTTGGTCAATTCTGTTGTGCCTGCCTTCTTCTCTTCGTGGTGGTGGTGGTGGCCCCACCTCCATTCCCCTTCTTCAATAAATTCCTGCCAAATATTTCTCTGCCATAATTAATTTGTAGATTAGTTACTTCTCTCTTTTCTTCCATTTCTCCCCCTCCTTTTGTTTTTTCAAATCCTAGGAGTACTGAATATTCAACATGACCGGTACAATGTGCCACGAGTGAATAATTTAATTTTTCAATATCGTTGTTTTATTATATTGATAATATGATACTCCCTTTGTTCCTAAATATAAGATAAAATTAATTTTTTTTTGAGAAAATAAGGAAACTAAATAAGTTACTTAATCATATTATATGTTGTATATCCTTATATTACATATATAAGTTTGATAAAATAGTTTAGAGAAAAAATGATAAATATAAATATTTTAAAATAATTTAATTAATTTCCTTAATCTTTCTAAAAAAATCAACTCCGTCTTATATTTAAAACCAAAAGGAGTATCAATCACCGGTAAGCGGAGGGAGTATCAATCACTGGTAATAAGTAGAGGATTTTGAGGTGTTAAATTATTTATTTTTAAATTTAGAATTAAAAACATGCTTAAAGCATGCGTTTTTTTTTCATAAGAATAAATTTTATTTTAAGATTAAGGTGTAATTTTATTAATAAAGGTTTTTTGGAGGGCATTTAACACAAATAAATTTTAAAAAGGATAAAAATATCAATAAATAATTTTAAAAGGAGTAAATTTACCAAAACCATTAAATATGACCAAACAACCATTTAGTAAATTGATTTATACTCCCTCTGGTTCTAATTATAAGATAAAGTTGATTTTTTTGGAGAAATTAAGGAAGCCAATTAAATTACTTTAGGGTATTTATATTTTTATTTTTTTCTCCAAACTAATTAATTTGACTAATAAACTAATATATAATCTAAGGATACTAAAAATATAAATACTCTAAAGTAATTTAATTGGCTTCCTTAATTTCTCCAAAAAAATCAACTTTATCTTATAATTAAAACCGGAAAAAGTACTATTTTAAATTATTTATTGATATTTATATGCATTCTAAAATAAATTTGTGCCAGGAGCTTCTTAAAAAAAAGTTATTTATAAAATTTCACATTAACCGTTTATTTTAACTGGATCGGGCTGACTGTATGACTTGCCGAGGGTAAAAACAGGGAAAGAATCAGAAGTGATTGATCGACATTTGATGGTGAGGAGGGTAACATGCATGTGCAGGCTAATGAACACGGATACCGAGGTTGGATAATGGTTCAGAGGGAAATATATATGCGACGACAATTAAATCTTACGTACTAAAATTCCAGATAGGTGTGAATCTTGATGATGGTTATGATTACATAAACCTTTACTGTTATTTTTTGTTTTTTCGTGATATAATTTAAGCGTCCAATATTATAGACTGAAAAGAGTATTGAGAATAATTAATTCTTACGTACTCCAATTCCAGATTGGTGTGAATCTGGAAGATGATTATGGTTCCATCAACCTTTACTAAAATCAGCTTTTATGGGATCATCTTTCATGATTTGACCCCATCAAATACACAAATCGAAAAAGTTGACAGACTGGCATTATATCCGCCGGCTCCCCGGCCGCCCGTTATTTTATCATTTTTTTTTTTTGAGTTTTAGAGAATAAAGAATTTTCATCTATCTTAATAAATTCGCTTTTCATAATTTAAATTTATATTCTTTTTTTATTAGATGAGACTCCTTGGCATGAGAAATTCATCTTTTGGACATGTAGTTTTCACCATAATCTTGAAACCACGTCTTTTTTTTTACCCATAGTGTAATTTTCCTCATTGGCTATAATTTGGCCAATCAGGCCTTAACCTTTATGATTTCGCATTGCTTCATCTCTGCCTCATTGCCCCTGCACTGGACAGTGCTAAATCTACACTTGGCATGTTGAAAGAGTGGACTATGGGGATCGTGTTGGATATGGAGAAATAAAAACTTCTATTATTAATTTTTGAATAAACAGGCATATGAGTTTTTATATAGACAACAAATGGATGGGGATGTGAGAATATAAATCTGATAACAATTTATCTAAAAGGAAAATCTATCTGAATTAAACAACTAATAAAATAATACTTAAATGATAACTAATAAAATAAATAATCTAAAAAACTGCAGTGCATGAAGCATGTATACACACACACATATTATTCATTACTCCCCCTTACTTCAAAGCTGCACACTCCTATCTGCATTCTAAAATCTTCAACTCTGCCAATAGAGATTAACATGGTCTCTCTATCTGTAACTTGTTGATCAAGCCTTTAGCTACCAATCATGCTTTGTGCTCCCGCACACCATTATCAACGTTATACTTGGTTCGAAACACCTGTTTAAACCCAATTGCCCTCTTACTTTTAGGAAGATCAACAATGAAGCACACTAATCGCGCTTTGTGCTTTTTTGCAACATCCACATGACTTGGAATCTGAAACAAATAAAGCATAATTACAAGATTCATAAATATCTGTTAAATATTGAAACTTTCGAGGAGGGGTTTCACTCGAGGAGCTAGAGAATGAGCTTGCCGGTGATGATGTAATTATGTCTGCACTAGGAGGTGATGATTGTGGCCGTTCTCGAGCTACTGCCACTAGATGTAGTTGGTTCCAAGCCTACTAGTTCTGGTTTAGAGTTTTCTGCTCCAATACTTTTTGGAATAGAGATAGATTGCAAATCTATTTTGTCACTCCAATACTAGCTTCTTCATTAAATGCAACATCCCTACTAATAATTATCTTGCTACTTGATGAATTATACAACCTATAAGCTTTGGATTGCTAGCTATAACCAACAAAAATACATTTTTTTTATCAAGTTTTTGACGAGATGATTTTACCAAAGCATAGGCTATACAACCAAAAACTTTTAAGTGGCTTACCCAAGGCTTTATACCGATCCATGTTTCATAGGGGGTCATATTAGGGACTATTTTTGTGGGAGACAAATTAAGTAGATACCCTGCGGTGGCTACAACTCTAGCCCAAAATTGATTAAAAAGTTTTCTTGCTTTCATTATGCTTTTGGTCATTTCTACCACAATTCGGTTTTTTGTTCAACAATGCCATTTTTCTCTGGCATATATGGTGAAGTGATCTCGTTGTGAATACCATTCTCCTCACAAAAAATAACAAATTCATTAGAATAGAATTTTCCTCCTCTATCTATACGTAATACCTTTAAGCAATAACTACTTTGTTTTGTTACAAGACCTTTAAATTTCTTGAAATTTTCGAATGCTTCAAATTTAAATTTCAAGAAATAAACCCAGCTTAGTTTGTTATAATCATCTGTAAAACACAAAAAATGCCAGCTACCATTTAAAGATTTTGTATTCATAGTTCCACACAAATAAGCATGCATTAACTCAAGATATTGAGAAGCCCTCAAAAAGTTCCCTACAAGAAACAACTTTTTAGCGTGGTTCCCCATAACTCAACCTTTACAAAAATTAGCGACGTCAATCCTTGGCAGCGCAAGAACTATATTCTTTTTACTTAGCAATTGTAATCCATTAAGATACAAATGACCATATTGTAAATGTCATAAATCCGAATTGTTCCCTTCTTTAACAATTAAAGCCCTTTTGTCAATAGAGCAAATATCAAGAGGAAACATACGATTTTTGGTCATGGGGACCTTTGCAACTATTTGACCAGATTTCTTATCATAAGCTTCAACACAAAAATCATCAAAGGTGACTCTAAAACCATTTTCCACCATTTGTCTTACACTCAATAAATTACTAGCCAAACTAGGCACATGAAAAACATTATTCAAGAGTTTCTTTTTATCGTAATCATTATGAATAGCAACAATACCTCTACCTTTTATTTGAGTTTGCTTATCATCACCAAGTCGAACATTAGATTGACGAGATTCATCTAGTTCTTTAAACAATGAGCACGGACTAGTTATATGATTGGAACATCCGCTGTCAGTAAATCAAACATCTTTAAAGGATTGGGTGCAGGGATATGTGCCATGAACGAAATCTATGCATCTTTTGCCTCTGCAAAACCAACATGCTTTTTATCACCTTATTGCTTTCCCTAATAATATAGGCTTCCTTATGCCCAAATTGTTTGCACCGATGGCATTAAATAGAACTTCTATGTGAAGCTCTTGATTGTCGTTGTTTAGTAAATTGACCACGGCCTCTACCAATAGCACAACCTCCTCTACCTCTATGTCTATGACAAACACTACCCCGCCATTACCTCTACCTTTACTTGTAGACTCTCCTTTCACCTAAAAGGCCTGCTCTTCATAGTTTTATTGAAACTCATTCATCCGATCATCATAAGCCTGCAATGAGCTCATTAATTCATCAAAAGAATACTTCGAAAGATCATGAGCTTCCTCAATTGCAGCAGCAACAAAACTAAATTGAGGAGCTAAAGTTCTCATAATTTTCGCAATAACTATTTCATCAATAATTTTTTCTCCATAGGAGCTCATTCTATCACTCACTTTAGATAAGTAATCTTGTACCGACTCACTCTTTTGCATACAAAGATTCTCAAATTCATGACATAATGATTGCAGTTTTATAGAGATAACTTTGTTTGGGCCAAGAAACTCAGTCTTCAAAATTTGTCATGCCTCTTTAGAAGTCGTTTTAGATGCGATTCTAAAGAAAATATTGTCATGCACGGCTTGTTGGAGGAAAATAAAACCCTTCATTTCACTTTCTATTTTCTTTCAGACGACGTTGGTCCGTATCTGGGTCCACAAAACCATCCTCAATTAAATCTCATAAGTTTTGAGATTGAAAGAGGGTATTCATCTTAATTGAAAAAAACTCATGTTAATTCTCATTAAAAATAGGAATTGACAGTTGAGACACCCCGCCTGTTGTTGAAGAAATTGCATTGGTTGCCATAAGTTACGTAGCGGAAGACACCCTGTTCAATGAGAGAAGAGGGGGGAGGATCAATTTTAGCCTCTCACGATTGAGCACACTGCAGTGCGTTTGATACTCTGATACTCTCTCAAAATGAGATCACTGGCTCTGATATAATTTTTGCTGGATATAAAAAAAATAAAATTTTTTATTATTGATTATTGAATAAACAAGAGTACATATGAACCTTAATACAGGCAACACATGAATGGGGATACAAATTTGATAATAATTTATCTAAAAGGAAAATCTATCTAAATCAAGCAACTAATAAAACAATACTGAAATGAAAATTAATAAAATAAATAATCTATAAACTTACAGCGTATGAAGCATATATATAAAATATATAATATATATTATTCAACGGATCGGAGGTAGAGAAGAGACCCCGTGGGGTCCACGCAAGCAAGAGGTTTTCATAAACTAAGGCTCATCCATTCGTAAAAGCAATAATTAATGATGGTGATATTGAAATTAAGGAGCTAGGAAACTTCTGCGAAGCGGGTGGCCGTTTCTTAATTTCTCATGAGTTCCAGGCCAATTGGACTCCTTTGAGACTACTACTTTGAAACGCTACCAAAATTGTTCCTCATACTCATACTAGGACGACATGTCGGAGACCCTTTCATTGAAAATTTCGAAAATTAGGATTATGTTGGTTTCTTTGACTTTTGACCATCTCATACCTGTTACCTATACACACACGTCATTAATTACTTACTTGTCATTTGTGTGCATTGTTTCGGGGTATTTAGAGGAGGGCCATCAATCATCATTGACATGAACAAGTGGAATAAATTCTAGAAGCAAACCATAAACATTTCAGAACTGTTAAAAGTTACAGGGGGAAATTAATTAAAGCCAAGGTTTAATAGGATGTAGATATATATGGACCACTTAAATGCAATATAAATAGGTGGTCAAAGCGTGAAGAAAGGGTCAAAGAAGACCAGTTGAATAGGTAGGTACTGTATCAGACTACCAACAACGGCTTTCCAACACCTAACCCTTTTATACTCACAAACTTTACTCCTTTTAATTTTCGCATTAATTCACCCAAAAGAAAAGCTCAGCAAAATATTGAATGTCTCTGATATAAAACTATTTTCATAATCGTAGAACCATAGAATTGTGTGTGTGAGTGTGTGTTTGTTTCGTATGTATGATTTCATTTTCATTCTTTTAATCTTGCATAAACTCCACCACGTAACATCATTTTTACAATAAACCCCGAATAATTCATCTTCATATGGCACGTATGCTATTATTTATAACTACTGTTCTTAACATAGATTTAATTATAGAGAATTAATACTTATTTAATAATAAAAATAAACGATACGAGTTTAAAGTAGACAGTCTTTATCGTGTCTATTCACATATTTTTCGAATAATTAAAATACCAAGTCTTTTTGTGTGAGGCCTCTTCAATCCCTTCATGATTTTTGTTTTCTCTCGCAACAAAGGCGATAAGTAAATGAGAAAGGAAATGAAAAAAAGATATGGAATCTGAGATGAGATCGCAGTCACATCACGCAATGTTTGGTAGCGTCAAAATCAAGGACAAGGAGCTTATGTTTTGCTAGGGTCCTGCATCACAGAGTGTGACTATACGTGAGTAATTCTCATTTGCATTATTAGAATGACGCCATTAACGGGGAAAACAAGCTGTTCATTATAATTATAGTGTGTTTATTCATGATTAATGAAATATACTCGGACTGTGGGCAAAAAAAAAAAAAAAAAAAAGAAATATACTCGGAGAAGCAATGTACAATATGTGTACTCGCGCGGCCAGCGGGGCAATATATATATGTGTGTGTGTGTGTTTGTGTGTGTGTGTGTTTGTGGGGTGTTTAGTGTATACATTTTTCAACGAAAAAGGGAATAATAATTAGCCAGTGATTAATTTATTGGGTAAATTCATATACATAAATGTTAAATTATCTACGCTGTAATTTTCTGCTAAAAATACGTTTTTATTCAAAATTAATAAAATTTGTAATTCTATTATTATAAATAGTGTTCTTCTGCTAAATATCTTACATCATGTTAACAATAAAAAATATATACCTTTACCCTCATAATGATGAGGTAATTGTACAAGTTAAAGAGATAAATAATATTTATATTTTTGTAATTAATAAGGAGACAGTTAAAATAGGGAGACATTTTAACCAATAGAATAATCCAACAATTTTGTTCATCTATGTAAAATGTGTACATGAAATAACATGTTCAGGGTAGGGGCCGGACATACAGTGTGGGATTGAAGAGGATTGATCATTGCGTGATGATGTGCCTTCATTAATTTGTTGGTAATTGAAGTTTTGAACAGTCCTTTTGGGGTCTGGGACCCATATCCTTTCTTTCTTGAAAAAATTACGTTTAGATGATAGGCAAAAGAAAATATGAAAAATTAGTTCATTGAAATCTTACAATTACATTTAAGTCATATAGGATTTTTTTTGTAATAAATTTTAATTATGGACTTATTAATGAACATTTATGGACTTGCCAATGGATACTCCTGAACTATCAATGGACATCCATAGGTTTGTTAATGATGCACCTTTAAACTTGTCAATAACGTATCCATGGACTTATTAGCGGAATTAGAACTTATTATAAAAAGGTCCCACGGGACTTAAATGTGATTTTGATAATTTAAGGAACAATTTTTTTTTATATTTTCTCTTTTCCAGGATCTAAATATAATTTCTCTTCTTTCTTCTTCTTCGTGTTTTAAAAAAATGTATTAGTATTAATTTATAGTAAATGGGGCTACAATATAATACAGTGTCAGGATTCACATGAACCACAGAGAAACAAGAGAATGGTCGGGGTCTTTTTTTTTTTTTCCATCCGGTTTATCGGAGTTTTACCCCGACTACATTTGGATTTGACCCGTGTTGCTCACTTGGCTATGGTGGGAGAGTCTCCCAATGAAATTTTTTTACATACACAAGGTTTGAATCCTAAATCTTACTTAAACGGAACCAAACTGCTTACCATTTGGACCAACTTCCATCGATGAATGATCGGGTTCTGATTCTTAACGTTACGTACATTGGGCATTATTTTTATAGAGGAGCTGGGCTGTTTTGTTTTAGAAGATTCCGACTCCTACGCTTCACCCACCCCCTCTTTTTGTTTTTATCTTCTTGTTCTCTTATGCCCCCTCTTCACTTTCCATATATTCCAATCTCTCTCTCTCATTATTCCAAGCCTGAATGACCAAGAGGTTTAGATTAAAGCAAAGTTTGTTATGTGTGTGTGTGTGTTATACTTGCGCTAAGACATTGGGATGGATGGATGGAGGTTGGGGCTAAATTCCCAAGCAACAAAAAGAAACAAAGAACAAAGGTACATACGTAGTGTAGAAAGATTACGAATCAATCAGAGTGAAGCAGGGGGAGGAATCAGTGGCCGACGCTGCAAAAACAAAGATAATAGCGCCCCAAAACAGCAAAATGCTCTGTGAAAGTGAAAGAAAAAGACACCAATAATTGCACCAAACAAAGTGAATATTAATGCTGAATATACTCTCTCTTTATATACACATGTCCATCTGTGTTGGTCCACAAGTTATCGATTATTCTATTTCTTTTGAGATATCCATGAATGAAACACTTCATGATGCGCTTTTCTTTTTCTCAGCATGATCATCAACAACTTAAATAATTTTATTCCCTTTTCGTCTGTAAAATCGAAAGAATCATGTGGAGTATAATTGAGCAAAAAGGATGATGGATTGAGGAAAAAGGCGACCAAAGCACTCAGGCTGGCCCAGAAATTAAATATATTCCTTATCTCTCCCTCTCTCTGCAACTTTACTGTTTTCTCTTAATAACACAGCCCATAGAAGATTGGACCCAACTCCACGTCTTTCTGTCCGTCCCTTCTCACTTTTGAACCTCCAACGAACAAAACTTTATCCCCAAATTATCACTCAATTAATTTTTTTTTGAATAATTATTTCAGAAAGTAAAATGCAGCTACTTTACCATCCTCATGCCAAGCTCTGACCACATACATGTCACACTAGGGGACAAAAATTCACTGTTGGGCACAGTAAAGGTGGCAGCTTTTTCATGTAAAAAGTTGTAATCATATCAAACGAGTCTCTGTGTCTGTCCTACTTACTTTGTTGGGTCATTGACTCATGGGCCCTAGCCTAGCAAGTAGCAACGCCTGCACGCAACAGCTTCAGCCTCCTTCACGCACATCACCAAATCATTGACGTTTTTTTATTGGTAATTAAAAAGCTTACATTATAATCCTCATTTACAGAGGAACATTAACAACCTCCCTATACAATGCCTCTAATCAAACTGCAATCATGGCTATCTTTCCGTTTTTGAAAGATATTTTATACAAGAGAGGAAGATCTTCGCTACCATCACAGTTTGTTAGAAGGCAACGCAAGGGTTTTGGTGCCCGAATATAAGTTATTTTCCCTTTTCAGAAATATAAAATTTAGAAAGATAATTTACAACATGGAAAAAAAGAGAGATAATTTACAACACCAACGAATATTATAGCTTTTTTTTTTTTCAAAAAAAAAAAAACGATGCACATCTTTTTCGCTAATTTACTTAAACAGAATGAACTTCATAACTGCTGAGAGGAAAAGAAAAAGATTGCCCACGGTTCACTTTATTGATAGGAGAAAGGTCCCGTACATTATGATTGAACACAACAGTGATTGTTCACGAGAAAGAACACATGTTTATTCTTTCATGACATAAATTTAAAGGCCTGCCTATTTACCTGCACTCAATGGCACGGCAGCAACTTTGCACTCACTCGGAAGTCGTAACAGAAGCAGGCTCGAAAAGAACACTTGCAGCAGAAAATTGAAGCAACACCTCTCAAGTGTGGTGGTAGGTGGGTATAGGCACACCAGACTGCTCAGTCAACTTTTTAAAAGCAGCTTGCAATCTCTTGGTCACTGGCCCCACTTCTCCGTCTCCAATTATGCGACCATCAACCTTCACAACCTGGACCATGTATCCAACAAATTGGTGCCAATCGTCAGATTTTTGTGTTCATGGTGTGATAAATGAAAAAAGCAAATGGCATGAACCCCAGGTAGCCAAATGGGTTACTGATAGGCACTTTTATCATGTCTTATAGCAAACTTCATTCAGGCAAATTTTAGTCGATCAAGTACAAGGCACTTACTGGGCTAAGTTCTCCCATTGTTCCTGTTGTCCATATCTGCAAGGAAGCCTCCCAGTTATAACTCAACTCAAATTTAATTGAAGCCAAGAAGAGGAAAAGGATCTTAATTCCTATCAGGTTCGCAGGTCTTTAGAGAGTACCAGGACTATCTTGTTTAACCTGTCCTCCTATAATCAAGCTATGGAACTAAACCAACTGAAGCTAAGTACTGCATCCGAGCAAATTTTTTATTTTGCCTGTTCTGAGTACTAGCTAGGCCACCAAGCTTACAGTGAGCAATTAAGATAATTACAAAGTTCATTTTCATATTTGATCCCCAAACAATGGCTGTATATCCATCACCACAAAAAGAAATAATAAGCAGTGGGCGTATCAAAAGAGAAAAGAAGATTTAGCAGATATTCTGTAATAGTAGATGTTAGATATGAACCTCATCAGCAGTATGAACTTCAGAAAGACTAATTCTCCGCTCTTCCAACACTAAGTTCTCCATCACCACAAGATCCATCACCTGAAATTAGTAAACAGCTCAATCTCATCATTCTCAAAATAAGCTTTTACTAATACTAAACATTTTTAATAACTTATAGGCCAGAGATTGAAAAAACAAACAAACAAGAATTCAAGAATCTTTTGACAAAACCTACCCTTTTCATTCATCAAATTCAATTTATGCCCACAAAAGATACCCCTGCTAGTATTGTATGAGGGTTGCATTGCCACAATTGGTCTTTGTTCTCATAGCTCCCCTGCTTATATGCTAAATATCTAATTATCATGGCATTTGAAAGAAAAATATCTAATTTTTTATCCAATCCCCAATGCCAATCATATAATTGCATATAATATTTATTTATCTCCTTTATTCCATTCCCCTTCCAAGACGAAATAGTTTAGGCCTTTTTAAAGCTCCAACTCGAAATTGTATAATAATAAATGAGTATTTCCACAACTTACAGTTGCTCGTGTAATGCCAGGCAGACAGTAATCAGCATGTGGTGTCAAAACACGGCCCCTTTTAACTATGAACTGCACAAAGACCAATATTAGCCCAACTGTTACCAATCAATCTTGCAATCTGTTTTACTCTGTTCTAGAAATCCCTGCCACAGAAGGGAAAATAGAAGACAACAGCATATGATCGTTCTTAAATTAAAATAACGGGATTTGTCACTTTTGTGAAGGCAAGTTTAAGATTAACCTACAATATATGTACTATACTATCATCATGTAGGAAGATTCTCTGTTCTAAAAAAATCTGCCAGTTAAGACAAAGTTGAGGACATACAATGTTAGTTGCATTTGTTTCAGATACATAACCATCTTTGTCGAGCATGATTGCATCATTTGCATTTGCATTATTTCCTTCAACCTGCACCAACATTTTTGAGAATTGTGGCATCTATCAGAAATACCCATAAGAATGATACTAAAGCCTGACAAGAGGTTCTGAAACAGTGCGTTCTATCATGCTAACATTCGTGAATTAAATTATCCAACAAGGCAGCAAATTATCAACGTGTCCTTCCCTCATTAGAAGCAAACAAGGATAACTAACAAAATATTAGCTCAGCAAACATCCTTGTTCCAGTAGTAGATAATCCAGAAACAATCAATAATAATAGGATATTTTGGGATAATAACAAAATATGAAATATTTCCAAGGAGAAAAGGAAAATACCTTTGCTAGTATGTTGTTAAGGAGGTTATTGTGATGAATCTTTGAATCCAAATTCTGAAAAGAAAACAAAGGGAGAGAAGACAAAGTCAATTAGATGTGCTAAGGCAGTATGCTAGTCACACAGAAATTGTTGCCATTGAGTGGTTCACAGTCTATAACAATATCACTATGTAGTAACAAGAAATAACTTCAAAAGAATTCTGTTCAATCACACATGAGGTTTAAAACAACAGTGACTAATCCCATCTATTTCAATTGAAATAATACCAATTATTGTCTTGGCCTATTAAAGGAAAGCCAAAAATAAGTTTTAGCCTGAATAGCCCACAACAATCGAAAGGATTTCTACAACAGTACAGCTTATGACACTCTTCTTCCGTTGTTCCTTTCTCCATTAAGATAAGACACACAGTAGCATTTGAAAGGCCAGCACTCTGCACTAATAGTCCCTTCCTGCTCCTACACATTCCCTCCCACACTGTAATTTGTCAGAGATCGTTGCAATTTGCCTCACCCTCTGCCAGCACATCCTTCTCACTCGTCTTTTGTCTTAGTAGGTTTGGGTCTGTGGGGCTATCACAAGCCCATCATGTTTAGAAATACATAATGGCCAGACACAACTTTTATTAAGGAGATCTGGATGAAAAACAATTTTACTTCATTTGCCAAGATACAGAAGGTATTTTCTATTGTTCACAAAGACAAAATTAAAGATGATAAAAATTAGCTCACATTTGGCGAATTTCGACGAGTTGTGGCAGTCACAAGTACTATACCATGGGTATTATCATAAACAGGGGGCTTCCATTCAGCAAGCACTGCACAAATGAAAAATATAAGTGGCAAAATAAAATAGCCCATCCTTTGAAGTGCAAATTGTCATTTAACAACAAAGAAGAAGAGGTTTTAGTAGAGAGAATAAAAATACAATTTGTTTGGAGAAGAGGAAATTCTCAAATGAGAATAAGCAAAGAAAGAGCGAGCAAAGGCTTGACCAACTCAAATGCAATAAAGTTGACAATTTCATTGCATAATAGAACAAACAGACACACCAATAAAATATCCACATATATAGCATAAAACGGAAGCAATATAAACTTTTCAAGTCATAAAATAAATTAAGGAAAAACATTTATGAACATAAAAAGTAGACAATGAAATCATTGCCAAAGTGTAACTTTGTAAACAATTGAGGCAATACTTCCAAATTTAATAGGTCTTAAAGCTCAAAGTGGTGCTCTCATAGACATGTCAAGTCTAACGAATAGCTAAATCCACGACCATGTACATGAAAATAAAACCCTAGGAAAGCAAATCACTTCTAACTGAATCACATTATTCCATGAAAGAATTCACTCCCCAAACTTCTATGAAAATTCACAATGCCACGCTATTCAACAAAATAGGGCCCAGAGATGGCTGTTATGGTGCCAAAAATTGGGCACAAGTACATTCATAGAGTTTCTCCTTATATCAAACCCTTCATCAACACAGTGCTCCAGTTACGTTGTTTCTTTCTATGATCTCCGTGAATACCAAATTCCTAGTCGTGTATGTCAGTACTTCAATAACATATGACATATCCATGAAGATTTGGCAAATGGAATGAAACAAATCTTATCATGTCCACTGAAAAACTTCAAATTGATGCAGAAAATCTCTTTCCATATTGTAAAGGTAATGATAGAATATCATAGTTATACAGTGTAGGGAAAGGAATTTACCAATTAATGTGCACCCATAGAGATTGAGTTCTGGGCTCATCCCAGATGTAACCTAGAGAAAAAAATAATATAATTTAGCATCAGTTGAAAGGAAGGTTAGACCTAATATTTGCATAAGATTAATGGCTTTATAAATTGGGTCACCAATTAAATAAACAAAAACTATCGTTCAGCTTATGGCACCAGCTTCATTCATAACCCATTGAATCATTAAAAATAAAATAAAATAAAAGGACACTTGAGGCACAGGGCTAAAGGTGTCCTCAGTCTTGTCCATATTTCATCCAGATCCTAACGGACCTTTGGAAATTAAATTTCACAAGAGAGTAAGTAGAACCTTTTTTCCTCGTGTCAAGGAAAGCCGAATGTGTGAGTTGTCAAACATCCCGTTCCTAATTAGTGTTCTGAAGATTGCTTCCTTAATCTGCAATTTATTTTTGCAACTACACACATTACAGTGACCTAAACAAGATATAGTACCACAGCACAGCATAGTAAGATAAAGGTGAGGCCACAATCCAAGATATATTTAAAAGTTTGCTGAACAAACTCACCTCATCTCGAGTTGGAACGTTTTCAAAAGCCAAAGCTTTAGCAGAATCAAACATCCTGACGTTTATCGTGGCATGTCAGATCAACAACAGTGATGGAGACCAAATGTTTTCAAATAAATACAGTTTCACCATTAAAAAATAACTTAGTGAGCACGGAATATAGGATCTTCAACTAAGAGACATCCACATTCAAAAGTGAGAATTGATGAGAAATTGTAAAAAAGAACATTTCCCTACAAAAATTTTCAGTATTTTATGTAATAATTATATCTTCTACTAGCAAACCTATTTAATTTAGAATGGAAACAGACCGAAGTAGTATTTTAACAGATCATGAGCACATTCTTTCAAATTATTCTTATGCCATAATTCTTCTAAAATGGCAGCAAGGAAAAACTTTTATATCCTGTGCTACAAGCTATTTGAGGGCCGGTTAATGAGTATAAAAAGTCATTGTTTCATCATCACCAAAAAAAAGTCATTGTTTCATCACTTCAGAAAGAGATATAAATATAATCTTCATGCTGTAAGATTAAAACAGTTGTTTCTGTTCAGCATATCCCATAGTGTATACACTGAATGAGAGTTAAATGCAGATTTTTTCATGAAATGAGGAGCAAAGTAGAAAGATTAAAAAAGAAAAACAAGAGCAAGTTTGTCTATATAGAATCTTGAAGCTCCATAAGCATGAAAATAAATTCCTTATCCTACCTGTCTGACCAAACAGATTCTCAACGGAAACCATCTTAAAATGCCAGTGCTAGCAAATAGCACTTGTACTAATAACTTTCTTGCAGTCATTGATTTACATATTCATTCCACAAATAATGTTATACTAATTATTTCAGTTTATGCATGTTTAAATAATCACTTAACCAGAGTTTGAAACATGAATGAATTAAATGTCAACAACAGGAATCAGCTTACTAGTTTATCAGTAACACTACCTGTCTAGGTGTTCCTCAAGCTTAAAAATCTTTCCATTGTACACCCGAAGGCCCTCCCAAACTGAATCACCACCTTGAACAACTGAATCAAAAACAGAGACCTGACAGATAACCAGGTAAATATTAAAATCATTAGAATGTGTGCACAAATCATACAAATTAGATCCTTTATTTTATTTGTTGACAAGAAAAATTAAGGTGTCAATCAAACCTTTGCACTCTCACGTGGCACAATCTCATCACCAACCCAAGCAAGGAGCTTCTCATTTGCAGGAACTGGAAGATCAGGTGGAGGTAAAGGAGGACTCAGGAGCGATGACTTCTTCTTCACATGGCGCCGAAGCATATTGTAGAGCGGTAGACTTTGCTCCAGCAAATGATAAAAAGAAAAGGGAAATGGCTACAAGAAGATCAAGAATACAGAATTTCTGTCAAAATACCTTATTCTATGTAAGAAAAATTGTCTTGTCTTCTTCAATTGAAGAGGCCAGGACACCTTACAACAGAAGCTAAACTACAACAACAACAAACCAAATACCTGAGGATACTTCCTTGCTCGCTCAAAACCAGTAGACTTGTGTAAATTCTTATACCACCAAGGGGCCCACAAGCCATCTACTGGTTTTGGACCTGCTTCCCACCTGGCATGCTTAAAATGTCAACTTGTGATGCATGAATGTGAAGTAACAGTAGCAGGAGACTGGTTATAAACATTATGCAGAAACAATAAATTGTCATTGAAAGAATGGCATCGCACAAATTTACAATGATTAATCAAGAGATGACAACAAAGAAAAATGGACAAAGGAAGGCAACAAAGGAGCACAAAAAGGTCTGGACTGGAAAATATCGACATGATAAGATGGTGCAATCAGAGATAGTCATCATATTCCATGTTGAGTTTTGAGTCACTAATTTTAATAGCACCTTTAAGAAGTAGAGGAAGAAGTTAAGTTTTAATTATTCACATAGATCATCCAGCCACCACTAGAAACCTTTCGTTTTCTAGGTGGATGTATTTTTATGGGACAATTACATTCAAGTCCCACACAAGAGAAAAAATAAAGAAATGGTTCCTAAAGTTGTCAATGGACGCCCCTCAACTTGTCAATGAATGCCCCTCGACTTGTCATTAATAACTTCAGGGATTATTTCTTCATTTTTTCTCTTGTGTGGGACTTGAATGTAATTGTCCCTATTTTTATCAATAAAATTCTTCATCGGGGGAGGATGGAGATAACAAAAGTAATGCTAACTTTCCTAAGAGATAAAAAAGAAGTTCTACATACTTCAGCATTTTAGGTTGGAAAGGAATTTCCAAATCATCACAAAGACCACGTAGTGTAGCCTGCAAAGCAACAAAATTATGATATGCACGCACGATATAGGTAAAAGTTAAGATCTCAACATATATCTAGCCCACTTTATAATGGAAAACATGTGAAATCAAAATAGTAAAAGAAGACTTATTCATTAAAAAGAAGGGTAATGCACCAGCACAGAAGAACAACAATTTTTTCCATTAGTAACGAGCTAAGCATTGCTGGCAATCTAGCACCACAATATTCAGGCTAAAATTCATCAAGCACCCTTGAACTTTTAATCTTTGTGAAGATAATCCTCCTAACCTTCGGAACATGACAATGGACCCTCTAAAACCTGAGATTGTGTGCATCTAACTCCTTGTTGTTAGTGAATTTGTTATGGAAGTGAGAACATTCGAAGGTTATTTGCAGATAACTCCAAATTTAAAAAGTTATCTACACATAAATGGAGTTTTGGGGGTCCATTTAATCAAACTCTTCCACACAAACTTGGATGTTTGAGGGCTCCATCGTCTAATTTCAAAGGTTATGAGGTTATCTGCACATGGCCTGGAATGTAGTGCATTCTAGCCTAAAATTAAACTAGAAAAACCATTAATTGGATAGAGTATGATGTATTTTAACATTATTCACACAAGAAAATTGATTATGACTGCAGTTATACACAAGAACCTAATCTAAATTGATTTGACAATCAAATTAGAGAACTACGTGTTGAAACTAAGCAATTATAGATCAATGGGTGGCATGAAATTATATTCATGCAGTCATGCATTATTTAATGACAACACTTGAGCATGTTCATAAAGCTTGAATACCTCAGGATCTTCTTGAAGTTCTGCAGCATCAATGACAGGTGGTGGTTTTCCCCTTTCACAAAGATCATTGTATATACAAACAAGCTCTGCCAAACCCAACTCATAAAATGATGGAGGCGCAACTTTGTCAAAAGATGGCTGGACACACAATAAGGCCAATAATACAAAAAAATCAGCCAGTGACTGCAGATAACTACGTGAGCCTACAATCATTACTAAGACACATATCTCTTAAGCATCACTTCAACGTGAAGCTCAAGGGTTCATACTAGCCGGCAATATGCTGCAATAGCTTGTGGAGTTATAGATAAACAAGAAATAAATGGAAAAATATTTTTCAAAAAATATATCTTACCAAAATGTCAAGAGGATTTCTTATCAGAATAAAGTGCTTTCCTTTCTTCAGCAGATCATCTGTCAAGCCTGGTACCTGTTGCTTTGCAATATGCTGGAGGCAACAGGTAAGGGTAAAACTTGGAGATAAGTTAGAGATTGAATTATTTGTCAACCACATAGTCTTTCTGAAGAACTATTCGCATGCGGAGCAACAGATAAAGGGATAAGAACTTTTACAATATAGAGTAATTTGATGATTTAGTCCTTGAACTATTTAGAGGATTAATATTTGAAGAGCCAGCTTGATAGGTTACTCTTTCAGGGACTGAATCATTAACTACCCCTACCATATAAAGTAAAGCTAGAGAAGATTTTAGACAAGATTAAATTGGGTATAAAATGGTCCTCATAGTATATACTGAACCAAGAATTTTAGTTTTGGCTAATTAATAAAGAAGATTCAAGATTTATATAACTAGCATAATAAATTACTTCCATAATAAGTGACAACTCCAAAACAGCCAAAATAGTTGTCCAAGAAACTGGTCCACTTCTGTATCGATAATAAAGTAAGTGTCATTTGCTAATTGCATGTCTTGAAAGAGAAGTTCTTTACCTTACAGAATTTATACTTCCTACTTCCTGGACCATAAATGATGTTCTTTATAACTTTATTTCCATCAGATTCCTGTTACAATTGGAACATCGACATTTCAGTGAAAAGCGCAGGGAAAGCAATAGCACAAGAATTTTAGGATTAAATGTGTAGACATTTCTTCAGTGTAAAATGAGTGCGCCTGACAAATTATGAAAATCAAGTTCCTCTTCATTACAGAAAATTAACAATTAAATCAGCTCCATGCAAAACCATATTGGCTTCATGCTCTTCAAAGAATAAACCACGAGAGAATCATCTTAATTCTTTTCATCAAGAGTTAGGAGATGAGGAGAAAAAAAATTTGATGAAAAAATTGCAGACGTACCGTTTTGGACAGTAGCTCTTCCCTGTAAGGTCTGTCGAGACCCGTTACTCTTAGGAAATTTGCATAAAGGGGC
Organism: Inga laurina; assembly: GCA_963855925.1. NCBI lineage: Eukaryota > Viridiplantae > Streptophyta > Magnoliopsida > Fabales > Fabaceae > Inga > Inga laurina. The sequence continues at coordinate 1,104,919 of OY979708.1, read as the reverse complement.
TCATCAAGCACTTCCATATCATCCCTCTAAGTCAATCATGGCATGACAACCAGATAAGCACTATATCAAAAGCCTAGGAAGCTACAAATTTTTATCAGCTTAGAAGCAAAGCAAAAAGTATTGAAATTTTTATGTTTGGACTTTGGACCCAAAAGAAAAGAGCTATATATCTTTTTTCTGCAAAGAAGACGAATCAACTTGAGTAACTATTTATGGATGAATTCCTATTGCATCGGTATTTATTTATTGCTGAAGTGATACTTGATCAGTCAAACAGGGATGAATGCCGACAGATTATAAACCTAACTTGGCTTTAAAAAATCATATATATAATCCCACTAATTTGACATCAATGTTATGCAGTCTAACAGAAAGGGGAAACAACAAAATAACCCATGACCAAGCCTTGGCAAGCCAAGCACGGACTAAGAGATGCTGTGAAGAGTTACAGACACCCAAAATAGACCAATCTCAAATAGGCAAAGAACACATCTATAAATTAAAAGGTAGAAAAAGAAAAATTACCTGAGCAAAAGAGTACATGATACTAGTACTGAGCGACCTTGGAGTGCACCACGAGTGAATCACCTCCACTGGATGCTCATTTTTAGCCATCTTGTTGCCGATGGTCTTCACTCGCTCTGATCAGAAATGGATTATGGTGACGATCGACAGCTGATCCAGAAAGGTAAGAGAATGGGTAGTAGATAGAAGCAGGACAGTCTGCTGACAATGACGCATACGTGTACATACAAATCAATTACCCATACATCAGAACCGAAAAATTAATAAAAGATTAGGAATTAGCACGTGTCCACGTGGATCCAGTCCACATCCTTTTCCAGGAATTCCCGTCAAGAGTAGACTATATAATTACTCACTTATCTTAAGTGGAAGTCTCGATGTTCCGGTGGATAACGATATTCAAAGACCTGAGAAGGACAGCAACAGTATCGGGAAAGTTTTTGTCTTGAGTCGTCCCCGGACGACAAATTTGATCTGCGGTAAGGCCCTTGCACGCAGTTTCGCCGTGAACTCGGCACACTGCTTCTCATTACGTTGCGTACGTCAATTCAATAGTGAAACAAAGAACCAACTGTGCATGTTAGCGTGAAGGGCAGGGCATCCATAGAAAGGATTTTTTTTTTTTTTAAAAACATGGCTTTGAATTTTTTAAGATGCTGTCCGTTGGCGATATGGCTGTTTCAATATATTCTTCTTTTTAATCATTTTTACATTGAATTGATGTCTTCTAGGGTTAAACAATTGCTCAAAAAGGCAAAAGTGCATCTTAGTGTTTGGATTAGTTTTTAAAAAATGATTTTTATGATTTATAAGATAAATATATGAAAAAAATTTTATCTCAATTTATGAAAAAATATTTTTAAAATCATAATTTCAGAGTTTGCCACAAATGAGAGGGTGATGAAACCTTCCTCTCGTACATAAACAAAACAAAAAAGGAAAATGGCTTCTCTCCGTTTAATGAAAACAGAAGGGAGAGAAATGTTGTTAGGTTCAATACTTATCGAGTTCTCCTTTTATTTACTTTTAGCTTTTAGTAAACTTCATGTCTCGTACGTAAGTTTTCTTTTCCCCCGTTAAAATATTTACAATAATGAAAAAGTCATATAATTAATACTAAATTATAACCTCATTGCATATTTATTACACAAATTACTGAATAACTTCTTACCTGTTTGGATTAATAATGGTAGAAATGACTTTTTTTCAATTTAATTTTTATAAATTTAAGATAGGATAAAAATCAACTTGTAAATATGATTAATATTTGAACTGATAGTGATAGAAGTAACTTTTTTAAAAAAAACCAAATTTTTAAACTTCTTCTCAAAAACTATTTTTAGAAAAAAAAAATCATGTTGTCAAAACACCAACCCAAACACCTCGTTAAACACCATTGAGTTTCTTTTTTGCTTTTTTCAATAAAAAGCCATGTTTGGAATGGCGTCCAAAACATCCCCCGAGTTTCTAATTAAATCCAATTAACTTACGATATTTTTTCATAAATTCTTAATTAAGCAAATAACCATAAAATAAAAACCGTAAAAAAGAATTATCATAGAATTACGTCCCTAACTGCGCAACTAAAAAAGTATGGCACCATGAAGATAGGCTTTTACATGAAAAACAATACACAACATCAAACCAGATAATAAAAAATACATCAAAATCAGACATCCAATAAATTTTGGGCAGCTAAGATACATGCAAGAACAACAGTAATGATCTTATACAAGCCTGATTCTAAGGATTGAAAGTAATCCGCAACAGTCTAATACTGGCTTGATTGTATGAATGCATGTAAGGAAGAAGATTCACGGGCATTAGCGAATCAGTAAGGTCCACGATATCAAGTTTGGCCTGATCCGCCAGAGAAAGAAAATGGTTAAACGTTTCAACATTCCGTACAACACCAGCTATATAAGCCAACGGACCTTCCTTTGGACCATCACCACCACCACCACCGCCACCATAATTATTAATTACCGTTCCTGCAATTGCAGATCCGTCACCAAGATCTTCACAATTACGTTGATTCGTATAATGAAGTTCACCATTTTCATATTTATTGCTTGGTCCAACACCCTCACAACTTGCAACCTGTCTGCAAGAATATGATTTCGTGTGGCTTAACAAAATGCCAATAACTCGAACAAGATGTGGAAGACAAACCGGATCATAAATCACATCTGCACCCAAACTGAAACAACAACAACAACAATAATACAATAAGAATGGCATTTTAACAAGTTTATTGCTCCGGTCCTAATTGTAGAACCTAATTTGTAGTGCAAAGTCGTGTCAGTTGCTTTAATTGTATAATATAGATTAATAAGAAGTGAGGTGCAACACTCACACAATGTCCGGCATGACATCTTGGAGCTGACCTTCTGATACAGATTCCCATGGAAGATGCATGCACTTTACCTGAGATAGGTGAAAAGATTCAGATCATGCAACTGCAAAGCCTTGATACACGTGATTCAGTTTTCAAAGAATAAATTTATTACTTTTAACAGTGTCTTTGAGCGAATGGGAATAGGACCAAAAACAAAGAAAATGAGACCATTCCCCTCCTTGAGTTTCAACATCATAAGAAGGAAACAGTGAAAGAAGGAAAAAACATTAATTTTTGTTCCCTCTCAAACTAAGGGTAAAAGGCTGGGAGCGCCAAACGTTTATTACCAGTGGACATTTCTATTTAAATTTTATAATCTAATTACCATCTTCCATCCCCATTTCAGTTTCAATTTTGCTTCAGATCTGTTGAACAGTCGAACATGTTGGCTCTTTGAGTAACCCTAACTCCATTTCTTCCCAGACTGAATTATTTTCTTTAAATTTAAATTTTCATATGAAATTCTCTAATGCCTTTTTTGATTTTAGAGCTTTGTTTTACATTTCCCTTTGCCTCTTTTGTTCAGATAACATTCATATCTAGATAGATATGCTACAAGTCAGAATATATCATGACCAGAGAAAACCGGATTAACTCAGGTAATCAAACTAATAATAAAAAAACATGTTAGGATGAAAGAAAATTCCAAGTAGCAGTAATGCTCACCATGTTAAGGTTTTTGTTTAACTCCAAGTTGGTCTTCATGTTGGCTAAAGTTGACAAGTCACCATCACTCAATATCACCTGTTGATACACACGGCATTAGGACTTTAAGCTGATTGGAATAGTAGTATCACCCAATAGCCAATGCTACCCTTAAAAAATCCTTGAAACTTTTTGCCTGTCTAACATAAATTACTAAAATTTAAGAATAGAAATTCCATTGATTGATGCTATACACACACTGGAATTTTAATTTTGTTTAAGTATACCTTCGAAGCTTTCACATGAGCAAGACATATTCCAACTAAGCCAACTCCTGAACCAATCTGTCTCAAATGTTAGGCATGCATAACAAAGGAGAATATAACAAGATTAGCCAAAATATCCTGATGCAGCATATGAAATGACATTAAGTTATATACAGAACGTGGAAATTCAACCAAAGTGAAAAATTTATCTCCTCAAGCAAACTCAAATGGAGATATTCATGATATTTTCACATTCATGAACTATAAATATTAGCTATTAGGTCATTGCTACAATAGTTAATAAGCTCACGAATATAAAACTGACCTCAAAACAAGATTTATTAGAAAATAATTCAGGATAAGAAAGTATTAACTCAGACAAAAATAGACTTGATGGCCATATTGAGCACCTGCAATATCAAAACAATAAAAGGCTTCAATAAAACCTGTGTCTGAAACATAAAAAATTGCAGGCCAAAAAAAATGATACAGACATAAAATTCAGAAAGCATAAAGAATTTGGGGAAAGAAAAGTTAGTAAGTGCAAATAGATAGATACTATCAATGCCAAAAATCTATTTTTGAGTTTAATTCCGCAAAAAATTCTTTCCCGCCCCCCGCCCCGGGGGGGTTGTGGTTGTAACAACAGACAACCATTTTAAACAAGTGGCTTCCGAAAACTTAACTCAAAAAGCCATATTAGTCAGTGGGGCTTAAAAATAGAAAAATATCAACAAGGAACGTCATAAGCAAAAATGCGCTCACACAGGGCAAGGAGGAAATACACCCATTCTAAACCAAATGACTTTCAAGTTTCAATACCAAAGAATAACTGTGAAAATCAAAATCACAAGTTTGATATACCAAATGCCACACATATTATGATATCAAGGATGAGGCTTACCCGGTATCACCTTCAAGCATATTTAAAGAGCACTGCAATGGGACTACCAGGACCCTTGAATGCAGGCAACTTTGTAGTTGAGAATAACCTAGTGAATAGTGGTGCCAATTACCAACCAAAGATGATTGAATGACATAAAATCATAATAATGCATAAGCAACGTGGATTATTTTTTATTTACCATCAGGAAAAAGAAATGAGATTCTTTTCTGGATTTTTGCATCCCTTTTGACCAAACTATTGTCCTAACCAAATAAATAAATATATCACCAAAAAGGTCTAAATAGACCCAGATAATACACAAACCTAATCTGGCCCCCAAGAAAAAAACGAAAATAAATCTAAAATTCCCAACAATAGAAAACCACAAGGCCTAAAGACCTTGCTAGAATATTGCACCTTTATTGATGTCATGTAGTGGGCATACAATTCGTATAAGTTGTCCAATACACAGCCATGCTCCAACTCAACTTCAGTGATAAGTTTCTTCAAAAAATTCTTCAAGTATGGAGCATAAAATCCAGCCTGCATTGATCACTCACTCCATTCAAGCTATACATTTAACAAAGAACACAAAAAATAATAAAATTGGTGTAGCGTGCAGCGTGACAATGGAAACGTATAGCGAAAAGTTTTCCAGGGCAAACTATTCAGGTCCATATATTGAGTGTGAGCAGAGAAGGAACTTATATTGCATAACTGACGTAGAAAGTATAAGCTAAAATGAGGTTGGAAGTCACAATATGTAAGGAGTTGAGAAATTACAGCTTTGCTCAGGCAGTGATCCCAGATGAATTCTTGCACTCGCTCTGTGATTAAGCCTCCACCACATACCCTGCAAGCACTGACAATATGTTACTCATTCCAATTTGCTAACAGAGAAAGGATGTGAAAGTAATCAGTATCTACCTGGCATGGGAGATCAAGGAGTCAGAAGGTTCCATAGCCATGAAAGCATAAACCAAATGGATGGAGGAATCATCGAACCCGTGCTCCTCCATGGCCCGACTACAACGCCGCTCTGCAAGTTTACGGCTCCACGCCCCGAATACAATTTTCGACCGACGGTGGTCCCCAGAATTTGGGCTTTGGGAATTTAGCCCGACAGAAAAAATTCGGCGTCGCTCAAATTTATTATTGAGGGCTTCAGTCCAGACATAAACAAGTGTGTTTGGATTTACGGTTGGATAAGTGATTTATTTTTAATTAGACTTATGGAATTATAAAATTGGAAAAAAGTTAGATTGGGTAAAATGATGAGTGTTTGGATTAATGATTGGATAAGTAACTTATATAAAAGTAAATGATGTTTAGTTTAACTTTTGTATAAGTGACTTTTGTATTACTTAAGAAAAAATATTGTAAAAATTATGAAAAATATAAAAATGAAGGAATAATTGTAAAAAAATTCCTTATTGGTAACTTAATTATCAAATAGGACCTGGGAATATATCTAAGAGGGATTTTTTCACAATTTTCTTAAAAATTAATTTTGAAAATTTGACAAAGGTACAATTTTAATAAAATTATATAAAACTCTAATTTAAATTGATACATTCTAAAAAAATTTTCTATTATACACCTCAAGTTTAAATTTTATAAATTATATCAAACTCTAACTTAAATATTAAATCCTAACTCATATTTTCTCATAACTCAAATTCTAACTAAATAAAACAATTAAAATCTCAATAATACCTCCAATAATCCAAATAAATTATTTAAACTAAATTTAATCGGTAAAAACATCATATAGAAACTAATTTATGACATGTTTATAAAAGAAATTGATTATAAAATTATAAAATAACTAAATAATAAATCTAAACTGATTAAAATTAATTATTAATTATTTTCTACATTTCTACAGTCATATATTAACAAAATTCAAAATCTGCCTAAACTCTCATCCCAAAGTATTTTTCAATTAGCAAAAGATTACTATCTAAAGAAAGAGAAAATTATTTAGAACATTTTTTATAAAAGAAGTTTTATGATTAGAAATGATTTTGAGTAACTCATTGATTCCCAAAGATATGAAAATACTCCTATCAATATTATTTTATACACACACACATATAAGCTTTAATAAGCTCCATTTTGAGGCTTATTACTTTTGTCAACTTTTAACCTTTTTTACCTCAAATCTTATTGCTAAACCAAACACTTATTTTGACTTTTTCACTGTTCATCTCCTTTTTTCCACTATTGAAGCCCGTTTGGACATGAAAACATCAAAACATACACACTGTATTCCCGAAGCTATGATATTTCAATTTTTTGACAGTTTTTATCAGGTTCTCTTTTTATAAAAAACAGTTTATTACTAATTCTTGCTTATTATTATAATTATTTTCAGTTTTTTAACTTTTCAAAACGGGTTATATTTTCTTACATAATTATCTTTTTATAACGCATGAGGAAAAATAATTATTTTTTTTACACGAATCGTGGCATTTCCTAATAGGATGCCCAAAAAAAATCTCGATCGAACAAAAATCAGTTCATCCAGTTAAGCATGGCCCGAGTTTGGGAGCCACTTGCATTGTCTCCTCCCTTCATGGGATCAATTCTTAAGTAATATGGAAGTATCCAATAAAAAATTCTAAGTTGGTCACAACACAACTAACCTAGGTGATGCGATTTTTATTTGCAAAGTGACTCTCAGTTGGCTCTTGCTTTCCTGCCTTATCATTTGCGACACAATCTTTCAATCTGAAATTATTTATTTAACTTTTAATTTTTAGAAAGCCGCAAACATAACCTTTTATCAAAAGATCAGATACTAAGAAAAATGGTATCTGAATTCTCATAGTTTACATACTATGAATACTGCATGCGCCTTAATTCCCTATGTAAGTGCATAATTCCCATTGTCACAACTCACAAGACAATTTTCGTATGTATTTGTCTTGCAATTGACAGATACAATACATAACAATACGAAATTATTCTAGAAAACTAAATCCTACAGACTACAGTTCATTAATTTTTGAAAGTCGCATTGTTATTGACATGAAAATAGTGGGACTTTATATACATTTTATTTCTATATTACTCTTCCCTTGATATAAGATCTCCTTTGTACTACGAATGAGATCTTATACTAAAGACATGCACGTTTTGGTAGTATTAAATCCACAATCATATGGAGGCTGAATTGATTCATACGTAGCGCTCTTGAAACAGACTAAGCTGCTCTAGTTGTCTGGAGCTGGAGCTTCGTCCCGCTCTCGATTAGATTCAGAAGGTGAAACGGGGTCCCGCTCTCGATTAGATTCAGAAGGTGAAACGGGAACAAAACCCGTCCCGCCAAATATTGGTCTCATATATTTATCGTCAAACTTCCTCCAATAGTAGTGAACTGTTGACGTCGGATGACTTATCAGTAAACTTAGGCTGCTTCTCCTGACTGGCTGATCGTTGCCCTGGTCACTGGGACCACCACTTTCAAGGAGCAAGAATCTAAAATCCTCCGCATTTTCAGGAGATTCAGAAATCGGCGGTTTTGAATGCCTCAGCTGCACCGCCTGAATCAAGGGCTTTGTTATGGAACCAAACACCTTCATTTGCAATGGGAGGTTTCATGTTAATACAATCTAGATTTGATCATGCCGTGATGCAGTTCATGTTATTTACAGAAAATGAAACCCACCACGGTACTGAACAATACGACGATTATGGTGGAGGTGATCACCGCTGCACCTTCTTGAGTTGACGCTCTCTCTCTTCCAAACTACAATTCGAAGTAGCCCAAGTAAATGTCCTTCTTACACGTGGGGCTTAAAAACATATAGTCTTTAAGAAGAATGAACTTGACATAACATCTACTAACCTGGTAATAACACAAGGCAATGGTCACTGCACCTCTCAATAGGCCTGCCCACCATATTATAAACTGACATTTTTGAACATTTAATCAGAAATCAGATGAGGTCAACTGACCAAACAACACGGAGAACTAGTGAGCTTGAAGTCCTAAATTATCACCTGTGATCGGAACTCGATTTTGGAACTCTCTCGTGTCTTGATGCAGTTTTTAATGTTTGAAATAGGAAACACAAAAGCCGCCCTACCAACCAATACTAACGCCAAGAAAGTTGAACTGATAGCAATTGAAGTCCCTACGCTGCTCACAAAAACATGGTAATTTGACAATAAGAAAACTTATAGTGCACTGGTATCCCCCATTAAGGTTACAGGAACAGAATATTTGTGAACTCAATCAATGGTTACATCAAAGGTAATGCAGATTAACCAACCAGTTTAATCAAAAGACATGTTGGTCCCTCTAACCAACTCCTAATCAACTTATCCTCTAATAGAGTGAAGTAGAAAAGCTGCTATTTCCCGTGCTTTGCCGTTTTTTTGCATAATTCAATATCTATGAAATAGGAAGTTTTTAGCTACCTTGCGTTGCTGGTTTTCCATTTTGCAATATCCAAAGCATCCATGCCAACATATACAAATATAAAAGTTTCTGCAATGAACGAGATAGTTGCAAAAGCATGCCTGCAATCATGAAAGTAGTTCAATAAGGTGCATTCTCTAACTAAAGCCATCCTTTTTCTTTTTCCTATTCTAATTCTAGACAAATTTATATGTCAAAATAAAGTTTGAAATAGTCACCAGAACATGACAAAAAAGGAAACAAGGGAAGAACAAGCTGTAATAGAATGGTGTGATTTCACTAAACTTGGCAACCAAACTTTTAATCTGATCCTTTCCTTCATAACTGGTTAACGATTAACATTAGTAGCAGTATGCCATAACTAAAGGGGAGCTAAAGATCATTTCCTTACTTGGTAGTTATCCTTGAGCTTTCTGTAATGTTGTGCCACGTGTAATGTGACATGACAATGCCACAAAAGAAAATTGTCAAAATCCCACTGAGACTCAAAAGCTGCAAAAGCCAGATCTTTTAATAGCTTGGAATTATAAGCTAAATTTTAACCCCCAAAAAGAAGAATTTGATAAAACCCAACCCCCTACCACCACAATAACATATAGAGAGGGGCATGGGGGAGTGGCAAAACGGCAGAAAATGGGGAATTATTGGTCCAAACGAAAACATAGGGGTTAGAACCCAGATAAAGCAGAGAATAGAGGAGCAGAATAAGGGAGTCATGATGAATGGATGGATGTCAGTGGGGTATACAGAAAAAAAGAGCAGGGAAGGTTGGGGAGGAGAGAAGAACTTTGAGTCAGACTTGGGCTTTGAGTGGAGAGAGCCAGTCCCCTTGAAAGATTGCAAACATGTTTAGAGATTCTGTAGTGTCTGAGCGTGTGATCTGTAACTTTTGTTATGCGTTATCTGCTGCGTCAGTTATATGAAACTGTATTTGTTATCCTTCCTTTATTAATGTTATTTGCTTCTGTAGCACGAATATCTAAGTGGTTTGTGTGTAATTATTATATAATTCGTGTGCACTGTATCTGGAAGTAATGTATTAGAGCTTTTATTTTTATTTTCTGGTGCAAATCTGTACTATGCTTATCCAAGGGTGATCAGTTGGAAGCATTTGTTAAAGGTTCAATTCTATCAGAATTATAAAGAAAATACTTTCACTGTCCTGCTCTCAGCTGCTTCCATTCAGTATGGAAAAGCTATCTCTATATCCTATTGCACTTAAGCCAGTAAATTCTCTGATTTTGAATTTCTACTATTATTGTTGTCTAACATGCATAAATTCAACACAGTTCTGCCACTCCCTATTGAAGATCTTAGAGCAAGTATGAAAAATTTTTGCGCAACCTAAACACATAAAAGTACTTCATTTTCTTTTCAAAGAAGACAAGATTTTATAACCGCATTTTTATAGAGGAGATGGTTGAGGTACCTCGGCAATCAAGTATGATAAATAAGCCATAAGCATCATGAGTGCAACTTCACGATCAGTAGAATGCCTGTTAATAAAAGGAACATAAAGTCCAGCAGGCTTACAAATCATATTTAGTAAGCTAATTCAAGTTCTTGCCTGAGCTAATAATAAATCTAAACTGGCATTTCATAAAATCAGGTTGCTCTTACTTGCCAGTGTTTTCTGTTGTCATTCCCTTTTTTTTTTATTTTTTTTGAATGGGAAGGTATATACTTTCATTAATGAAAAACTTTACGAACACAAGAGCTACTATGAAGGGCGATTTACATGGCTAATCATAAAACAGAAAAACTCTTTACAGTATATGCCTGACTATAGCAAGAATCTGTGCTAAAATACTCTCTGTAGTGTAAGCGTCATTTCTGAAGAGCCGGTGATTTCTGAATTCCCAGAGTTTCCAACAAGTAATACACAAGCCAATTTTCCAAGATTCATCTAGGCTAGGATTTCTTAATTGGCTAGCTAACCAAGAGTCAACATCATTCCCAAAAAAGTCTATGCACTTATCATTTGGGAGAATTTTCTTCCAGACTGTTGAAGCTAAGGGACAATCTCTGAATGTTTTCTTCTGTCTTTTGATATTGAAAGTAAATAGCTCAACATTTCACCAAAAAAATAGCTTAACATGATTTTATATTCTTTCAAAGAGGAATGAGTGCGGAGATCAGATTCCATAGCCACATGCTAGTGCTGTTTACATTACAATTAACGAAATGTTTTAAGCTTGAACAAACATATCTGTAATTGCTGAACGGTTAAATGTACTTGTGTAAGGTTCTACATATGAAGATTTATATAAAAGCAATATGAATATTCATACCTTCCAAAGTAAAGTGTTTTAATAGTAAAAGCACTCAAAAGGCCAACCTGAAAAAAGAATGATATAGCAAGTAAGAAATAAATGGAACTCTGTTTTAAAAGATCAAATCTAATGTTTAGTTTGCAGGGACTTTGTGACTCATTGGGAAACAGTCAACCTAAAGACCCAAGCAGGCATGAATGAACTAGATTACAATTCTGAAATCAAAACACGCCCTACAAGGCTTTCAGAGAGCATACTCAATGTGCTAGTTAAACATGAGTTCAGATTGTATATTAAATAACACCTAACGAGATGAATAACCTCATGTGAAAGAAAAGTGACTTCTGAAGGAGAAAATACAATGCTGCTTTGCATCCAGTATACACAATTTCTCACTGTGACTTGGAACAAATTTGTTAAGCAGCACATCCACATCCACTTAGGTGGCAGTGTGGCACATAATTAGCGGACATCCCACTTAATTTCCGAACTAGTACTTGGAAGCCTGGTTGTTAGAAATTTATGTAAAAAATTCCATGGGAAAAAAATTATGGCACATGGTATGTCATAACCAGCATGCTTGAGTTTCTAAATATGGTTTTCAAATACTAAGAATCCTCGCTTAGCAAACAGCACATTCAGTTATACTTACTGCTATACCAAGGACAGTGCTAGTGAGGAAGAGGTAAAGGAATGTCCCCAACAAGTTCAGGGCTGTAGTAGCACTGATGCTGCTGAAGTCAACGGACTGGACTGAATTATAAAGTACAATAGAGGTTGCATCATTCACAACTCCCTCCCCAAATACAACGCTGTATAGGAGGGGTGTTTCATCTTGACTGAGAACCTTAACCAAAGAAAGAAAAAAAAGCATGAAATTCATGTATAAATTTCTTTCAAAAACAACATTTGGGTTTAAGCTGAGATTAGGATATACCTGCAATGTACAAACTGAATCAGTTGCTGATAATATGGCACCGATGGCTTCACATGTATGGGTTCATGAACAATCAGAATAGAAGGATAAATGATGACCAATTTTAAAAAAGAGGGAGAATTATAAACAGGCATGGCAATCAACTTTCTTGCACTTAACAACCAACTACAAAATGTAGTTATCCCGTTAAACTTCTAAACTGAATAGTCATTTGTATTTGGTTCTTAAATATAAAAAGTTCATCAGAGGGTATTTATTTATAATTCTCCAGAAAATACAAACTTGTGTTAAGCAATAATCTTGCTTACCTAGGTAATCTTGCATCTTCAAGATTAGACCTATCTTCGTGAGCAGAAAAAAGGCACCTGGAGAAATTGCAGAAATAAAAACTGAGAATTTTTGTTTCTTACATTATATTGAAACATATACTATATAGAATGAGAAATTGATAGCAACATGTAAGTCTCTGAATAAAATTCTTCACTACGAAACCCAAAGTAACTAAAATTTATCACCAAAAAAAAAAAGTATCTAAAATTTAGGAGAACACAGATCTTACCAAACGATATGAAGCAGAATGAAACAACAGTTCCAATTACTCCAAACAGCAGAATGGTTGTAAAATTCTTGAAGAATTGCTTCTTCTTCACTTGGAAACTAGCATATAGTTAGAGGTGAATTAAACCAAGAAGAAAGACACCACCAAAACCTTATTAGGAAGAAAGCACTGAAGACTATAATACTTTGTAATTCCCTAGTCTGACTAGCTTCTACTGGCAAGAAAAAAAGACTAGCTTCTAGCTTTACAAGCTGGAATATGACACTTATCAGGAGACAAAGCACTTAAAATTGGATTTAAAACATGTCCCGGTGGTCCATTCACATGTTGGTATACATGCTTATAGGTAATGATTTTAAATTTCAGTCCTAAATAATTGTGATCCAGAACCTCTGAATGCAGAGTCCTCGCGGGTCACTCCAGAGATCTATAATCATCCCCGGTCCACTCCCCAGAATAATTAGAATTAATAAAACGATGGAATTATGTGAAAATTTAACTACCAAGACCGACAAATATTTTCCCCAAAATTAGGCTCAGAACTTCCTTAGGTTGGATTATTATTAAATTATTATACTTTTTGGGATCCTGTGGCACCAAACAAGGTAGTTATAAGAGAGAAACCATACCCGGCATTAAAAATGATAGGAGGAAGTAAGTAAAGAAAGAATAAGTTTTCGCTGAATTTCAAAAGTTCAGTATTACTGAACTTGGTCACCAGCAAGATCACCACTCCAGAACACAGCCCCTGCACCAAAACCAAATCCAAGCTCCAAAACAATTAAAAACAATGAAATAACGGAACATTGTGAGTAAATCGAGAACAATGGAATAAGCCGAGTAAGCAGCACCAGAAAGAGGGCAGTGGTGGATTCATTGGCCCACCGGTTCTCTTCGAGAAAGTGACCGATAACGATGCAAGAGCAGAGAAGGGCGAAGAAGACGCAGAGAGCGATAACGGTGCTGGTATTGAGATATGATGTAGAACGTAAAAGTGGTAAGGAAGTAAGAATGGCTTCGAGGAAAGCCATTTTGAGGAGTATGTTATGGCAAGAACTGGCATTCGCAGGGGAGAATTCGCAGTGCCAAAAAATGGCGTTTGAATCTCTACGAGGCACATTATTTTGCTCGAAATTTCAAGCAATGGATGTGATGAATGATGAGGAAGAGTGGCGAAGACTGTTAGTTGGAAAGAGTGAGGATGGTGGATCGTGTGGGGGAGACACGGAAGAAGGGTGTTCGTTACGTTACTAGGGACGATATTACGTGGACGTAATTCATTCATACGGAAATCGCTCTCAATTGGTTACGTTACATGGGAGGCAATTGCGAAACCTAAGTTCTAAATTAAGTTTATGTAACTCGAGATAAAACTCCTCTCAAATATTTACCTCATAAATCATAAAAACTATTCTGAAAAACTAATCAGGTTTCCAGACGAATCGAAGCCGCCATTCTACTATCTGCAACTCTAGAGAGCGAGTGTGGGTCCCCTAGCTTTCCTGGTTTACAATTTTACCCTCCCGATTCACATGGTGGTTTATAAAAGCGCCACACGTCTTGTAGAAAATGGAAGATTAAGCATGTGGTGTGTTCGTCTATCCCTAAAATCATGATTTCAGAAATATTTTTTTATAAATCGAGATAAAATTCGTCTCATATACTTATCTCGTAAACTATAAAAACTATTCTTCAAAAGCTAATCCGAATACACACTAGCTTTTATGGATTACGAGGTAAATATGTGAAACAAGTTTTATCTCAATTTGTGGAAATGAGATTTTAAAACCAATTTTTTGCTAATACCCCAACACATACTAGGTGGTTGTTTTGATTAACTTTTATAGAATAGTATTTATTAGGGAAAATCCCTAAAAAAGAACTTTAAAAATGGGAAAAGATAAAAAGGTAATCTGAAATTTCATATTCCGATATAAGTGTGAGTGTCTGAACTGAAATATTACAATTCGATGAAAATGACATGCGTAACCCTGGTTCCATGGCCGACATGGGTGGATTAATGCAGAACTCGAGTTTTCCATTGATAACTCGAGTTCATATTATCACTGGATGGTAACCGACAAGTGATCAGGCTTATAGGATGCAGAACTCGAGTTTTCCATTGATAACTCGAGTTTACCAATACAGTGTTACATTTTCACAGCATCTTATTAGACTTTTACAGGTTCAAAACTCAAGTTCCACATCTATCACTCGAGTTGACAGTGTGCACTTGGTTACCAGCAAGTGCGCACTGTCAACTCGAGTGATAGATGTGGAACTCGAGTTTTGAACCTGTGAAAGTCTAATAAGATGCTGTGAAAATGTAACACTATGTTGGTAAATCCTAATCTCGATTTGGGACTCATGTCAATGATGAATGAAGCAGATGTCGATGATAACCGTGAAAAAGAAGATGACGAGTTGTTGGCGGTGATGGTCGGTAGCTGCGATCATTACTAAATTTTCTCAGGAAGTGATTAGGTCAAGACTTAGACAATTCGAGTGATTTTCCTAACTTATTCATTACTTTTTACTTCTTATGATCACTCGAGTATTCTTAACAGTTATCTCTTATCTGTTTATCTCTGTTTTTTAGTGCATATACAGAGAATCCTACAAAACAAGTAATTAAGCACCCTAATGCTTAAGTTAGTAAAGAAGCAACTCCTACTCACTCTTTGACCAACTCATGCAGATGTCGGTGATAATGGTGAAGAAGAAGATGGAGAGTTGTTGGGGGTGATGGCATCGGAGTTGTTAGCAACCGAGAAGAAGAAGAAGATGATGATGAGTGCTCAAGATTTCACTCTGTTTTCTTTCTAGTTTATCTCAACTTATAGATTGATACAGTTGTGCGCTAAAAATATTTTGTATATAACAGAATCGAACTCATTGTGGACTTCATGCTCAAAACAAACTCACAGTGGAATTTAAGCTAATAAAATATTATTTTGACTTCTTTTATAGTGTTTGAAGCTCTATGGAAACCATTGTGGGCGTAGTGAATGCATGTGTTTTGGGGGTATAGAAGCATTGAAGTGATATGAACATCAAGCATTTTCCCAAGAAGTTGATCTCAGTGATGAGCTTTATGAAGTTGAAAGTTCTACATTAGTGTTTTTATCATTGTCTTCTCTCATATTATGTTCCTTGAGGCATATTTGTTGTATCATTGAAGAAATGTGTCTTTAGGTCTCCTTTTTCACCATATTATAGTTTTTGGCTTATCTCTTGTAGATGAATTAGTGTTATAGTATGTAAATAGTAATACATCAATGGATGTTGATATTGTTTCACTTTTGGTACTTCTCTTTTTTTGAGAACATGATTTAATTCAGAGAAAAACAAAAGATTAAATGTTGTGGACTGCAGACTTGATTGATGGCCTGAACCATGGAAAATTTAATAATGATCGCAGCTACCGACCATCGCCGCCAATAACTCGTCATCTTCTTCTTCACGATTATCATCGACATCAGCTTCATTCATCATTGACATGAGTCCTAAACAAGGAACAAAAAACCGGACCGGACAATAAACCTGTCACGACACAGGTTCAAGGGTTAATGGGTCAACCGGGGTCTAACCGGTAATCGAACCAGTGATCAAACCGGTCATATTAAAATATTATAATTTATTAGTGATAATATATATATTAATATATGTTTAAACTTTTATAGATAAAAATGAAAATTTTTACAAAAAATGCTTAAAATCTAGTAGTATTAGTTATGATGTCTATACTTATACAATGATATCTTTTTTCATATATAATTATTATATCCTTTTTTTAAATAGGTTTTTTGAAATTTTCACATCCCACGTCATTTTTTCACTATGTACTTCCCTCCTTTTCTTTTAGTAATATGAACATATATATAATCTCTCCATAGTAATGCCCTGCGTGGGGATAAGGAAAAGAACTCTCATGACAACTGTGGAAAACGCAGGAAAAGGACGAAATAGGGCACCCTCTATGTCATAGCTAGGCTGAGGCTGCCATCATTAATGCTCAACAATTTTTTTTGACTTCTCGCAAAAGTGCAAAACCCTCAATGTGATATATCATTTATAGTTTTATACTCAATTTCTTTGCTCATCTCGGAATAAACTCAGGTCGCTGAACATGATCCCGTCGTGCATCGTCTCCCCATTCCATCTGGCGTTCTCTATTGATTCAATAACACCTGGTAAAAGCCTCCTTCTCATTCACTGCCAGAAAATTCCGATGGAAAATCCAACCTCCACAGTTGAAATCCCTAAGCATCCTTCTCCATTTTTTCAGATCATCTCCTCTTCTTTTCTTCTTCCTTTCGTCCTCTCCTTTCTTCTTCTATTTTTCTGGTAAACATCACTCTTTCATGGAGTTTTTTTACTGTACCGTTTGCGATTTTTCATTTTAAAATAGTGAACCGGATCACTCGCTAAAGCCGCCGGTTTCCCGAGTTAACCCCGAGTCACACCGGTTCAGGACGGTTCTATAATATCCCGGTTCAGATGGCAAACCAGACCGGAAAACTGGCCGGTTGGCCGGTTTCCGGCCTAAACCGGCCGGTCCGGTCCGGTTTTTCGTTCATTGGTCCTAAATCGAGATTAGGATTTACCAACACAGTGTTACATTTTCACAACATCCTATTAGACTTTCACAGGTTCAAAAACTCGAGTTCCACATCTATCACTTGAGTTTTTGAACCTGTGAAAGTCTAATAGGATGTTGTGAAAATGTAACACTGTATTAGTAAACTCGAGTTATCAATGAAAAACTTGAGTTCTGCATCCTATAAGCCTAATCACTCTCCGGTTACTGTCTAATGATGATATGAACTCGAGTTATCAATGGAAAACCCGAGTTCTGCATCAATCCACCCATGTCAGCCACAGAACTAGGGTTACGCACGTCATTTTCATCGAATTGTAATATTCCAGTTCAGACACTCACACTTATATGGGAATATGAAATTTCGGATTACCTTTTTATCTTTTTCTATTTTTAAGGTTCTTTTTGAGGGATTTTCCCTATTTATTAAATATGTGAGAATAACTCGACTAGTTTCCAATAATTTCCCACTAAATCGTGATTTATACGTTAAAAAAAGGTGCAACCCAAAAAACAAGGAATTGATATTACAATTTACAAAGAGGTCATTTTTGGGCCCCTGAAAAGTGACAAAGGAGAGACCCGATCATTTTTGGGCCTACACCATTAATGTGCCAATTAACATATCCAGTCCCTTGCGCCCCGTCTCTACGCTCTTTTCCGAATTGAATGCAAAATGGGCCTAACGTGGCGTTGAAGAATGTCCTGACAAAATTTAAGGGAGAGTTACACTTAGATTCTAAAGAAAAAAATAAATGAAAAAATGGTTCATAGCGATTGCAAAATGAAAAAATGATCTCATTAATAACTCCAGGAGCCTGTAGTAACAACTTGTTAACAACTCAAGGAGCCTATATTGAAAACTCTATGGGACCATTTTTTCATTTTGCAGTCTCCAAGGACCATTTTTTCCTTTATCTCCTTCTTTGAGACCCAAGTGTAATTCTCCCAAAATGTAATGAATGAACTGATTTATTTATAACTAAATAATTGTTAACATCCACTTAATTCTATAAAAGTTTAAACCTACTTCTGTTTAACGTTTGATTTAGTTATAAATAGAGCTGTTCATTCATTAAATTTTGTCAGGACATTCTTCAACGCCAAAATCAAACTTTTATAGATGATGTAGGCCCAAAAATGATTGGAGAGAAGGTGATGTTAAAAATATATAATTTAAAGTTTGAATTGGATTGTGGCGAGCCTTGAACAAAATAAATTTAGACATTGTGAGTTAAAAATGATCGGACAGTAAAACAGATTTACAGATAATTTAAACTTTCGAACTCATTTAAACATATTTAAATAGTTATACTATAACCTCCCATCCCACCTTATGTTCGCAGATGACCTATTATTGTTTGGAGAGGCCACAGAGGAGCAAGTATTGACCATGACGGAGTGTTTAAACAGATTTTGTCAAGCATCTGGAGCAAAAGTGAGCAAAGAGAAATCATCTATTTTTTTCTCTATGAAAGTACCAAACAAAATGAAAAACAACATTCTGAATATCACTAACATGAGACTTACAACTGAAATAGGAAGATACTTGGGCTTTCCTTTATCTAGAAAAAAAAGACAAACTAAAAACTTCCAATACATTATAGAGAGAGTCATAGCCAAATCAACTTCATGGAAGGCTAATTGCTTATCAACAGCAGGGCGGATTACCTTAGCAAAATTTGTGCCTAGCTCTTTGTTAGAGTTAGCTTGACCTATTATGGACCCATTATACTTTTGTGGCCCAATGTCATGGCACGTAGATATAGTTAGTTGGATCTGCTTAGGTAGTTTGTGATGATGCGTGTATATATACGGATCACTCTCTAATCCAATGTGATGTGTGGATTATTTTCTAAAGGATTAATGTAAATAGATATTTTCCAATTTATGTTTCTAGTTAGGGGTTACAAACCTAACACTGTTGTCTCTTATACCCGATGCAGGTGGCTAAAGTATCGATGACTATCTGTTATGAGATTGAAAAAATCCAACGGAACTTTATATGGGGAAGAAAGAATAGTAAAACTTTCCATCCAAAAAGTTGGGAAACGATTACTCCACCGAAATCTCATGGTGGCCTCGGTTTTAGGAAGCTCTCCTCGATGAACTATGCATTTGGAGCAAAATTGGCATGTAGTGGGATCCGAAAGCTTATGGGCAAAAGTCTTGCAGAACAAATACATGTTTCGAAGTGAGCAGAATCTTCTGAACAGTAAACCAGGTGACGAGACCTTATGGCGCTTTATCTGTGACCAACAACACATTATTGAAAAAGGTCTAAAATGGCAAGTGACAAATGGAAGACTTGTTAATTTTTTCAATGATGTTTGGCTCCTTTAAGGGAAAACAATTAAAGAATTGTATACTAGAACATTAACTTTGGTGGAGGAGAATGGCACAGTGGCAGACTGGGTGGTCAATGACAGTTGGGGCTTTCAACGGCTCGCTAACATAGTTGAAAGTGAGGTTATAAACAGATTAACCACATCAATCCCTCATCGAAATGATGCTGGTAATGATATCATGATTTGGAATGGAATGACAAATGGAAGTTTTACTGTCAAAAGTGCCTACTTTTTTGCTAAACACAATCCACTAAATTCCTATAGCCCAGTGTATAAAAGAACTTGGAGATGGAGGGGGGCCGAAAGAGTAAAAGTTTTCTGATGGAAAACATTCTACAACAGACTCCCAACCAACGCCTGGAGAAGTTCATGGTCAAGTGCATCCCCACTGTGTCAAACTTGTAACAATGGTGTAGAAGATGCTCTACATATCCTTAGAGATTGTCCTTATGCGATGAGTATTTGGACTCAAGTAGTACAACCCAGGCATTACTCCCAATTTTCTGCAGCATCATTACATGATTGGATTGCAATGAATTGTAAGAGGAATTTGGGAATAGATATTATCCCTGAATGGGACTTGTTCTGGGGAGTGGTTTGTTGGAAATTATGGAATTGGAGAAATAAGGAGATTTTTTTCAGTAATTTTCATAAACCAACTAATCCATATAGCGCCACCCTTGTCTCATGGAAATTCTGTGTGCACTGCAATGAGATTTTACATATTACTACAACACCCTCTGCTCAAGAAGATACACATTGGATCCCACCACCTTGTGGTTGGGTTAAGGTTAACGTGGATGGAGCAATGTCTCAATCATCATATAAAGCAGGATGTGGTGGAATTATTAGGAACCGCACTGATCTCTGGATTATCGGCTTTACCAGACTTTTGGGCCAATGTAACTCTCATGATGCAGAGGAATGGGCAATATATAGAGGGCTCCAAAAATCATTGGAACAAGGCTTTGAAAAAGTCATTATTGAATCAGATGTAAACCTACTAGTCGATATGATCAATACAGGCCAAAATACAGATAATGCGAGTCTGATATACAATGACATTAAAAGAATGATGGACATGGAATGAGATTTAATTATCCAGTTTACTCTAAGGGAACAGAACCACTTGGCTGATGCTCTGGCAGAGGTTTATCCTCCTCGACAATATACAGTACATGCCCGCATCATTTGCAGGCTTTGTCCTTAGATAATTGTATGGGAATCAATCCCCCCACAGTGTAATTTTCTTTGGCTTTTCGAGCAATAGGCTCTCTCTTGTATCACAAAAAAAATTAACATTATATGGATGGGAATATTTTCTTACCAGATAAATAATAATGTTAGGTTTATATTTAAATCCTATCAATATGTGTAGAGAACTATTGAAAGAATCGAAAAAAAATTGCAAAAAGTGTAATAAAATATGTGAATAAAGTTGAGGGAATTGACAAAAAAAAAAAAAAAAAAAAACTTCTGAGTTCTGAAAATGAGTTGCATTATTCATAGTTTGTAGATAATGTAGTCCTTATAATTTTTTTAATTATACATATGGCTAGATTTGGATGGGGAAAAAACACTATGCATCTTCATAACCGATGCATGAGATTTAAATCATGTTGAAATGTGTAACAAAATATCACACAAGCTACAAAATGTGCACAAAGGTTAGAGTCATCACAGTATTCACAACTTGTAATTTTCGATAAGGCCGTTAGATTTGCTGCACCAGCAGCATGTGACCCTTATTTCGGCCAAGATTTTTATTGTTATTTTTTTCAAAGGATTTCAGAATTATCAATATTAACATCAATATTGGAATAAGTAGAAGCATGTTCACGGCGATAAACAGAGTATCAATGGAATGCCTGTCAGGCGTCATCCTTCACAAATTGCAGGATAAGGATTAACTATGACCTTTTTTTTTTGGCCCAGGATTAACTATGACTAATTGTTATGATTGTCAAAATCATGCGTGCTGGCCTTGTGTTGTGTAGACTGTAGAGCACTGCTTCAAACCTTCGAACTGATTTAATTTAACACGAATTTCAACAATTATCTTTGAATTGTATCACTTATTCCAGTCTTAAAATCAAATTTAGAGATGCCATACCAACTCTACAATTTGTTCATATTCTGAAGGTGATTTAAAATTCCAGTCACCAAAGAACAATACCAGCGATCTCCTATGAAGTTTTCATGCAAGTCTAGCCTCAAACGCGTAAACAAAATCACTCAACATCATGTGAAAAACATTACGGACTGAAGCACTGAAGGCGTCATCTGGCCTAACTAGGTGACAAATTTCAGCAAATGGCTAAAGAATTGTCAATGATATAGCAGCGGAACGAAGTTTTACACCGTCACTGTCCCACTTGGACTGAGGCGCAGTAGCTCCAGCAATAATTGCCTACAAAATATAATGTTAATTAAATTTCAGAGAAGAATATAAATGTGTCGGTTTTGCTGTGTATTGAGCTAGGGGGTTAAAGAGTCATGCTGGTAAAACGAACGCGGTACAAACCTTTCCGCTACTAACACCAGCCATCAATGCTACGTGCTCTTCGTATCTACCAAATTCATAGAAATAGTATGTCCTGAAATTAAAAAAAAAAGAAAAGAAGACACTATTGCATTGGAACATCATTTCACTGGAATGAAAATGTAAGCAAAACATGCAGATAACACCGGAACCGCTTGAAAGATGATTTCACACATTCAGAGTTTTTACTAATCAGTTCCATGTGTCGAGCAAACCATTTAAAGAGAGTATTTCTTTCAACGGCTGAGAACTCCGAGAAGGAATTAATATCTGGTGTCATGCCTTAATTCTATTCATTGCCGTTGACGTTTACAGCATTGGATCTCCTTTTCTCCAAGCGGGTCAAAAGAGGATCCTCACACTAAATTAATTTCGTTCAAGACTTGCGACGGTCCCACCCCACAAGTGCTTTTCCGTAGGCACTAATCCTTGACATTGCAGGATTCCCTCAACTGTTAGATTGCTCTATTCTAATCCTCTTGAAATCAGATTTACCTGAAACCATCCTCTTCCTTGATTTTTATTGTTCGAGCAGAGTAGAGTGATGCCCCTCCTGCAAGACAATGGGCAGACTTACATACCAAAAGCAAGGGATAAAATTGTTTTTGATGAGGAGAATATTGGTGCTGAGGATTTCTTCTTCAGAACTTTACAAGGGGTGAGGGAATATAATCAGCATGCTATTCTGGACTTGACTCAGTTAATCAAGAGGAAGTATAGGTGGGGTGGCAATTTCATGTTACGAATTGCATGAAGTTTTGGGCTTGATGAAGAAGTAGGTGGGGAGTATATTTTGGAGGCTGAATAGCCAGAGTTACTAACTGGTGTGGAAATGGCTATAAGAAGCTTTGGGTTGAGCTGACTCTCGGGTTGCTGCTACTTTAATCAGGATGGTGGCGGATTGCTTGGTTGGTGCAATGCTGGAAAGGGTCAGCCTATAACAGAAAGACAAAGTAGAGACAAATTTAAATAAAAATTTAAACCTGGAACAAATATTCTTGCTGCATTCTTCAAGGAGCCTAAATCAGATATGTCCTGTGCCTGCTCTAATCAATGAAGAATATGTAAGCTCCTAAAAAATTTACATGAAAAACCAAGACTAGAACTGGATCTAACATCAATTACAGTAACTAGTAATAATGTCAACAAAGCTGCATTGACTGTCTAATTACCTCTAAGAAGGTGATTTTTAGTTGATTGGTTGGGCGAGTAACAACACTCAGAACCTCAGATCTGTTTCAACAAAAGAAACAACCAGAAGTACAAGATGTAGTTAAAAACTGCTTTGGAAATTTATTTGAACCTTGGACAGAGTGACTTTAAAATTTTCTCCCCCTCGGATACAAAGTAATCTAATATATGTGCAAAGCATGTATGCAAGTAATGTCCGTGGCTTACAGTCGTCAGGAGTCACTGTTCAGCTTCTCTTGCAAAAATTAATGTCAAAATTTGAAGTGTTATAACGCTTTCAATTTATTTACCTAGTACCAGTAGTTCACAGCGAAATCAATGATATGACATGTTCTCTAAATCTCCTCAAGACACTAAACAAAAGCGTAACAAGAAAATAAGTAGGGAATTCAATAATAAAAATACCCATCGGGTGATGCAAACCGAGCTGCAAAAGTCTTTGGCTTTGCCTTGTCCCCATAAAGAGAAAGTCCCGCATTATAATCCTACAAACCATGGATGGGAAATTCAGCCATTCGCCCATTCGAAAGAAACTCATAATGCATAACCGTTGTCACATCAGGAAAATGCCACAACTAAATTACTAAAGTTCTCGAGATCAAATGGCAAGAAGAGAAAATTTTCAACAGTAAGAAAATGTTGCAACATCGCTATCATAATGAGAAAAAGAAAACATAACAGCAAACTTTCGTCATCAGTTGGTCAGTGAATTTACCTCGGGTTCATTAATATCCTGGAACTCAGGTGGGACGCGAATGGCAAACCCATCGCCGAAGAATTGAAACCAGGATTTCGTATTCTCAATGCTAGAAAGGAGCGATTTGGAAGGCAGAGCTTCAGCTGAAGATTGCGCAAGTGGGAGTTGAGGAATTAGGGTAAGGCAAAGCAAAGAAGTTTTGAGTAGCAAGTGCCTCTTGGAGGTTGTGTTGGAGTTGGGGTTAGAAATTAAGGGTCTGGGGATTAAGGAGAAGGACTTGATGCTCGGACTAGGGTTGTGGATAGGATTTACAGGATTCGGAAAGGGGGAGAGAGGAATGGCCATGAAAGAGAATAAGGACAGTTATCATGGCCGTTACTAATGGAGTTAGACTCTACTAGGCGCCTTTTGGGGGGCAGAGTAGCTCTTGGGCATTCGGCTGCATAAAGGGTCGTTAAAAGTCATTTCAACTAGTAGTTAAATTAAATATTAAATACAGTACATACAGAAAAATCGTATTTTCTCCTAAGATTCATTTATAAAATTAGGTGCATAATTTCCATGCAAGTTTCTTTTTCTTTTTTGGCTAAATACATGTAAGTCTCACCACTGGCCAAAAAAATAAAATACATGTAAGTTTCATTATTCATTTTTTTTAAAGAGTGGTATCATAAGTTTTAGTAATACCTTTTGTCATCATAAGTTTTATAAATATACATACTCATTATAACCATAAATAAGATTTCGCTCGAAAAAACATATTACATAAGTAACATTTTCATTCACTTTGAATTATAATGATCAGTAGTTATGCATAAATTCGAATATTTACGGAAAAATAATTATCAAATTTATAGCTTAAACATGTCACAGAATTTAAGGAGCAGCGTATATAATCCACACACAAATATGCAAGTTAATACTAGTAAACAAAATACGGGAAAAGGGATGAAGAAAACTTGTGGGGCGCATGGACCAAAAGACCCTCGTGGGTCATAGACGTTATCCAAACACAGCCAGCCAATGGATGCCACCAAAAATCTGAAGCATACAGAAGACTGAGAAAGATGTGGTAGGCAAGAGAGCACAAACTTTCTTTTGATGAATCCTTTCTTCTCCGTCAATCTGATTCTCTGATCTGCTAATCTTCCTCATGGCAACCATTTTTTCTCCTCACTCTCTCTCTGCTTCGAAATTCAAAGCTTCGTCCTCCAAAATCCTTTCGTCTTCTCCCTCTATTCCACCCAAGTCGAATTCCCTCCTTTGCTTTAAACCTTTTACTTCCTGTCACAAAAAGCATCAACCATCATCTCTCAAACTATCTTTGCCTAAATGCACCAGCTGGTTGACCCAAGCTCAGCAGGGACTTGCAGCTTTGGCTATTTCCTTGGCACTCAACTTTAGCCCTCTATTGCACAGTGACATTGCGCTGGCATCTGAATTCGATGTGCTCAACGAGGGGCCACCGAAAGATTCGTACATCTTTGACGATGCAGGAGTGCTTAGTCGAGTGACAAGGTCGGATTTGAAGCAGTTGATGTCGGATTTGGAATCCAGGAAGAATTTTCGCATCAATTTTATCACAGTTCGAAAGCTTACGGTTAGTTGTACGAATTTTAAAACTAACCTATTTGTTATGCCCATACTCTTTCTTTCCCGTGCTTTCATAGTCATGAGAATGTGTAAGACAAGCAATTCCTGTCAAAATGTGCTGTTTCTAGTTCTACAATTTTTTGGTTAACTGATATAGGGGTCGAGAAAAAGACTAATTTTGTAACGATTTTATTAACTTTCAGAACAGGCTCGTGCATTTACTGGTTTGGAAAGTAAAGATGAATTGACGTAATAATTTGGGAACTAAATTTGTAAGGTTTTTCTATAATTGGGTTTACCATGCCTTTATATGTCAACTGCAACTGCTGATAAATGCTTTTGGAATTGTGAGGTGGCTACAGAGCAAAGCTGATGCTTTTGAATATGCTGACCAAGTTCTGGAGCGTTGGTATCCCACTGTGGAAGAGGGAAACTATAAGGGTATTGTGGTTCTTGTGACTAGTCAGAAAGAAGGAGCTGTCACAGGCGGCCCAGCTTTTGTCCAAGCTGTAGGAGAAAAGGTCCTTGATGCAACCGTATCCGAGAACCTTCCTGGTACTTCTTACCTCTCATTTTTTATTGCTTCACTATGCAAACGCCGTCACCAATGAGTGCTGATATGCCAAGATAGATGAAGTTTGAGCAATGAGCTTTGATATGTGATTATTATTCATTAGCATATCTACCTGACTTGCTGTATGTTTTGGGATCCAGTTTGCGGTTCAAAAGATAAAATAATGAATCCAGACTATATAATATCTATGACATATTTTGTGCTCAACAAAAGGTGGTCTCAGATTTTGATTGGAAGACCCTTTCAGAGCTGATGCAGACTTGCATTATCTTGACTTTCAGTTTAGTGGGAAGGGTGAACTGTTGGATGTTCATACCTACAAGGTTTTTTAATCCGCTTCAGAGTGCACCTCTATGTTTCTGTTTAAATTATGCATCCTCATTCATTTTACCTAGTTTCCCCAAAGATTTAAAAAGCGCTCTATTTGAAGGGATATCATGGGTAGTTGACTCCTGTTATTGGAATTGACACAGATTATTCTTTTCCTTGAAAATTCCATAATGATTCCTCGTTGTTGGTATAAAAAATTGTCAATCTTGATTTTGTTTGAAAGCTGCATTATCAGATAGTGGCTTGAATATTTGTTTGGTTTTCAAGGGTTAGTAACAAGCAACAACCTGATCAAGGTAATCTGGTTTATATATGCAGTGTTGGCCACAGATGAGAAGTACAATGAAGCTATTTATAGTACAGCCAAACGGCTAGTTGCAGCCATTGATGGGCTTCCAGATCCTGGTGGGCCAACATTCAAAGACAACAAACGAGAGTCTAACTTCAAATCCAGGGAAGAGACAGAAGAGAAACGGGGACAATTCTCTCTTGTGGTTGGAGGCTTGTTAGTCATTGCCTTCGTTGTTCCCATGGCACAATACTATGCTTATGTATCCAAAAAATAAGAAAATAGTCATGTACATTAGATGTCTTTCAAATTCTCACTCTTAAAATCAAGCGTACAATCTGCAGTTGTAACCATGGTCATCTTACAATTGAGTGTGAGAAGGCTTGAGAATAATACCATACTTTTGACTTGTAACGGCAAAGTAGTATGCATTATTTCAACTGCCAGAATATGTATGATCGAATAAATCACAAGATGTGTCCAGTGGTCAAGGGCTTGGGTCATTTGCAAAATGCTTAAGGTTTACATACACATAAACCACAACAGATTGTGATGAAGACTTTATGGTTTAGAATACCAAGTCGATATGGAAAGCTCAATGAGGAATTAAACCCTTTTTCTTACTAATGACGAAAAGACAGATAGATTAAAGAAGTCCAAATTTCCCGCCTGACGCAGTGAAACGACTGAGCTTTTATGCCTTCAACATTTCACTTGGGCTTCTCGTAAATCTATTGAACTACTTCCTCCAATACTTAATATAAAATTTTTTTATCTAATTTACTTAAATTAAGGAAGTTGGTTAAATTAGTTAATATAAAATATATTTTTTAAAACATTCATGACATCTTTCTTGATTCTCTTATTTCTTTCCTTCCTTAATTATTGTTAAGAGAGCATCAATAAGAATAAAATAGAAAAAGATTGATAAATATGAAAATTATGTTATATATTTAGGATCAACACCAACTCCTCCATTATATTAAAGACCGAAGGAGTAATCTGCTAAGCCAGGGACATGTAACGAACTGAACTAACGATCAAGAAATCATCATGATCTTATGGCTATGGGTAAAGATATTCGGAGTACAACCAAATCGTTCATATTAAAATAAAATAACAGTCATACGGAAGTTATGCCGTAATTTAATGGGTCTGACCACCCCGTATCGAAACTTTTCACATGAAACCAAGCGTATTATTGCGTCCGCTTCAGGAATTGGGCTGGCCAATGGCCATCAGGCAACCCTTCTTGAGCAACAGCAGAAGTCAAACAGTGATATTGACATAGTAATATTGATATGCATAGCAACTCTATAGCGCGTCAATCAAATTTTGATATTATTCACAAGTCAACAATACTAAGGATTTTGTTTTTCCTGGTCTGGCCAACTAACAACACATGATTAATGTCAGCAACTTGAAGGGGCAGCGTGAGCCAACCAGCTATTGAAAAAGGTCAGGATGCCTGAAATCATATTTGTAAAGACAGAATTTTTTACTTCCTTGCAGGCATCAGACTTGGTGGTAGCATCAAGTTTCGCCTTGAGAATGCTATTCTCCTTTTTAAGCTGTAAAATTTCAAAATCAACACTTAAATGAGCAACAAAATGCAAGTCATACCTACTTAAAATCTCATTTTAGCTTTCACTGTGGTTTCTTTGTACAAGATTCTGAAAGGACGCTAAAGTTTAAATTGACTGCAATGATCAGAGAAGCTTTTTGAAAAAGAGAAAGCTTTCGGCACTTTTTTCCTTGTACCTCGTCAACAGTAGACATACATTGTTCCAAGGCTGCCTGCAGTGAGGATATAGTCTGTAAAGTAAGATCTTCATAGTCTGACTCCAATTCTTCAACTGATTGAGGATCAAATACAATGCCCTCCAGTATGAATAATTCCTCCAGTAACTTCACGTCATCAACATTCATTCTTTCTCTCAACTGTGTCAAGAGAGATTTACGAATTCAGATCACAATGAGGTACTAGGAAATCAGTTGCAGTATTCTCACCTTGCTCAGAATCCTAGCGCATGACTCATCAACAAGTGGAAGGGAGGCACAGTAATCTTTGGTGCACTTTTCTTCATTGCAATCGAAACGCGGGAAGGTTTTTACATGTTTCGCCCTGCTCCCAACACCATGTCCCACAATGAGATAAGGATCATTAGTAGAATCTCCCCTCCCTAACTTGCTAACTATCTTCCCTTGATCTGAAAAAATTACTAAAAAAGTCGTTCTCGTTTTTTACATTTAGAGTTGCTACCCATGTTATGTCAGTAAAATCAGTTAGACTTTGTTCATTGCTAAACAAGCCAGTTATGTTATTCCATTCAACCCTGTGAATATCTATATTTTCAATCACGTGAGGCCGTGCTTAGATATATATATTCATAGACAGCATACCTTGCACCAAATCGAAGAGTAGATAGGGTCTCGGATGCATTTAGAGAACTGGGGGAGCAACAACAGAGTAATGCAGTCCTAGAATTCCCTCCCTGTGAACAAGTAACAACATATCTTTAATTATATATAAAAAGGGGTACGATCTGATCAATCCGAGGGAGAGAAACTAACAAGCGCGTCCTGAAGAATTCGAGTGAGCTTGGAATCACGATAAGGGATGTGGTTTGCTTTTCCTGGCAAACCACAAGTGAGAGCATTTATTACATTCCCAAGAGCAGAAAGGGATTTATTTATGGACTTCGCTTCTTCTAGAACTCTGCCCTCAGCTCCTGTTTTCTCCACTTTTTCAGACCCCGCCAAGTCTACAAGAATTACTTTTCCAGACTTCGACCTTTTATGTTTGGTATATTCTTGCAGGATTGTGAATATATAAACACAATGGCTTCTGCTGCTAGCCATGTTCATTTCTATGTTTTTCAAGTTTAGGATGGTTGAAGAACGCAGGTAATATTCCCCAATATATGCATTGTTTGATCGTAAAACGAAAATGACTGAGGAAAAATTAAAAGGAGGATACGGGTCTCTCCAACTGCTCGGTTAGCTATCCCCCTCTGCATATTTAATATCAGAATTAGAGGTCAATCCACTTTGTCTCAAACTGTAAATGGCTTCTGAAGCTGTTATTTACTTACAGATAGGCTTTGTAATGCTTCGGCAGGATTCTGTACAGTTTTCTGGGGGGGGGGGGGGGATGAAACTATTGTTAGCACTATACACTGCCAAGGTTTTCTCAATTGTAATAAAATAAATATTTGTCTTAGTTGAATCAAATATATCATGTAAAACTCATAGCTAGACATATTCATAAAATATGTACGGAATGCTTTAATCAATTATCATGTAAAACTTATTTGTTTCAAAATGTGTCTAACTTTATATAAAATGAAGCGGGTTCTTGTTCTTGCCAAAAAATAGAGAGAGGGAGAACATTATGCAATCTAAGACGTAACCACGACTAAGACTGTTAGTGGATGATAATTAACAAAAGGATGTTCCTCTAAGTTTGTGCACATGTGAGAAAAATAACAACATTTCTTATTAAAAAGAACTAATGACTTCAATTTATTTTCCCTGATTCATCTCATATTATCCGAATTTAATTTAGCACTGTGCTGACAGTTGTTATATCTACGTCTTATTTATTAGGAGCAAGCCAGTTAGGACATATATCTAATTGTAGAAAGGAAAGTAGCTTTTGAACCAGAGAAAAAAGAAAAAGCGCCAATTAGCGAATACATAATTCCCGCTAAAATTGCTCACCTCTGCTACACCAGGTAATATTATTCCTTGTGTTTTGCTCTCCTTAATCTGTATATTGTCATTTGATAAATTGAATAGGTCCCTACATATAAGAGCAGAAAGAGTTATTCTGAAACTAAAAAGATCGGCTATTAAAACACCAATGCAAATAAAATTTCCAATCAGACACCGCCGCAATACGTGATGGCCATGAGAAAAATAATAGCTTTTACAATGCTTACCTTACTTTCTCCATGTAGATTTCAGCCTGGACAAGCCCCAAAAAAGATCAGAAAAATTACAAAGTTTAAACAAATGTTATTTCATTTACAGCAGATACTGGAGTTAATTGGTAAGTATCTAGTACCATTGACAGCTTAATTGAATACTTTATGTCTTCTCCATCTGAACGATTTAGGGTATCAAAAAGTCCAACCACAACTCTGGGAAGCAGCCCCTTCTTCGGTTCGTCGCATTCTAATATGCCAGGTCCCTGCTTCGGAAAAGTCGTAATAACTTGGTATTGCTGACTTTTATGTTCTATAAAATCATTATGAGGACAACTAAAGTGAAAATAACTCACCTCTATGCTATATGTCTTCCCAGCCCCAGTCTGTCATTGATTGCGGAAAACAAATTCCCGATTAAAATTAATTAAAAACTGCATTCATAAATTGAGCTGATAGAATTTTTTCAAAGAAAAACACTCAGCTAAAAATAGCAGAGTCTTTCCTGATGAAAAACCAGAGATGACCTTTTAATATAAAAAATTAATCCCTATAGAGATTTGAGGGATATCCTTGAACTCTTCGTATCGTTAGTAGGAATGCAACAAAAGTTCAAACGCAATTAATACTTTGCGTTTTTTCTTGTCTTGTAATACAACATATATTTTCTCATTAGTTTTGGCATGGGCTAGAATTGCTTTATAGTGCGGAAGAACTAATTAGATACGTACATGCACGTCACACAAGCATAACTGATAATTGTCTGTAATACTAGGAGACTGGTACGTACCGAAAAATATTAGCTGTGTAATGACATCTTACCTGACCATAAGTGATAATTGTCCCATTAATAGCATTAACGGCATCTGCTTCGTTGATGGAGAACACAAAAAATCAAACGGCATTATATTATATCCTCAGGAAAAAATATCACCACAAATAGGTCAAACTCATAAGGAAATGTAGCCATATACACAGGATTCACATCTCATAATTGTATTTATTCACACTTTTTTCTTTATCACTCTCGTGATATACCTTCTTCATTCACTTTTATTTGCATTCAAATCTCTGTCAGTGTAGGAAACTCAATCTCTGTGAGACAATACCTAAGGTCCCTGCCATTGCCATTCACTCATACTCTATCTCTAAGAACCATTTTGCCCTACAATTTGAAAATATATGTAAACAAGAAAA
This sequence comes from Inga laurina, assembly GCA_963855925.1. NCBI lineage: Eukaryota > Viridiplantae > Streptophyta > Magnoliopsida > Fabales > Fabaceae > Inga > Inga laurina. Next base: position 1,072,711 of record OY979708.1, on the reverse strand, counting down.
CTGAACGGGATAAAATTCAAACTGAAGTTGATATTTGGGCTATTTTTTGGGGATTAAAGATCTGCTGGAATGGCTAATGGCCTTGTAGCCAAGTTATATGAAACTTTCAAGAGAGAGAGAGAGATCTGCTGGAATGAAGGACTAAAGGAAATAGCGTTGTATAGTGATTCTGTAGAAGCCTTAAATATAATTCTGCACAGGTGGAGCCTAAATCATTCTTATGTTGATTTAGCTATGAAGATTAAGGAATTGGTGACAAGAGATTCAAAGGTTTCTGCGTCGAAGGCACAAAGAGAGGCTATAAGGTGTGCAGGCCATGTGCACGCCTCGTCTATATATGATCTTCTAGTAGAGGATCGTGTGAGGTCCCAGGAAGCTAGTTCTTCCCCAGTGGTGTAAATGGAGTGATTCCCTCCTCTGATTCCAACCATGGAAAAAAGTTGACGCCGTATTTGGCCGATATGAGTTTCTTATATATAATTTAATTGGAAGAAACTGAAATCAAGGAAGAGTTTAGGTATTTCGATTGAAAACATGTGTACCTCGAACTATGGGAAGAGCTAGGAATTCGTAAACATCAGCCTGCTCTGATTTATCATAGAACACTCTATCAAAGCTAAACGTGAAATCCTCTTCCTTCTCGTCCTAATCAAAATCATTTCAAATCCACAACGCAACGCAGTCAATATTTGAATGGTCAATTTCATAGTCATAATGGAAAAAAAAAAAAAAAAAAGCGACGAAATGTGTGCTTAGTCTGGCGTATTAAAACCTTGAAAACAAAAGTTTCGGTGTCTATACGTCGAATGCAGACAGAACTATCGTCAATTCGTTCCTCGTTCGAGGACAAAGGTCTGAAGCGTGCACAAACAGTAATATTTGACATTCTGCTTAGCTGTAAATAGTGTTCTTACTGAAATACTTGATTCACGGTTAAGCTGCCGGTGAATGATAATATGATGTCTCGAATAAAATACGGAGCATATATCTACTAATAGCGATCTTCGTCGATTTTCCACTGGCTTCGAATGTTTGATTTCTCAGGAAGCCAATGCTAGTTGGAGAAGATAATAACGGAAGCTCAGGAATTGCGAATTGCGAGGGCTTGAGTGGCGGGAACCGAAAACATATCATTCGAAAAGCGCTTTGTCTTCTTTCCGTGGGCCGGAGATTGGGTTGCAGGCGGAAGAGAATTATGAATTGGACCAGGGTTGAGCCCAGCTATAGACGATATGGGCCTCGGATAAACAGCAAGATTTTCCCAGTTGAGAAGCAGTAGAAGCGTCCCGACGCTATGGATAATTTCTTTTATAAAAGTCAGATTAAAAATGAAACTAGGAGGATTTGGTTCCCTTTTTCATTGTCTTGTCAATTAAGGATTCATTATGCATTGCATAAAGTATGGGACGTTTCTATAATCCACATAATTTTTTCATACAAGTTGATGGTCAAGTGTTATACCGTCCTTATAACCATCTGTTGAAAACTCAGAGGACCTTCATCTCTAATTGTTCTCTTCCAAAACTTTTTAATGATGAGATGAAGACTGACCATAAAGAATAAAGACTTTCACTCTCTTCAAACACACTCAAACAGCCTCATTGAATTACTTGCAGATCCAACTATCATGGGGAAACAATGCAAACAAATTATGGAAAATGGTGGGAGGAAATTTCCCGAATTGAAAACTTATCAGTCTTTTAGTTCACTCAAAATTGAATGATGTTAAGCATTCAAGTGCAACTTCTAAATTCTAATGACATATGTTTACGCAATTTAAATGGCTATAAAGGGACGAGTCCCGTCTGTGTTTGACTCTACGAGAAACAAGTTTATGAGTCATGGATGATAATGTGATAGTTGTATAAGAAAACAGATTGCTAAAAAAAAAAGTATTAAAATATCGGCTTTATATTTAGCATTAATTCAAGTGACAAGTATTAGATGTACCTTTTGAAAATAACACTTAGTTTGCATAAATATATGTTATTTAATTCTTGATTTTTTGAACTGACCACTTAATTTTTTTTTAAAGAACATCGGTTATGAAATTATTTTATTCTGTATTTATTTTTAAAAAATTAAAAACATAAAAATCAAATTAAATCCACGCCATCGAATTTTAATAGACGGCCCAGATTTCCACCCGGATCCGGCCCCCGCCTTAAACCCTCCAAAAGCCCTCCGGAAACGAGAAACTCGGGCGAATTCATGATCTGAGAAAGTGAGAAGAGGTTTCAGAACGACAACGACTTTTTGCTTTTGAATTGAAGATGGCCTCTAGACGCTTGCAGTTAATTCGCGCGCTGCATCATGTATCTGGGCTTCGAGAATCATCTCACCCGTGAGTTACAGTTATTGTCTGTGGTGATTGATTCCTGTTAAAATGTCGAACAAGGAAGTTCTTCATGTCTTTGAATCTATATTCTTTCCAACTTTGTTTGCAACTAGTCATGTGCTGGACTTACTTTTATGCTTAGTTAACTACCAAACCGAAGGCCTCACTTGATACTCATAGATTGAACGACGTTCTGAAAATTTTACTCACTAAGACGATAGTGTATCTTTGAACTCCAGGATTCGAAGCTACAGCAACTACGCCAGTGATGCATCAAATGGTAATCTGTTTTGAAATAATTTTACGGTGGTTGCTTTCCTTCTCAATTCATCGGAAACTTGCGGTCTGATTTCAATTTTTTACTTGTCTGTATCTCTAATGCCTTCGGATTTTTCAAAATTCTTGTGATTTCTGCTTGATCAGGTCTTAAATGTAGTTTCAACATCAAGAGCTTCTCTCCTAACTTGTATAATGGCCACAACGCCTTCCACTGGACTAGTGGTAAGACTATGACAGTCCGGTCTGCCATGGTAATACACCAAAGTCACTGTCTACTCCAGTTCCTGATCACATTAAAAAGAAAAGAAAAACTCCACTGGCTTCCTAATTTTCTAGTTACTTTCTTAGGCTGCTGAGCTGACCATCTTTAGGAATGAGAGGAGGTTGGCAACTACACAAGCTAATGCCCCTGCACAAGCACGAAAAATGGTGCGATCTCTTGTCACTGTTCATCTTCTTTTCATAATGAAGAAGCATTTTGTGCTTTTTTTGTATTTATATACCACTTAATTATTGGATTGATTGAATTTGCGGAAGCTCTGTTCGGAAGGAATTGGGAACTTTGCACTTGGGAGTTCCGCTGATCCTTCTGTTGGAATTGAGACTCCACTTATTTTAGCTCTTTGAGTACATTTAGGTCACTGGAATGAGGATTATACTACCTCCACTACCGGGGAATGAATGGATATGCACCCTTATCATTTTTAATTTTATATGCATCTATGTATAATTATTTCCATGTATGTAATAGAGGGTGGTTTGTGCCTTCATCCCATCTTGTTCTGCAGTCAATGAAGAACTTATTAGCCCAGAATGAGTGAGGCTGGCCAAATTTGTCCTCTACGCAATGGCATCCTGCCTATGATTGCAGAATGCAGTGTGTGTTTATCCCCATTTTTGTACGACCTCAACTGCAAATTGAACTATGTGCACTATTTTCCCATTCCAAATGATCATTTGAAACATGAATGTAAGAAATGCAGCATACGATTCATTATTGAGACATACCAAGAAGGTTGTTTGAGCACTCACTCATTCTTGACAATTTTAATAGTACGTGTAGCAACTGATCATTTACTTTGGTAAGTTGCACAGGAAGCTTTTTAACAATTTTGACCTTGATACGCCTTATGTAAGCACTCATGCTGTATACGCCTTCTCTAAAATAAATGACCAAGGGATTATATGGAGTCTATGCAGTTCCTTTATTTAACTCTTGGAAATTTTCTGTGTCTAATAGTTTTTCTTTCCCGGTATTTTTAGTGAATAACAAAAGATCTGTTGTAGCTGTGTTTAGTCTCTTTTTCAAATCACGAATAATTTTGATGGTTGGGTAATACATCTTTGATGCAGGGAGCACTTAAAGTTTCCATGTCTAGTCCTGGATTTGTTTATGAACCATATGCACCTCGTGAACCACTCTCATTTTTGCGGAGGTTAGGCCTCATTGGTTCAATTTTTTTATTGGTTTTCCCTTGAATGAGCTGTTGTCAAAACTTACGCAAAGCCTTTATAATTGAAGAAGTTTTGTACATTGCAATTAAATTTCAAGATAGCAATTGTTTCCCCCACTTTTAGTCAACATCTAACATACAATCTCATCAGTTTAATGAGAAACTAGTTTTTCTTTCACCTCATGATGATGACTCCCTACTCTAGTATAGTTTGCATTGTTTATTTCTCTTATTATTACGTAGCATTTACACTTTTGACATTTCATGAATCAGATGGTTCACAAGAAGTGGTTGGAGAAGAACCAAAGATGATATAATTTTGGAGGTGCTGTTGCATGCCAACTATCTTAAATTTCCAAGCTTTTTTGTTTTTCACTTTTACAAATGTTAGCTTAATGCTCTAAATATGTCTGTCAATCCAAGTTTTTATTCAAATTCCTTCTTCAGTTTTGCTTTGACTTCAAAGAAATATGTCAGATCATTGCTTTCTCCTTTTCCGGTAAAGTACTAAAGTTACCTTTGAAGACATTGAGCCCTAGGCCCTTTTGTCTTTCTTAATGCAGGCTAAATTTACTTTTAAAGCTTATATAAAATTTCTCCCTTTTCTTCGGCAGCTCAAAAGTGCCTATGCTATAGCCAAGTTGAGAAAATTTGGATACTCAAAAAAGCAATTTTACAATGAGGCCGTCACTATGTACAAGGAGGTTAGTAGCCATTATGTTCTTAAGTCTTACCAATTATTACAAATTTTGAAGGCATGGTGCCATTTCATTGTAATCTTGTATTCATTTCCTGTAAGTAGCTTAAGTAATGGAAACCGTGAAAAGATTTTATAATCTATTTTTGGGTATATGGAGGAAATATTATTGAAGAGAAAGATCATGAAGCAGAACAAGGTGCATTGATTATCATGAGTTGATAATAGTTTCCTTCTTTTGCCTTGTAGCACACATCTTGATATATATATTCGGACTGTTCTCTTAGTGCCTTCTATGTTTGTATTTTCTCTGGCTCAATGCTGATTTTGTTTTTTGTTTTTTTTTTTTTTTTCCATTTTTCTCCACAGATAAACACACTAATGGCTAATGGAGACAAAAATTCACTAAGGAAAGCGGTTACTGAGAACATGTTTTCTGTATGCCACAGTTCCTGTCGGCTGCCATTTGGCTACAATCCTTTTTGTGAAATTATTTACTTTTGATGACAGGACTCTTTTATGTTACGTAATTTCTAAAGAGAATGTACCTTGACTTATGAGATTTTATACTTGATTTTCTTATCAATAGGCGCTTAAGAATGAAATTAAACAAAGAGAAACTGTATGGACCAAGGTGCACTGGGAATTGGTCGAACCAATTGTTAAAGTCCGAACTTTACGTGCTCGTCTGGTTAGAGCTCCTTTTCTTTTCTTCCCCTTGGTTTAACCTGTATGACAGCTTTTTCTTTCATGTGTTTATAGTGCCAGCTAGAGAATAGGATGCTTCACTGCGGAAGAGTAGATTATATAAGATGTTAAATTGCTTTCTTATCTCAATAAAGTGAAAAAAAAAAATCATTTGTTCCTTATTTAATGACTTTTACACTCTATCACTTGCAGATCGGGGTTGATCGAAATGACCTCAATAAATTGTTCATTCAGCTTACTCTTGAATTTTTGGCTAAGCATGTATGCTTTACACTCACACTCAAACCTTGATTATATTTTAGAATCCAGAAACCACTTGGTTTCATGACTTGTAAGACTTCTGGTACTTAAACCAATGAAATTTATGTTACATTCCTTGTAGAAATTTGAAGCATATGACTCAAAAGGCACTGTTGTAGCTGGCAATAAAGAAAAGGAGGTCATATTTCTGTATTTTAAAAATTTCTTGCTTGTGATGTTACCAGATATTCATCCCGTGTTAATTTCTGTCAATGAGGAGGATAATGCTTTAAATCAAAAGGGGGAAAGATGGTTAATTCATTCTTCTGTTTAGTTGCGTATTTGTTGGATGGAAGGGAACTCTTCGGATTTCCCCCCCTCTGTGTCACTGCCGTGAATCATCATTATATTTGAAGCAGAATTCCACTTTTAATACTCCCACCGTTGTTAACACAAGACATATTTATTTAGTTTAATTTGATTAGATTAGATTAAAAAAGTTAGTTAAGTTAGTTAATATGAGATGTATTCTCTAGAACACACTAGTCATTTTCCTTCATTCCCTCTCCTCCTTGATTATGTTGAGGGAATATCAATAGGGGTAAATTAGGAAAAGATTGACAAATATGAAAATTATGTCTTATATTTAGGATCAAGATCAACTCCTCAAATATATCTTATATTAAAGACTAGAGGGAGTATAAAAGGAATATGCAAGATAGGAACTTCATGCCATATCAAAGTTGCGCACAACATGCTTCTCGTCTTGCAATTAATCGCTTTCTTTCTATGTTTTCCAGGTTCTTGTCCGTGATATCTGGGTATTTGAGAAGTCTCTATTTCACCCTGGAGCATACTGGCGCTTGTGTGGACGTATATCGGCTTAGCTCTCTGTTTGTAAGATGCTGAGATTGTACTATAGACGGGAGTTCTAGCCAACTCATAAAATAACTTCTATGCTGATTTATTACATTATTTTGTCGCTGAAATCGAGTAATTAAATCGAATATAGTTGTAAACCTCCCCCAATTTTGTTCGTTGAGTAAAATTAGTTACTTTGGGTTTAAAATGTTATGATTCATTTCATGTCCAATATTCTCTCGGGCCAAACTGGAATTTAATATGGGTTGAAGGTCATTTTTGCTCCGGAAGTATTCACCTAGTGTCAATTTTGCCTCGAAAGTTTTTCAAAGGTCAATTTTATCCTGAAAGTGTTAAATTTGGAGCAATTTTACCCTTACGTTAGTTCACTGTTAGCCGGGGCAAATTTGCTTCAAATTTGACACTTCCAGAGTAAAATTGCACCTTAACCCAATGACCGTTAGTCGGGTGCATCAAACACCATATGACATGCCGTGCTCTTCCAGCTGTTGGACCCTACTTCTAGCTGAGTCGATTCCAAGGTGGGCAAGCTATTAAAAAGAAAAGGGAACTCTTCCTGAGGCCTTTATTGATGTCTCCGGGCTCACTAACATTGCTGTCAGCTGCTACGTTCTGCAGAAGGAATTTTAACCTGATTCCCTTTCGAAGTACGTGTGCTACACGCTACCAGACGGGCTTCCCCTATCTCTTTGGATCGACTAACCCATGTGCAAGTACTCATTTGAATATTTACTACTACCACCAAGATCTGCATTGACGGCCGCTCCGCTTGGGTTCGTGCCCCAGGTTTTACCGTGACCGCCGCACCTTCCTACTCATCAAGGCCTGGCACTTGCCCTGACAGCAAGGTATAGGTTGTGCACTTCAGCGCTTAAGCGAAATGGTCGTTAATGCAGATCTTGGTGGTAGTAGCAAATATTCAAATGAAAACTTTGAAGGTCGAAGAGGGGAAATGTTCCATATGAACAGTACTTGCACATGGGTTAGTTGATCCTAAGAGACGGGGGAAGTCCGTTTGATAGCGTGCAGCACACGTATTTCAAAAGGGAATCGGGTTAAAATTCTTGAACTGGGATGTGGCAGTTGATAGCAACGTTAGTGAGTCTGAAGACATCGGTAGGGGTCTCAGTAGTGTCCAACGGCTAGAAGAGCACATCATGTTGTGTGGTGTGTGATGCGCCCGACTAACGGTCATTAGATTAAGGTGCAATTTTATCTCAAAAGTGTCAAATTTGGAGCAAATTTTTTCCGGCTAATGGTCAACTAACGCCAGGGCAAAATTGCTCTAAATTGGACACTTTCAGGGTAAAATTGACACCAAGTGAATATTTTCGAGACAAAAATGACGTTTAGCCCATTTAACATTGGACAATAAAAGCTTGTGGGAAATGAATTTGCTAGTAGCCTTGAAACAAGTGGAAGGCCGAAGGAAAGTCTTATAAAATGATAACGTAGACTATTTGATGAAAAGATAATTTCACGTTAAACCACAAAAGAATCAATCCAGTCGGATTTACCCAAAACAGTGTTTTGTTTCCTTGGTTGTTTATCGGATTTAGGGGTGCCTACTGCCCCTCTTCTAATCCTTTTGCTGCCCGCTAAACTTTCCCAAGTTCCTAAATAGTTTTTCTTGTTTATTTTCATTATCAGATTTTACATCAAATACGTGATATTATATGATATATTATGGAAGAAATGGTGTAATTTTCAATGTTTTATATTTTTTTAAACACTCCAAATAAAAAAAGTATACACTTTTAGAGTATCTTTTTGTTAAGAAATTGTGAAAAAAATTGAAAATTGCGCATTTTTGCCCATAAAACATTAAAATGTTATTTATTTTATATAGAATCTAACTATAAAAGGAAAGAAGAAAAAACATTTGGGAAAGGAAAGAAAGAAAAAAACGTTTGGAAATTATAAAAATTTGAGGGGCAACAGATATCCAAAATCCTTATTTATAATAGGTGATATTTGGTAATTTGCTATACGTTCATTCCCATTGATCTTGGACATCTGCTTGCAATCAGCATGATCCGAGCATGAGAGGGCGTGCTTATCCGTTTTATTCGATTGCTTTCTTTTTCGTTTTGCCAAGTATTCGATTGCTTTCTGACACATCATCATATTTTCCTATCTGTTTTTTCAATTTATAAAATTAGATTCACATTTCATATTTAAATAAAGACATGAAAGACTTTTTCTTCTTCTTTATCCATCATTCCGTATATAAAACCGCAAGGGATAAGTTTCGAGTAGTTGGATTTGGATCTGTTCAGCGGAATAGCTCTTCCAAAAAAAAAAAAAAACTGTCAGTTGTAGCGGAGTTTGTTCTTTGGTTCTTGCTATCGATTCATATTAACTTGGGTCAAAGTAGAACATAATTCTTGCGCTCCACCTTTACGATTAGCATGCCCCACTTATAAAGACAACTTACGGGCAAACAATATGACGTCCCTTCCAAGAAAAGCAATGAATCTCTTGCAAAGAGATTCCATTATCCACTGACTTGCAAGCTTTATATTCTATATCTCGGCACCAGGGCGAGATTTATTGAAATCTTTCCCTTCCCCTTAGATGCCATATCCCATTTCTCTCATCTTTAACTTCGGATTCATTTGAACCCATCAGATGGACCAAAGAGAACCGCATGTCCAATCTTTGGGCATCTGTTACAGGATCTATCATTTCATCATGAAAACCTTGACGTCCCAAGCATTGAAGACGGTGACCTTAGGGCGTTCAATGCAGTTCGGCTCAACCAAGGTTCAGACTAGTAGAGAAGAAGAGGTCGTGATCAAGCCAGAGACAAAAGAGCAGAAAGCCCAAGAGAACAGCAGCCCAGGCACGAACATGAACGGAGAAGAAAAAATGTTACCTCCAGGGAAAGCTCTGAAGAAAACGGTTAGCATTAGTGACAACGTGGAGGAGATTAACGACAGAAAGAATAGGAAGAAGAGGAGCAAATCTTTCCAAAAGTCGAATTCCCTAGAGCAGCAACAAGAAGAAAAGGAAAACATTAAGCCCCTGCGACCAATTCTGAAAGTCAAATCTAATCTGGACGAGAAATCAATTTCGTAATGTTGATGTCGTTCGTGATATTATGAAATGGGCCGTAGGTCAGTGTCGTCAGTCATGGCATTTCGTTCAAATAGTACTTACGTTTATTTCATGCGAATCTGTTTCTCCATTGAAAAAATGTACAGCAGTAATTTGCAAGAATTTCCCTCCCTCTGATCTCCATCTCTCTGTTGTTTCTTTTATTAGTGTAAACTCTGTCCTATTATTCGGATTTCACCGAGAGGCTGATATAAAGAAAAAGCGAATAGAACGCGTGTTTGCAAAATCGATGCTTTTCCGGGGAAAGAATTGATAATTAAGTGTCGTCGAGTCCTCATATAAATGGATCTCAGCTATGTTTTATGACCTGTGCTTGCTTCCAATAAACTAGTGAGCGAAAAGATGATGTATCATTTATTAATTATATTCACAGTTTTTTTGGCCGGATGAGTGAATAAATTAGGAAAAGAAGCAAAAAAAAAAAAACAGAGAGAGGGACAAAAAAGTAGTTTACTTCAGCAGCGGCTGCTGCTGCTATTGATGCCGTTGAGTTTGCGTTCCTTGTCAGCTTAGTTGTCGATGCACCCTTCGGCTCCAGTGACTCCACCAACTCCATTTCCATATTCTTACTATTTTCTGCGACAGATCACACTCAAAACCACCCTCTTTTCTGAGTTCGTTCATACCGTGCCCTATTCGCTTTCGCTGACCCCTCCAGATCATGTCTCAGCAATCGGCTTCTTCTTCTCTCCCACCAATTCTGCCTCTGAGGCGTGGCGATCTTGAAGGAACTGCCGGCCTTCCCCTTTCCGAGTATCATGCTATTGATCAGCAGTTACTTCACAAGATTGCTTATGACGCTCTTGTATGGAGCTCGCTTCATGGCCTTGTTACTGGTGACAAATCTGTTGAGGTCCGTTTCCATTCTTGCCTTTACTTCTCTCTTTTTAATACTTCTCAGTCTCCATAAGCGATCATATTTTTCTGCTATTTTGTCCAGTGATACTGATAGGACTTAGGAATTAATAGAGATGTTTAGACAATTCTAGAGCCAGTATCTGAAACTCTAGCCAAGAATAGACACAATATGATACTTCTTCATAATTATAACAAGTCTTACGACACCTTAAATAGATTTGTAACATTATAACTACCTAAGATAAGATAAAGATAACTGACATAAGCTGCTAACCTGATAACATGACCATAATATAAACTACCCCAACTTATCCCATACGGTTCCATCTAGTGTAAACCTGTAAGGGCTTTGGTATTCTATCAGATACACCAAGATGTTTCAGAACGTTCACTGAATATATAATGTTATTGTGAAAATTTGAATTCTATACTCTCGAAAGCATTGATTTTCTGATAAGGAATCATAGCTCACTGGCGAGGCTTGTTGACTGTCATATGAAATATTAAGAGTTTTTCACGTTTGTTGGATCATTAAATAGTGCTTTATTTGGCTGCCCCGTGTATTAGTCTCATCTTGTTAGTTAGAACTTGAATTTGATGTCAACTTGTTTAGAATTATAGGGATCAGGAAGCATTCCTGGCGTGGGTTTGGTACATGCGCCGTTCACCTTGTTGCCTGCATTATTCCCCCAAAGTCATTGGAAGCAAGCGTGTGAGTTAGCCCCAATATTTAATGAACTAGTTGACAGAGTGAGTCAAGATGGAGAATTTCTACAGGAGTCTCTGTCCAGGTATGCTTTTTACCCCTCCTTACCTATTTAGAGACATGTTATGTGTTGTGTTATTATTCTTTTACAATTTGCATGTTCAGCTAGTCTGGGGATCAATTTAAGATTTTGCTGCCCAAGAGATTGCATTCAACGGGCGTTTTACTATATTTACTGATTCTTGCTTTTTTTTTTTTTTTTTTTTTGCCTTTCAAATTCTGAAGAACAATTTGCATTAGATGTCTGTGGGCATATACAGTCACTTGTTGTCTGTTTACCTTGCTCAATTCTACCATGCTTAATTCTTGTCAATTTGGTCCGTCATCATATATTTTTCATTCTAGCTTACCAAAAATTATGGTCTTTTTACTCTACCTTCTCTTTGTTTATGCCTTTTCATCTGATATTATTTGTCTGTTTTCCACCACACAGAACCAAGAAAGTGGATGAATTTACCTCCAGACTTTTAGATATTCATTCCAAGATGCTAGAGCTTAACAAAAAAGAGGTGAGTGCATTTTTGTACTTAAAATAAAAAGAGTTGAGTGTTGATTAACAGTGCGTTGTGATATATAAATGTAATAAAGAGTTAGAAGTTGGTTTGTTAGGTTGTTGGAATATAGCCGTTAGAATTAGTTAGAGTTAGTAGAAGGGATTAGAAGAGTTAGTTAGGAAAGGCAGTGATTATAAGCCTATAAATAAGAGTCTCTATTTTGAATCAGACTTATGATGAATGTTATGGAATAATAGTGTTTCTCTGAACTTCTCCTGCCTCTGTGTTCTTTCCTTCTCTACTCTCTCTTCTATTTCTGTTTCTTCCCTCTCTTTCTCTCTTTCTTTATATACAGAACTACAATTCTGAATCACATTGGAACAAAAATTATTATGAGTTTATCACTTTTATTACTAGTCTGTAAATTTAAGCTAGTTATACTTTGACTTTTTGTTAGAGATTATTATTTTTTCTTTAGTTATGCCATTACAGTCGTTTTAAATATTATGTCATAGGAACATGTATTGGCTCAAGAGAGATAAAACGGAATTACTTTATTACTTGTGTATTTCTCATAATATCTAGTTTATGATAACATTACTTTTAATATAGAAAAAGATGGGAAAAAGGTGCAGGCAGATTACTCTCCATCAGTAAGTCAGAGTTATAACCAATATTTTCCCCTCTTTCCTTTCGCAATAATTTCTTAGGAAATATGCTTGGGGTTACATCGTTCAGATTATATGCTCGATGAACAGTCCAAATCACTTCTGCAAATTGAACTGAACACCATTTCATCTTCATTTGCTGGTCTTGGTGGACTTGTGACCGAGCTTCATAAGTAAGTAGTGTACGTATATGGTTTCTAATTTAGAATCTTTTAATAATGTTTTTGAGATTTTCTCTTTTTCTGTTTTAATGCAGCTGTAGGTCCTTATAAGTTAAACACATGATATTCTCATGGTAAATAGTAAATACGATTCAATTCTTATTAAGAGATACATTAGAAATTTGTAAGGTGATTTCAAACTAAAATTATTTTAAGATTTCATAAATGTTACACAGATATGAATTAATAATGTCCAATGCCTGTTCATACAAGTTCTAAAGTATTGTTATTTAAGTAAAGGGAATTTATTATGAGAAGGCATCATCATATTGGTTGGTTGTTCCTCAGAAACATACTTTCTCACTATGGAGAATTGCTTGGTCTAAATTCTGAAAGAATTCCTACCAATACTGCTTGCAATCAGTTTGCAGAAGCACTGGCTAAAGCATGGTGTGAATATAATGACCCCAGGTATTTTCCTTGTTTGCTTCTTCTGATACGTTTCTTTTTATGCTGTTTTATAATTTATGCAAGAGAAATTTCCATTGGATCTGTGCAGGGCTGTAATAATGTTTGTGGTTCAGGCTGAAGAACGGAACATGTATGACCAGCATATGCTTTCGTTAGCCCTGAGAGAAAGATATCCTTTTCTTAGTGGTTTTCTCTAACTTCCTGCATCAACCTTGTTCAACAATGCACATTTATTTTTTGGCAAAAAAAAAAAAAATATGCACATTCATTACATATTTCAAAAATTCATCCAAACGATTTTATTTTTAAAGCCTATTTTTTTTTTAACTTTTCTGGGAGTTATTTTCTTAGCTTTTTAATACACATCAGATTACATCTGTGCGGAAAACGTTGGCTCAAATTGATCAAGAGGCAGAACTTCTTCCTGATGGAAAACTTTATGTGTATGTAGCCTTTGACATTGGAAAAGTGACTTCCCTGCTCTGGATTTGAGACATGATTGCATTCTGACTGTTGAAAAATCTAATGTCCTGACATACACAGGGATGGACAAGCTATTGCTGTCATTTACTTCAGGGCTGGGTATACACCACTTGACTATCCTACAGAATCAGTGAGCAACTATACTGTAGTTTTTTGCCGCTCATTATAACTGTTCTATTCTAACTTTGAAACATCTGTTCTTTAACTTTAGGCAATTTTAGTCCACCTGACACCATCACATCACGACTATAGTGGGCAAAATATATTAAATTTACCAGCTTGACTTAGGAGTTGCAATTATCATTTAATACTTTTTTTAGGGTAAAATCTGTGAAATTATATTACTAACAAAAAGATACACACAATGTTTGGGCTGATAAGAATTAAGAACAGCAAAGGGCCACCTTCTATGGAGAAGCTTAGTTTTTATGTTTGTATATCTGGCTCAATTTGTAGGAATGGAGAGCTAGACTACTAATGGAAAAATCTTCTGCCATTAAATGCCCATCAATATCTTACCATTTGTCTGGCACAAAGAAGATTCAACAGGAACTTGCAAAACCCAATGTTCTTGAGAGGTAGCCTATTATACTCCCATTCCCATTTTCCAATCAAGATTTTACTATTCATAATTGAAAGCATATATGACCAGTCCACAGATATTGTAACCAAAAGCAAGATTTTATTATAATGATGGGAGACTTCCCATGTAAAGCTGGGAATGCCGAGTTAATGCCTTAGAAAAGGGGAGTTGTAGGATGGAGTTATCCTCGGCATTTTACTTCATAGCAAAAAGTATAAGATGGTTGTATTTGTTTTCAATGAATGTCAAGTAAATCATATATAATGCATGTTAAGAAGCAAAGGAATGATTTCCCCCCTTCCATTTCTGTCTTAGCGAGTGAGCAGTAGCACATTGATTAATTTAGACATTTTGCCGTACAGAGTTTGCTTAACCAGTTGATATCTCTTCCCTAACTTTTGAGTCAAAACTGCAAGCAGGTACCTTGAAAACAAAGATGACATTGTCAAACTGCGTAAATGCTTTGCAGGATTGTGGAGTTTGGATGAATCGGATATTATTGAAAGAGCAATAGAAAGGCCAGAGTTATTTGTGATGAAGCCCCAGAGAGAAGGAGGAGGTCTTATTTCTTTTTAAATTTTGCTTCATCCTTCTGTTTTGTCACCCCTTTAACTTTGTTGCAAGAAATAAAAAAGTGAGACAGGGAAATCACCCAAGGGGCTGTAATTATGTTTCAGGAAACAATATCTATGGCGATGCAGTGAGGGAAACCCTCCAAAAATTGCAGAAAGCAGGGTCTCAAGAAGAGGCAGCTTTCATCCTTATGCAGAGGATATTTCCAACTAGCTTTGCAACAATTTTTATGCGTAGTGGCTGTTGTCATAAGAATCATGCCATTTCAGAACTTGGAATATTTGGCACTTATTTGAGGTATGCTCTCTCTGAATCACAGCTTCATACTTTCTTAATTTTGTGTAATGCTCGATGCTGAATGAACTGGAATTTGCAGGAATAGGGATAAAGTCATCTTGAATGAACAAAGTGGTTATTTGATGCGTACAAAAATATCTTCATCTGATGAAGGTGGAGTTGCAGCTGGTTTTGCTGCTTTAGATAGCGTGTATCTGACATGATGTAGTAATCCTGTTAGTCATCAAGGTAATCCAAAACATCTTGTAATTGATGAATTACTTATATCATGTTTGATGGGTCGGGGATATATTTTTTTTTTTTTTTGGGTCGACCACCTAAAATAGATCCAGCTTGTCTGATAGAGCCAATAAGTCTGATGAATTGTTCAAATATCAGAAGGCACTCCTTGTATTTGATTCTTTAAGGGAGAATAAGACTTGAGACAGAAAATGTTATTAATGGTCACAAGAGGATCACCATTTTACAAAATTAATACATTTGCCAAAATTATAATATTCGATCAAATTTCAAATTAACACACAAGTTATGCATACCGTACAACGTCTTACCCTTTTTAAGTTGGGCACTTCTTGTCGACGGTAATATTATTTTTAAGGATATACCTTGACGCATTTTTGTCAGCGCTATTTTTATTTGACATCAACTGCATTTGTCACAAGCTGTTTGAATGAAGAAAGTATTTTATATAATCTTTAGACCTTCAGTACAGGAACGTGGAATGTGATTGATGTCAATGATTTCATACACATAAGACTAACTTTATCGCAGCACAGGACAGGGCCAAACATACATGCCTCTATTGTGACGGGAAATAATAATCAAACCCTAAGCAAAATTACAAGAACTTAAATGGAATTCTGTAACATAGAAAGAGCTTATTATAATAATATATATTTATATATTTTTAAAATTCATTTAATTTGAATAAAAATAAATCGATATATTATTAATAAAAATATTAATTATTTTAATTAAATTAATTATATTTGCAAATTAATAATTAACGTACATAATTCGAAGTCCCTTTTAGCCTCAGATTATCATGATGAATGACAATTCACATCTTGGGCTAGTTTACAGCCCCAAAATGCAGCAGGCCGGAAAAAAAAAGCCTCTTAAAACATTCTTAAGCCTTTTAAAGAACACCAAAAAAGTTATGGAGACGCGGGGAATCGAACCCCGTGCCTCTCGCATGCGAAGCGAGCGCTCTACCATATGAGCTACGCCCCCAGGTTGTTACGGGCGTGATCCATATTTAAAATATAGGCTACTTTTTCTAAATATAAAACCCAATTAATTTATCTTTTTTTTCAAACTGATTTCAGTAATTTACCAAATTTATAAATTAATATATAATCCAATAATATATAATACTTCCTCTATTCTTTTTTATAAGAAACAACCGCCTTACATACTCTATTCTTTTTTATAAAAAACTTTTAGAAAATGTCTTATTTTTTACTTCTTATTTTTTTTAGTTTGCCCTTATTTAATTACTCATATTTAATGTTCATATAATAAATTTCACAACCCCAAAAACCTATTACTTCTACCATACTTATTTTTTCTATTCTACAATCCTCCTTATTATAATAACTTTCTTATTATCTCTCTTATTGACTATGTCATAATAAATAAGAGTATTTTATCCAAAAAAAAAAGAAGTTACAATCTTAACACATTATTCTTAACTGACACTTAGAACCTCAAGGTTCACTCAAACTTTTGTTATAAAAAGGAACAGAGCGGTATATACTTAAATAATTTATTTTTCTTTCATAAGCAGTAAAAAAAAAGTCAACTGGATTAGGGGAGTATTATTTTGTAATTCAGATATATTTTAGTGGTTAGCGGGGTGATGCTTAGGTGAACACTAAGAAGGCCCCTATTGTTCTTGATTACCGATCATTGTGCCTAGTTTCACCTGTCATTTTTTGGATTTGGCTCCCATCATTTTTTCAAAGAAAATGATGGTCTTTTTTTTTTTATGTGAGCCGTTGGATTAAGATATCAATAGTTCAAATTTAATATAATCGTTGAAATCTTAATTCAACGGCCCACATGAAGAAAAGGACCATCCTTCTCTTTGAAGAAAAGGATCGAGATTTGGCTTGCATTCTTTTCTCCCAAAAAAAAAGGATGGAGGCCGTTCCCCATTTTCCTAGCCATATCCTACATTCCTTCGCCTCTGTGTTATCTGTCTGTTTTCACAAATGGGCGCCCTTTATTGATATCAATGACCATTTTATATCATCTTGGGAACTTCCATTGCATGAACGACGAAAAACTGTTCCACACAACACGCATCTGCTTCATATTGCTATGTGGTGACTGTTTCTGTTTGGGTTTGGGCTTTCCTTCTGCTTTAATCTCAGAACTCTTGGAACTTAATTATGTGTCTCTATGGATGCAGATTGTTGGCAATATGTGAAGATATTTATGCTGCACGAGCAGCTGGGGAGCTTGAAGTGCAGGAGAATCTATATTGGACGCTTGTTAAAATCTGCCGCTCGCCCCACATGCTGCTCGAGTATACTCAGCCCGACTAAAATCCTCTACAGTTGAACAAATATTCATACTCTTGCAGCTTCGCGTAGAGGTCACACACAGATTTCATATCTGATTTATTTGTTGGTGTGATAGGCACTTGCATCCTTCTATCATAAGGATAACCTACCGCCCCCACACATGATGTTAATGTTAATAACAGAACAACAGAATTGGTGCTGGGAAAGAGTTTTGTTCAAATTAGTACATTGTTAGATTTATCGCTATAATAAACTGAATTATTTTGATTGGACAGAAAATATAACCAATCTATATCTGTTGAGTCTGCGATTTTGTGCTGAACAACAATACATATCCCACAAGCATTTGTTAAATTCGTCGACAAATGTTGGATCGGCACATCTAAACTCACTAAAATGACAAATCACTTTTCCCTGCTAATTTTGTTCTAGAAACCATGGAATGTCGTTACTTTTGCCCCACTGGAGAATATCCAAATGATAAATAATGAAAGGAATCGTGAGGGGTGTCCCAATGTAACAAAGAAAATAACATTACGATCAAAACCACTTAACAACGTCGATATGTCCGAGTGGTTAAGGAGACAGACTTGAAATCTGTTGGGCTTCGCCCGCGCAGGTTCGAACCCTGCTGTCGACGATCCAGCATTTTTCTTTTGTGGTCTAAATATGGTGAATTCTCATATTAGGCTTCGCTGCCCAGAGAAGCTATCTCTTGAATGTTGCTGGGTTCTTATTTCTTAGCCAAACTATTGCAGAAGTTTGTTGGTTAGTTATAATTCCTTATGTATTCAAACTAAGTTGTAAATCATAATGTATTCAGACTATCGTGAAAAGCATTGATCTTTTTAATTATACACATGTACAGATCAATAATTTCCGTTGGTGATGGTGTTATTTACAATGAAAGTTTTTTAAATATGTAGTATCCAGAATGGATCACGTGAATGTTCATGTCCTTTAAATTTAAGGTAGAGGTTATGCTGTTATTTCTTGCGATTCTTCAAAAAAAAAAAAAAACAACACCCAGGATTTTGGTGGATACAGAACAGAGTACAGCAAAAACTCAGAATCTTGATCCTTCACATCATTAACTGTCTTCTTCCTCCCTTTCCGTCGGGGGAAGAAGGAATGTGGGTCATCTTAAGATCTCCGGGTTGCCGGGTCTGATGTCAACAGGTCGCTATGTTCATCGTCGAATCTCAGCCCCACACTCAGCGATCGAGAGAGATGCGCTTGATGGCATCTGCCCTCTGCAGCTGAGGCAAAAATGGCATTGAAATCTCTACACTGAACGCCAAGCGAAACACGAAAGTCCTGATCTGCATCTCGCCTGTGCTGTCATCTTTAATTTGAATTCTGGAATCCCAAATTCCGTATTTGGTCCTGTACCTTAAGCAATTCCCACTCCAGGCATTTGCAGTTTCAGAGGGTGCTTGTCTTGGAGACACCTCCTCAACCCTTCGTTACCAAATTTCCAATCCCCTAATCTAAACTCTTTCTCCTCATCTCTCATTGCTTTCACTATTTCTTCCTCTTCTTCTTCTTCCTCTTCTTCCCCGTCGTCTTCTTCGAAATCGTCCTCCGCTATGAGATATAATGTGAGACGTCCGTCGTGTCGCCAGGCGCGGAGAATCTCAGGCCGATGTATTCTGACTTCTGTCAGCGTTAACGTGCCGTCCTTTCTTACCGGTCGGAGAAAGAAACTCGGCTGACCATTCAAGTTCAGCGAAGAAAGCGGGGGCGGAAACGATCTCGCCTCCTTTCTCACGCGATAACTCGTTCTTCTACAAATTTCCGTCCCCGTGCCCGTCAAACGAGAAGAATCTTCGGCGGGACGATTCTCAAGTTGGTCCATCAACCAGCTCTCGTCGGAGCACTCAAAACCTAGCCTCTCGGTGCAAGACGCCGACCCGTCAGCCACGAGGCCGCGCGGGGCGTCTGTGATAACGGAATGGGGCGCCTTCTTGACAATGACAAGGGCGATGGCAGTGACGAGACCTAGGCCGCCGGAGAAACCAAGAAAAGAACGAAGGAGGAGGTGGTGATGGTGGAGAGAGGGAGGAATGAAAGAGAAAAAGAACGAGAAAGATAGAGCGAAGAAGAGAATGGATGAGGGGTGTGGAGGGAAAACAGTCATTTTTGTTGATGAAATAGCTTCAACTTCAACATACAGGTGAGAGCGCAAGGAAGAGGTTTATTAATAGGATGGGATAAGGTGTGGATATAAATAACTACAGTCATTGTAATTCCCAACATAGAGATAAGGATTTTGATTTTTTTTTCAAAATATATCCTGTTGGTTAATAACTTAATATTTCTAACCTATATATATATATTACAGTTCGACTAATTCAAAAAAGTCGGTCCAACTGCATAGGGGCAAAATCTTCTATAACAATTTTTTCTATTTACAGAATTTTGTTTTAAGCTTTTACTTTAATTAATACAGTCAGTGTTAAACTACTTGAACTTGTTACTAATTTAAATACTATGATTGAGATTTGATTTGGAAAAACCCACTCATTTTATAAGCACTTCATGGATAAAAGTCAGAAAAAAATGTAGTAGTTCGTCACAATTCACCGCCTTTGATAAAAAATTAAAAATAAAGTAGTCTCAAATATCTCTGATTATATTCCATTATTCTCTACACACACTTATATCATGCTAATAGCTCTTCGTTTAGATTATAATACGAGTGTTGCGGATTTGCGGGGTTTGACATGGGTTATATTAATAATGAATGACTGAGGAATATTACACATTTTATTGATATAAATGTTTTCACCGGAAAAAATTGCTATTGTTGCTTTCATAATAGCATCTCTCCTAGGACGCATGTTTATCTTTCCTACTGCATTCTTCCCGTTTGAAATGAAGGCTACCTTGCCTGTGCTCTAGACTTTTAGGCTTTGTCTGGTTGAAGGTTAGGTTAAGTTAGGATGGGGTTGGTTTTGTTTGGTTAGAAGTTATGATAGATTGTGGGTAAAAAAGTAGTGTTTGGTTGGAAGGAGGTTATGTTAGGTGTTAGAAGTTTTTTTGTCTTCTAGTGATAACCTAACCTAGGTTGTAAATCCTCTAAAATTGGGGTTTTTCTTATGTGAGAGAATATTTGTCTTCAATTGTGACTAAATTGCCCATGACCATTTTTTAAAATTCCAACATTGCCCTCCCCTTTAAAACTTGACCTCCCGATTCAACGAACTTTCCAAATAATAATAATTTTATAAATAACTATTTATATGCTTACATGAATAATTATTTTATAAATAATAATTTTATATAAATAATTATTATTAATAAATATATTATAAAAGAAGAAGGAAAATATATAAAAAGACATTTTAACCTCCTCTAACCTAACTTAACTTAAATAAACCTTACTTAACCTAATCTTCGTTGAACCAAACAACATTATAACCTCTTCTAACCTAACTTAAGTAAACCTCACTTAACCTAACATTCGTTTGAACCAAACAAATTAGCCTTTTAAATTTGTTGTCCTTTTGCCCTTGGGATCATTTGGCTAAGATATTAGCTCGTTTTTATTGCTGATTGTGTATGGCTATGCTGACCGCAAAGCTATTAAGAATGACTGGTTAAGCTAAAATAAAAGGAGCATTGTGGACTTGAATTGCCATCTGCGCATTTTGTTCAATAGGTAGTTGAGGTCATTATTTATTTTATTTATACATTATTTATTTTATTTTATGGATCTAACTATTTTTATTGTTATATTTTTTTTTAAAGAACCAGGGGGCTTGAAAGATGGACCAACTAGAGCTAGTTGAGGTCAGAAGTGAGACAGTGAGTAGCAACTTCCGTGAACACAAATTAAAATCCTAAAGATATGTTGTCTAAGCTTTTAAAGTGAAGCCTTATCAAATTATAAAAAAAAAAACGTGTTTGGAAGAAAGCGTAATTAATGCCCCTGGCAAATGACATATGGTACTAAATATAATATAGAGTTAATTTTTTTGGAAACATTAAGAAAACTAATTAAATTATTTTAAAATATTTATATTTATTATTTTTTTCTAAATTATATTTATAAAATGATATATAATCTAAAGACACACAATATATGATATGATTAAATAACTTATTTAATTTTCTTAATCTCTCCAAAAAATGTCAACTATATCTTATATTTAGGATCGAAGGGAATAACTACTAAGTTGGACTAACTCAACACCATTTAAGCGGAATATGTTCATGATTTTAAATATCATTAATACAAAAAAAAAAACTGTATGAGAAAGTTTCCTCCCATTTAAAACATTCATAAATGATTTAAATCCAGATCAGCAAATTCTACAGATGGTTGACCGATTTTTAAACGAACCAATTATTCTATGACGTTTTCATAGAAAATAGGAAAAGTAAACCTGTACACATGACGTGTATATATAGTTTATTTTATTTTGGTACTCACGTTTTTTCTCTCTGAGACTCCAACACTATGATGTGAAATTTAAAAGAAGCACACACTTCATAACACAATTACACAGATAAACCAGCAATAGATGTTTCAGTAAATTAGGCAGCAGCTCCCATGTTTTTACATTGAATTCAAGGCTGCCATAGTATTCTCTATTGTTAGGGCTGGGAATCAGGGCGGTCCGGCCCTATAAGACTGGCCTTTGATGGGCTAGGGCCTAACAGGGCTGGCCTTAAAGGGTTTGAAGTCAGGAAAATTGCAGTTTTTCAAGGCCCGGCCCGAGAGCATCAGGGCCAGGGCCGGCCCGTATGGCTTGTAAGTCATTTTCATAATATTTAACTATTTTTCTTATATATTTTCCTCAGAGATATAATTAGTAAATAACAACAATTAAAGTTCTAATTTAATACATAAATGGTGTCAGCATTAAGGTTTAAATAACACGTCTCTTGCAACAAACAAACACAGTTATTAATGTATAATCAAAGGTAAAATCATGTCCATAAGTAACTCACACAAAGGTCAAAGTATAAGAAGGCAAGAAGCTAAATACTCTAACCTCTAAACAACATGAGTATGACGACTATCATTTTCACCTTCTTCGCTACTACCATCAATTTCAAGGATATTTGATTGTATTTCACTTTAAGTAGTAGGTTCAAGTAGTTAAATAATCACAACCTCCATAAAAAATCGTACTCTTTCAAGCAGAATAGTATATAATATGATTTTATTCTAAATAGGCAGAACAATATACTCAAAAATCATAATATGATTCAATTAGACAAAACAATATACTCAAAAATCATACTCTATACAATATGAAGTCAGAATAACATATAGATTCAATAAGGCAATTCAAAAATGTAATATGATTAATTTCCAAACAAAAAAAATAAAAAATAAACGGGCTTAAAGGGCCGGCCCTTTTAAGCCCGATGCCACACAGGGCCGGCTCTTTTAAGCCCGATGCCATACAGGGCCGGCCCTTTTGGACCCGATGGGCTCGGCCTGTTTTCCCGGCTCTATCTATTGTGTTTTATATTGTGGTACATGTAGACATGGATAAAGAGATGCCGAGTGTAAGTAACTAAATGAATAATGGAAAAATCATTTCCAAGTCTCAATAACCAAATAAAATAATAGTAAAATTTCTTTGAAAAGTCAAACATAAAAAAAGTCCTTAAAGATTTTTATGTGATTATTTCTCAAAGTCAAATAATAAAGTTGCCCTTAGTTCATCAGTTATTTTACAATTAACAACTTCATCAGTCATTTTCACAATATGTTTTTATGTAATGAGTTAATTTCAAGTTTGTCATGTCCCTATATTCACAATTGTCATTGTGTGTTATAACAACTGGTTGAGTGATTTTTTACACATTCTTTTGGTCGCCTAAATGAAATTGACCTTTTCCATAACTTTAAATATGACAATTGTATATGCTTTGTTTAACAACTGGTTATGCAGTCTTTTTTACAATATATTTTGCATGTCACAATGAAACTACCCTTTTAACAATCGTTCACCACTGCAAACTGCTTAGTTTACAACTCGTTAAGCGTGCTTTTCACAATATGTTAAGTCATTTTAACAATTTATTTCTCATGTCTGAATGAAACTACTTTTTTACATATCTCCAAGTCCAGCATTGAAAATTACTTAGCTTACAATTGGTTAAGCGTGCTTTTACAACATAGTGAGTCATTTTTACAAATTATTTCTCAAATTTGAATGAAATTGCCTTTGTTCACATCTTCAAGTTTAACATCGCAATTTGCTCAGTTCACAGCTTCTAACGTGTGTTTTTATAATATCTTGAGTCATTTTTACAACTACTTTTTCATGTCTGACTGAAATGACAAGTTTCAAGACTCAAACTTTCACAACTACAAATTGCTTTCCTAATAACTGGTGATACTTGCTTTTACAACATCATAAGTCATATTTACATGTGCTTGAGTCATATTTACAACAATATGAGTCATATTACATTTCATCTTCTCCATCATTTAAAAACTTCCCTCCATATGAAAGAAACATAATACCTCCAGTCCTAAATATAAGACAACATTGAATTTTTCTGGAGAGATTAAGGAAACTAAATAAGTTACTTAATCATATCATATATTATATATCCTTAGATTATATATTAATTTATTAATCAAATTAATTAGTTTGGAGAAAAAAATAAAAATATTCTAAAGTAATTTAATTAGCTTCCTTAATTTCTCCAAAAAAGTCAACTTTATCTTATAATTAAGATTGGATGGAGTAATAGATTTTTCCCCGAACTAGTTCCCATCTTTCATGACAATATGCAACATGAACTTCGTATTAGCAATTGCCACAACAATATTAATAACTACAAATGCACATATTAACAACATTTTAACAATACATTTTTTAATATTATATCAGAATTTTATAATAAAATAAATCACAATACATCCAATCATCAACTTTACACTCTAAATCTCGTGTGACCTGCTCCATAACCCAATTACGCTTGACCCGGGTCGAATAATCACAATCCTAATTACATTAAAACATATTTATGATGATAGGCAAATCATAATTGGGCGTAACATTTCAAATTTCAAATAATTTAATTACATTAAAACGCATTTATGATGATTGACAAATAATAATTGGGAGTAGCATTCCAAATTTCAAATAACCTAATTATATTGAAACACATTTATGATGATTGGCAAATAATAATTGGGCATATCCTTTCAAATTTTAAACAAATAATAATTTCTTAGTACCGCAAATAATAATTGCTCTAAAAGGAATAATTTGGAAGGAATAGGTCATAACATAAATTGAGAAAAGGATATTTCGGCTAAAATCACCCAAATTACCTAAATAATAACACGCTGATGAAATAAGAAAAGAAAAAAGTATTAAATATGAGGGATACGTCCAATTAACTATGTTAATGGCAATGGGTGATTTTTTTATGGCAATGTTTTATGCTTGCATCTAATATCCTACCCAAATTACCTAAATAACAATAAAATAAGAAAAGAAAAAAACATTAAATATGAGGGATACGTCCAATTAACTATTTTAAAGGCAATGGGTGATTTTTTTTAATGGCACTATTTTCTGCTACTGCTTGCATCTAATATCCTTTTCCCATTGACAGATATAGAGTATGGGGTAGACAATCACAGCATTCAAATTTCAAACAAATAATAATTTCTCAGTATACGACAAATAATAATTGCTCTAATATGAATAATTTCGAAGGAAGAGGTCATAAACATAAATTGAGAAAAGGATATTACGGCTAAAATCACCCAAATTGCCTAAAGAAGCCTAAAGGCTCAGGAAAAAAAATATAAATCAAAGTTATCCACATTACTTAAAAAAATATAATAAGCAAAGGGTACTAAATAGCTTTAAAAAAATGGGATGGATCACTTTAATTGAGAATTTAAATTATGATGTTGGACAATTCATTATAAAAACGTTCGAAAATTCATCATATACAGCACACATACGATTATATATCTCATCAAAAACTTCCCATCCTCATATACATCAACTCAAGCAATGGTAGTCATTGCTCATGCTTTGCTCAAGGACGTTGATGATAACAAGAAAACCTGGAGCATTATTGTTAGGGTATTTAGAAAGTGGACAATGGCAAAGAAGACCTCACCATTTGATGTCTGGAAAGTCAGTATGATATTAGTCGACAAACAAGTATCTAATGTAGTCTTCACATTCACCAATTCACTAAGTGAAAAGTATGTGTTGCTTATATTTCATCTAACTATTTGCAAATAGGGTGATCGAATTGAGAGTTCAATTGTCTAGAGGGGACAAATCCGAAGGTACATTGAGGATTTAAAAGAGGGTGAGTTTTGAGAACTTTGAAGTGTTGGCCAACAATGCTGATTACAAAACATGCTCACACTGTTGGAAGATTACGTTTCACGCTAACATATTTTTTAGAAAAACATGAGTTCTAAATCCCTCTTCATGCATTCAACTTTGTCCCAGTCAATAACATTACCAGCGGTGAAGCCACACATGAAGAGCTAATTGGTTAGTGTATATTTCTATTATGTTTTTTTTATTCAAAACGCTTTATTCTAACCTAGACGACAAATTCATCCAGATGTGAAGGGCTACCTCCAAGCATTTGAGAACTTAGTTGATCTAAGGAGAGACTTCGGCACAATGAAGAAATTGGATTTCACAATTGCAATTCATAAGTAACATACTCTCTAGATTTAACATTAATCAATTCACGTTATTAATATGGACTTTCATATTAGTTCATCATTATCATAATCATATGATAACATGTGCAGTGAAGTAAGTGTCAACTATCACTATTTGGAGAGGTTACAGTCAAAGCCTTTGAGGACAAAACGAAATATCTGGATGTGCCCACCTTAGTTGTCTTACGATTTGCTAGGAATAAAAAAAACAAAAGTATTACATGTATCACACATAATCATATGGACGGTATCAAGATGTTAATACTTGATTTAGACAATAAACCCATCAAGAAGACAACCAATTTGTTTTATAGAGAAATTTTTCAAAATATCATGTAAGATTCATTTTTTTGTTGAAAGTTTCTTTCAGTGATATATTTAGTAAAAAAATCAAAATTGTAGTCATTTTACCTCTGTTTTATCAAATGTTATCCCCCACATAGCCTTCCATTTATTAATTTATTGACACTCTGTTGGCAAACCAAGGCGTAATAAATTTTGCAAAAAAATGTTCCCTCAAAATGTGATATATAAGCATGATTATAATCACCCTTTATGCATTTCTAAACTGAAAATTTAGTTTTACAGATTTACAAATAAATGCATTATAGTCATAAAAAATTATTCCTGTAATGTATCATTAATCAGAATTCAAGTTCTCGTGCAACGCACGGGGGTTAATACTAGTTACCCCTTAAAATAAAGACATTCCTTTGTTACCTTGCCCAAAAACAGATCATTCCCTCTATTATATTGTCTAAAAATGAAATAAAAGTTATGTATTAACAACTACAACAGTCATATTAACAACTACAACTGCACAAATTAACAACACTTTTTTTGTCAAATCAGCGTCTTCACAGCAAACAACCACCATCATATTCAACCATTCTCACTTAAATTAAAACACAACACTCTCTCTGTAACCTTTCCCAAAAACAGAGCATGGTAACATTCACACAACCCTACCACAATGAAACCCTAGTTTCAATGGTTAAGATCATATATTTAGTAAAATCTTAGCATTACTTATCTACCTCCTACCACTTAATCCACTATTGAGCCTAAGCTCCAACCTTTGACTAACTCCTCAATCTCAATCCAGCCAACGTACACACAGAAAAAAAAAATCAGTTCCTTGTTCTACCTCTGCTTTATCACAATGGAGGTGTTATGAGTGTAGATGATTTATAAAAGAGTGTAAGTGTACACTGTCGTAATCAAATAATACAGAAGTGAGTAGAGTATCGTTCCCTTGAGGATTGATCACTATGTACCAAAATGAGTAATTTTAATTCTATTTAGTCGATCGATTAGTTGGTGATGGAAAGTACAAAATAGAAAATGATTAAATATGAGTACAAATAATATGAAAACAACTACAAGAAAAAGTTCTATGGGTCAAATTTCACTTAACAAATTTCAGATTGAATCACTTATCTATTCTAGCCCAATTTATCCCACATGATTGATAGTCGAGTTTTCCTCATTTAATTACTAGCCTCTTCCAATGTCAATCAATTCTATAATTAATTGCTAATCCAATATATTCTTATATGAATTTAAGCAATTAATTATGCATTAAGATTTGTGGAACTTATTAAGACTACACATTTGATATGAATATATTCTTATTTCATATGCAAATTATGGTTTTAATTATAGGGTCTATACACATGCATCTCCTTTCGGTCTCAACATACATATTGAAATCATTCAAAAGATGGCCAATCAAATGAAAGTATTAAGAACAATAATTAAAACTCAATCATGAAGGAGAAATCAAAACTAGATTTAATAAGTTAAGATTCAATCCGTCATTAGTAAGCTACGTCATCATCCTAGTAAAATAGAAATTTAGATCATGGTGAAATTAAAATAAAAATAAAAAAAATTAAAATTACATAAAACTAGAATGAAATCCTCATAAATATTGCATAAAACTTGAATATTAAATTCTCAAACATAAATATACAACCAAAAGATGCATAAAAAAAGGAGAAATATAACCATCCATTTAGGAGGTAAAACCTTCCATGCATGTAGGAAGCATGCAAAATGTAATACAATACTAAGCCTTCCATACATGAGGCATACAAAAAGTAATACAATACTAAGTCTTCAATGTAGGAGGCATGCAAAAAGTAATACAATGCATGAAATTAAATCTAGAAAATAACACAATTTATTCATAACTGTCAAAGAAAAGATCTTTCCCTATCAGAGAATGAAGCCTCTACCTCTCTTCCCTCTCTTCCCTTTGTGCGTGGCCTTGATATCTATTTATAGGGGAAAAAACCGTGTTGCTATAGTGCCAAAACCGCGTTGTTACAGTGCCCAAAAACTCATTGCTACAGTGAACCGCGTCTAGAACAGTGATTTTAAACAGTAAATCACGTCTGAAACAGTGAAAAGCGTGTGCTGCTACAGTGCTTCCGTTGCCACAGTCACTTCTATTATGAATAGTGATTTCCGTTGTGAATAGTGCCGTCATGAATAGCTACCCCAGTGAATAGTACCCGATGCTGCGCTAATTAGCCTTTTTCAATCCCATCGGTCCAATTTTTGGTCTCCTTTCTCCTCTTATTGTGTGGCTATCAAAAGAGAAAACAAACAAATATTATAATAGTAATAAAAATATTTATGTCAAAATTATCCTGTATTTATCAATTACACCTAAATTTATTACATTAATCTCAAATATTGTCCACAAAATC
Source organism: Inga laurina (assembly GCA_963855925.1). Taxonomy (NCBI): domain Eukaryota; kingdom Viridiplantae; phylum Streptophyta; class Magnoliopsida; order Fabales; family Fabaceae; genus Inga; species Inga laurina. The sequence goes on along the minus strand of OY979708.1, from coordinate 1,043,705 downwards.
ATTATATAAGGGAAAATAAATATGCAAATATTTTACTTATCAGGAGGGTTGGGCAGCGGAGGAACAACAGACCAACGCACTAATGTTGGGACTCGGAGGAGCGACGGATGACACAAGAAAGATGCAGAAGCAAAGCAAAACAAAGGAGAGAGAGAGAAATAATAATGTTTTTAATTCTTTATGGCAACTTTATCATTTCAACTTGTAAAATAACCACAAAATAATGTGTGATTATTTTGTTAGGTTCTTGGGAATTGGGAGTGATTTTCTCATGAATGATAATGTGCATGCGCATCACATGAAGTTGTGGATGGAGCTAATTAACGACGTACATGTCAGAGTATCTGATGCCTCTTCTGTGGTCGGAAAGATGGTGAAGAGAAACGTGGATAAAAGCCCAGCTACTAAGGGCAAGTATGTGATGACGGCACTCTCATAGGGTCCCACACGAGGCATCAAACAACTCTGAAACATTAGTGTTGGTGATGGCGAATATCAGAAACACCACCAGCGACAAGAACGCATGTACGAAGTCTATAGTCGAAATCTTATACCTGTCCGCTTCTGCGGGACCTCTTCAAATTCTTTGTGGTTGAAGAAGATGTAGAGACCTTTGACCGTGGCAATGCCGTAGGGGAGCTTGCCATCTCTGGCCATGAAGCTATTGGTGAAGGAGGAGGAGAAGCAGAGCACGGCACCGACAAGTATGGCGAACAGGGTAAGGATCTGGTTGGTGAGATGGCAGCTTCCATTGTTGGAGAATGAAGGAATGAGAGCGTTGAAAGCAACTACGGTGCTGGTAGCTAGGTGAGAATGCACTCGCCATAGTCTTATGAACAGGATGGTTTGAGCCACTGTCTTGGATCAGAGATCATCGAGACATTTTAACTAATCAATTGGTGTCTTTTGATTATATGATTTGATTTCATTTGTGGGCTTAATTAGTCTTTATATATATATACTCTATATAGATAGACATGTAGAGGTTAGTTGATCACGTGGTTGATTAATTATAATGGAAACACTGCCGTCTGAGTAACATATATAACATCATGACATGATAATTTCTTGTAGGTTTAGGAGAATGAAAAATCTGCATATGCAAAGCACACGTACGTAGAGGAATGTGTTGCAAATAAGGTGCGCTTGACTTGCACCCAAAAACACGAACTTAACCCTTCCCTATTTCCTTCCACAACGGACTTGTGTTTCCCTCTGTGTTTACTTCCTTCATTATCTCAATCTAGATTTTTGGACCAAATTCTATATCGTCGCATGTGTCATTAGATCTGCTGTTATACTAAAGTTGGCGGCAAAACATGCACGGGCTACTGCATTTGTGTTACTAATTAAGGCAGCTTTTGAGTAATATGTCAACTGTTTTAGATTTTTTAACGTCTTTTGTTAGGTAAATAGGTATTTTGTTTTTCGTTTTAATTTTCTGTCAGATTTTTATTTATTTTTGAGGTTTTTGGCTTAAGATTGAAGAAACTGACGAGCCTTTTTTTATTTTTCGGATTGTAGGAATCTATTATTAACATAGGCTACTGTAAAGAGCCGAAATGCTTCTACTTAAGAACAAGTTTCTCTCTTTGCGTGGCTCGCTTCACTGAAATTAAAAACGAAAAAAAAATGTCCCGGTGATTCAATTAATTGAAAAATTTAGGGTCGCGGTGCTTTCGCCTTCTACTTATTTTATGGATCTATTTGTTGCACGAGTGGTTATCATTAGCATCAACAATTGTGTAGGCTCTAAACAAGCCTTCCACGCTAAGTTTGTATTCTTACAGTGCTGAAAGCCAGTGGTTCAGTTTGGCATTAACCACCATAATATTTGTATCATCTGACTGGCAATTGAAAATCCTGTTTTAATTCCTCTTTGGAGGGACAAGCTAATAAAGTTCATGTCTGTGTTATATGCGCATTCATGGATGACTGAATTTCTTCAAGTGTACGGCCCTTGGTCTCTGGTACAAGTTTTGCCACGAACACAACAGTGAGGCCACATATGGTAGAAAATATGAAGAAAGTTCCTGCCCATATATATACATATATAACATGAGTCTCCTTTCACTAACATGCAACAATATTAAGGCCAAGGATCTACCTGTTGAGTTCCAACGCATGAGGAAGTTAAAGGCATATGATACTATCCATGAACCTAACCAGCTAACTAACGTCACAAGGCTTCCTGCTGACCCCTTCACATTAATGGGAAATATCTGAAAATACCCACAACTTAATTCAAATATTCACCCAACTTGGGATTTATCACAATATACTATATAGCAATATGAATTTAAGCATGATCAGTAACAGAGACGAAGCTATACCTCAGACATGATAACCCAAGGAATTCCTCCCATGCCTAACGAGAAAGATCCTGTATATACCTGCCCATTATTTCTCACATTCATAAATTGTGTGTGGATCACCTTTATCTTTCTATATAACTTGGATTGAAAACCCCTTGATAAATTTCCAACCTTTTTCTCACGAAAGCAAAGCAAGAATGAAACCACTTCATTAGCCATATATCTACCACTAGTTTACGGTGAATGAACTACGTTTTACTCTCATATGCACAAAAAGAACTATCATTATTAGGCTAATTGTCAATACCAGTACACCAACAAGAGCCAAAATGGGAGAAACTTCCTTCCATTTCTGAAGGTCCTGTGTATTCAACAAACTTATCCATATAAATTAGAGATGAAATTAGAGGTGAAGAAAACAAAGAAGAGCAGACTTTGTTGATAAATGAACCTGCAATAAGAATGATAGGCCCACAAGAAAGCATCCTAAACATGTACCCCCGGCAGAAACCTGCACGGTAGAGGAAATTAACATTGTATAGCTTCACAATTTTATTTGATCGAACCCAGAAAATAAAGACCAAGCTCAATCTCCTCACCAATAGAAGTGGTCGCCGTCCAGATTTGTCCATCAAAAGTACCCCTAAAGCTGTCATTGGGACCTAGAAGGAGACTCCTATATAAATCAACTTATTCACCATTAAGCAGAAAACAAGAGGCAAAACTAGATGAAGAGATTCAAGAACCTGAACAGCAACCATAGCTATTGTTCCCACACTGTCTGAGAAACCTGCCAAATATCAAAGGTTTCGCTTTTTATGTGTGCATATATGAATATATATATATATATATATAAAAGAAGCATCAACACATACTTCCCACTTACCAGCAGAGATAAATATAGAACTTGCATAAAACGCAATGCCATTAACCCCTCCAAATTGTTGTAGTATCATCAATCCAAGTCCAACCTAATCAAGGAATAAATTAGCCACAATACTATGCCATTGTTAAGTTGCTCGAATGAGGCTGACTTAGGAAGCTTACGGTAAGTGATCTAAAATACTGCCGCTGAAACAAGTCAGCCATGCTGGCTTCTGATTCCTTCTGAACGTTTTCTGTATAGTCCTGCAGAAGAATAAGCGGGAAGTAATTATTTAATATTCCACTATTATTATGGCCTTTTGCTTCCTAATAAATACATACTCTGATTTCATTGGCTTCATCAGAAACATCAGCATTCTGTCCCCTAAGGCGTTGTAAGGTAGATTCACTCTCTTCCATGCGACCACCCTTTGCCTGCACAAGTTTTCAGCCACACCACTTATTGGAGATGATTGCCTAATGACTTGTCTTAGCTCAATCCATTTGGAAAAGTGATAAAAAATTTCAGTCAAGTGTATCTTCTATACACAAGCTAAAAATAAACCAGCGTAGCAGAGACGAGGAACTCACAAGCCACCTAGGAGACTCAGGGATGAAGGGTAGGCCTACCAGCTGTACCACACATGGAATAATTCCTGAAATGAACACCAAGAAGCTGAGCCTAACAGAGATTATGTTTTTTTTTTAATTAATTAGATGAACAGCTGCAAAAGAACATTACCAAGTAATGACAAAACCCGCCAATTCACAAATTCTCCGATGAGATAAGTCAAAGATACTCCACAGCAGATCAAAAACTGTCACGTCAAAACGGGGATTTGACAATAATGATTGTATACATGGAATATGTAAGAAGTTGTTGACATACAATGAGAGTTATAGGATAACCTTTGGAGGGGATACGTTATTAATTTACCTGATGCACTGTTGTAAATCCCCCTCGAAGATTCTTGGGTGTTATTTCTGCTATGTAAACTGGCACCTTTGATGGAATATAAACTAGCTCTTAGTGCCTCTCTTGTGAGAAAACAAGTCAATAAGCATCATACAAAATGCAATTAGAGAAATCACAACAATTACCACATAAGACAGCAGACCCATCCCACATCCCACCAACAGTCTTCCAATGTAAAGCCACCAAGAAACCTTTAAATACGCACCGAGCATTCAGCATAAACAATTGAGTTTTTAATTCCTCTCTGACTCCTCTGTGTTGAGATTAAGTAACTAACAAGTAACAAAGCAGCATAGAGAAATATGGGAATAAAATGGGGAAGATTATAGTGGACCTTTGTGATTGCTATGGCAAGCCATCCCAAGATGCAAAATATCTGTGAGAAGCACATGGCCTGATTTGCAGAAATTAAAAGAGGGGTCAAGCCCTGACCTCACAACTTAAGTAAAAGATTACGGATAAGTGGGAGAAACTTACAACTCGACGACCTCCATAATCTGCTATTCTACCACTCAGTATGGCACCAATCATTGCTCCAATTGTCAATATCGAGCCAAATGCTGAATACTGCACAATGAGAATTGAATTAGAGAGTACTAGCCAATACAAATGGCTTAGAGCCAAAGGAAAACGAGAATTTTGATTCAAAGGCTCAAACCTCTGCCACACTAAGACTGATGTCGTCCATGATTCCAGATTGAGCAGGTGACGAGTAACCAACCTGTGAAAATCATGCATATACTCAAGTCAGTTTTGAAACCTCGTGAGCCAGACTTGGTAATTGGAAGATAGGTGGCAGAAATTTACAGCAGACCCAAAAACGTAAGAACCAAAGACAGCGACGATGGTGCTAAGTATGAGAATTGGTGTTGCCGGGTAAGCTTTACTGGGCTTATTTTCATGGTGGTCAGTGAAATCATTATTGCAGATGTTTCCCCCGCCTGAGTTTCGGTGGAAGAGAAGAGGACTTGAAAATTCGGTTGCCTCTGTACTGTTCTTGTCCATGACTGTGTTTTTTAGACAAAGTCCACAGCAAGCTAGCTGTGAGCCAAATAGTATATGAGGTTAAGGCACAGAATTAAGTTCCAAGAAGAGAGAGCGCTTGTGATGAACAAGACGACAGATGTCTACAAAATTAGGGAGTTGGTAAGATAGTAAAATTGTTGGAGTTTGACGTGGCGCTGAGGCTGATGTACAATTTACAGCGTTAAGTTCATTGAACAACCTGACATTCATGGGTGCATGCAGGGGAGGACAACTTAAATATTCATCGAGTGAAAGGTTAAAAAATAATTTTGATTTCAATAATATATTTTTCCTTAAAACTGATGGGAATATAAGCAACTTAACAAAAGCAACAAGAGAATTTTACAATGGATGAATTAATGTGAGGGAATACTTTCCGTCCATTTAAAAAAAAAAATCATTTACATTTACTAGATTTAATGTAATGTCCATTTATATGCCTATTAAATACTAGTTAACGGATATATCACACGGTGTATGAACTAATATTATGGCTAATATTCTGCGAGATCAAATTAGAATGCTTAGGTTCATTCGCTACATACGGATGTCTTCTGCATTTAATATGGATTCACGAATGGGAAATGAAATTGAGATAGGATAATTTATATAAGCCATAATTAGGTCCTTTGAATCTGTAGACGCATATAGTCATATACTATATATGATGATATTCGCGAAAGGAGGATATTCTGATATTATCAGTAAAACAATTATTTCCTTTGCTATTATGAAAAAAATATCATAATTAAATTTTAAAAATTGCTTTCATTGAACAATAATAAAATAACATCTTTAATAATTTACCATGTAATAATGGGTTTTAGAAAACATAGAGAGTAATTTAAGATTTACTTTATTTCTCCAAACACATTTATTATTCTATTTTCATGACATTATCATGCAAAAATTGCAGCAATTTACTTCTAGCAAAAAATACTAGCTTCCATCCCTCTGTAATACCTGACCTGATTAGGGAATTGATCTTGTTCATAATATAAAGTTTATTTTTTATATTTCTCAATTTTTTTTTAATTTACTCTATTGATACTCCTTCAACAATATCAAGTAAGAGAAATAAAAAAATTAAAGAAGATGATTAAAATATGTTTAAAAAACATATAATATTAACTAAATTTTATAATCTAATTAAATTAAATAATTAAATATTATATTAAAAAAATATATAATCGAGGGAGTAGAACCCGGCTTCAAAGGAAAAGGACGGTCTCTTTCCTGGACCGAAGCCGGACTCGAGGGAGTATTTCATATTTCACTAGCCGGCGGTCTTATTCATTTATTTGTCGCTTCTGTCGCTGGGATTCATTTTTTATCCACGTGATCATCACGCTGCATTCATCGCCTTTCGTTGTTTGAAAGACTGTTTTGTTATTTAGCTGGAGCTTGCGTCTCCTGTTATCCAATGTTAAGTGTTGAATACTTTTTATTATTCCCCCATTTTAAGATCTTACGCCTCCTCAACAATTTAAAACATTTTTCTTATAAATAACTTGGTGAAAAATAATTCATAACATCTGTAATGACTAATTCGCCAAAAAAAAGGACTAGCACATTGTCTAAATTACAGATATATTACTCCCTTCGATCTTAAATATAAGATAAAATTAATTTTTTTGAAGAAATTAAGAAAACTAATTAAATTATTTTAGAATATTTATATTTTAAATTTTTTTCTCCAAACTAATTAATTTGACTAATAAATTAATATATAATCTAAAAACACACAATATATGATATAATTAAGTAATTTATTTAACTTCCTTAATCTCTCTAAAAAAATCAACTCTGCCTTATATTTAGAATCGGAGGGTATTAACCAAATAATGAAACTAACAAAAATAGTAGAATAAGGCGCGTACGTGAGAGGATGAGGATAAATTTTATATTTAAAGCAGCAACACAGTTTACCTAACCAGCAAAAGCAGTGAGGCATTGAAAACTAATGTTGTCCTAATTTTATTAGTAAACAATTACTATCTCCGGTTTTAAATATAGGACGTAATTTATAGTACAATTTATATTATAAACTATGTCCTATATTTAAGACCGAAGAGAGAATTACTTAACAAATTGGTGGGAGCAGATTTGATAACTACGTATTTGCCTATTTGGGGCATGGGCATATATATGGAGAGATGTGCTGGAGACTTGGAGTAAAGTGCTATATAAGTTCATGATCATGGGGAAAATGCTGGTCAACATAATTAAATGGATATATATAATAAGAAAAAAATTATATCAAGGGAAAGGGTGTGTTTATCAACTGTCATTTCCATCTCAACCTATGTCCCATTATTCACAACAAAACTTTTCATTTCACTGTGTACAATTTCATAACTATTTGACATAAAGTTTTATATGATATAATATTATACCCCGGCATATATGAGTGAGTATTTTAGGTAGGTAAAATTAAGATGAGAACAAGTAAAATATATTCTGATTAATCAATCATACGGAGTTGACTTACACATCAAGATGGAGCGGGATTTGTTTATTAAAAAAGAAATAGCTTTGGATTTGGATAATGGTAGGGTTTAAATCCTTTCAAAATGAATAATAGTAACGATGATGCTCTTTTTACATTTACACCAAACAAATAAATTAAGAAAAGGTTGCCAATAAAATAGATACTATACATGTCATTAAGGAAAAAAATATGATATGCAGACGGATCTTATTACAGAAAAACCTAAAACACTGAATTTTCTTCCGGGTCCGCATCTAGATTGAGATATTCTCATCGCTTGTCGTGGCGTGATCAATATACCCTATTCGGGTTTTTAAATTCCTCAACCTCTATTCGAGTTACCCAAACTTTCTCACAACTTCATTTGGGACCCTAATTTATTCAATAATCCTATCTGACCCCCACATTTCTATTTATGCTCACGGTGTTAAATGTCAAATTCACCCAATTATTTAAAGGAAGGAGGGGTATTATTGAAAATTTTGTGTTTTGTCAAGGGCATTTTAGAGATTTGCCGACTTTCCAATTAGCGACAACAAGCAGAGTCTGGTTAGTCCAAACTCCAGAGTCCAAAACGAAGCGGGGACGGAGGAGAAAGAAACCGTGTTGTCCAGGTCAAAATTGCTCAACCACCCCAGTTGAAACCGAACTCCGTGATCCTACGAAGCTGTTCCTGACGATTTCCGACTTCTAAAACTCTTATGCTATATCCGATCGATAACGGTCCGCGACTCTCGTCGGCGGTTGCAGGATTCCCGGTGAATCACCGGTGGCCGGTCATAGAGACCTTCCCTGACTATGAAGAACCACGCCAAAGAAAATAATAGCAAGAGCAATGGCTTCATCCCCTCTTCGTTTAAGTTTATATCTTCCTGCATTAAAACTGCCTCCTCTGGGGTCCTTTCTGCCAGCGCCTCCGTCGCTGCCTCCATCTCTGCCGATGGGCACGACCGTAAAGATCAGGTTCTTTTGACGAACACGCTTTGACCTTTTGATTTTAGCCTCTGCATGCCTTGTATTGGTGGAGAAATTGAGTTCCTGGCATTATGTAATGCCTGGTTGCCTAGTTAGCTGGAGGGTGAAAAACAAAATTTGGGAGGATCATAAATGCCTTTACTGGAAATGTTGGTCTGATTGCTTAGACACTGAAACTCGTCCAAGGAAATGCTTTCACAACTATTATTTATTTTGTTTTGCCCCAAACGCTTATCTTATGACTTTACCTTTTCTACTGAAAATCTTTGGATCCACGATGTAAATTCTAGGGCTTTTTCTACTTTAAAATGTTTTTATGTCTGCACGTGCATTTCGATTCCATTTTTGTTTTACTTATTTTGGTTACGGCCAGACGTATTGGAATGTTCTGATTGAAATTATTTGTTTGACTACTAAAATCATTTGAAACCAGAATAAATGTGTTGTTTTGCTTGATGACGGAATTGTATGATTACAGAAATCGTGATGTAGAGCAGGTTAGTACATGCATGCCGCTTTTAAGAGGCTTTGTTGGTGCTGGCTGCAAACCAAGCAGTACTAAACGTGCCTCAATTTGTACGGACATGTTTTGATCAGTACTTTATAATTCTTTTAGGTTTCTTTCTTAGAAAGTGGGATGGCATGTTTGGATTTTGTGTGGGAAATCTGTCGCATGGACGTTAAAATTAGTACTGCCTTTTCACTTTTATTTATTCAGAATGACATTTAAAGTGATTTGTTCCAGGACGTCCTGGTAAACATTAGTCTCTTATCTATTACTTAAAAACAAAGTCCTTTATTTTAGAAACTAAATAAGCATGGCATGTATGTGTAAGTATCTATGCTTTTCAAATAGAAACTAAATACAATATGAGTATGAGATTGGCATGTATGTCACTATGGATTATATCTTCTTGCAAATGACTCGATGTGTATTGTGAAGCAGGTGCTTTGGGCTTGCTTTGACAGGCTAGAACTTGGCCCATCTTCTTTCAAACATGTCCTCCTGCTCGGATACTCCAATGGCTTTCAAGTTCTTGATGTGGAAGATGCCTCTAATGTCTGTGAACTTGTCTCCAAACGGGATGATCCAGTTTCATTTTTACAGATGCAGCCTATCCCTACAAAGTCTGAGGGGTGTAAAGGATTTAGTGCATCACATCCATTACTCTTGGTCGTTGCTTGTGATAAATCAAAGATCCCAGGTACAATGCAAAATGGAAGAGATGGATATATAGAACCTCAAGCTGAAAACATTGCCAGCTCAGCTACTGCTGTTCGATTTTACTCACTTAGGTTCCGTAGTTATGTTCATGCCCTGAGATTTCGATCAACTGTGTATATGGTTAGATGCAGTCCCCAAGTAGTGGCTGTGGGTCTTGCTGCACAAGTAAGGTTCTGATTTAAGTACCTTTTTTAATTACTCTAGCAGTTCTGCTTGGAAACAGTTATGTTACCTGGTCAGAAAATATAATAGTTTTTTTCGTAAGTACTGATCAGATTTCACCAATTTCCTCCAGCATTTTCAAATTTTAGATTGCACAGTGGCATTGATAGTTTTTTAGGTTACTTGGATGAAATACTTAAATCTTGGATATGAACTTGAATGAAATATAACATGACTTGGTTTTCTGGTGGCCAATGACATGTAACTAATTTTTTTCTTTTTTCCATTTTCATCATGTTGGCAGATATACTGTTTTGATGCTCTTACTCTTGAGAATAAATTCAGTGTCCTCACTTATCCTGTACCTCAATTGGGAGTCCAAGGAATGGTTGGGGTCAATATTGGCTATGGTCCAATGGCTGTAGGACCCCGTTGGTTAGCTTATGCTTCTAACAACCCATTGCCATCAAATACAGGTCGTCTAAGTCCTCAGAGTCTTACGCCTCCAACTGTCAGCCCATCAACATCACCTGGCAATGGAAACCTGGTAGCTCGATATGCAATGGAATCTAGCAAGCATCTGGCTGCTGGTCTGATAAACCTTGGTGACATGGGATACAAGACACTGTCTAAATACTATCAAGACCTTGTACCAGATGGATCTAGTTCTCCTGTATCATCAAATTCAAGCTGGAAAGTTGGTCGGTATACACCACATTCTACAGAAGCAGAGACAGCTGGGGTGGTGAGCCTTTTGGCATTTTGACTTCTTGATGGTTTAAGATTTATAATATCATTTTCTTCTGCAGTGTGATGGCTGCTGACTAGATTTATTTAGAAGTATGTTGGAATCAGCATAACAATTTGGATGAGATCATCTATTGGTTCAGCGTGTTAATGTCTCTTTCCTTTTCCTGCCCCCATCCTTTTATTGGTATTGGCTTCTGTCAGCTGAAAGCCATCAATATATATACTGACTGACTTTTATTACTGTCAATGATTTTATTACAGGTTATTATCAAGGACTTTGTTTCTAGAGCTGTTGTGGCTCAATTTAGAGCCCATACTAGTCCCATCTCTGCTTTGTCTTTTGACCCTAGTGGGACACTACTAGTTACTGCATCAATTCACGGTAACAACATTAATATATTTCGAATTATGCCATCCTACTCAAAGAATGGATCAGGTTCCCAAAGCAGTGATTGGGGTTATTCTCATGCACATCTATACAAGCTACACCGTGGCATGACATCAGCAGTATGCTCCTATTCTCTATATTTCTCCAAGACTTTTTTTTTTTTTGGTCTACTAACCGAGGATTTCTGCTTCTGCATACAGGTCATACAAGATATATGTTTTAGTCATTACAGTCAGTGGGTTGCAATTATTTCTTCTAAGGGTACTTGTCATATCTTTGCTCTTGCCCCATTTGGTGGTGAAACAGTTCTTCAGATACAGAATCCAGACACGGAGGGACCGACCCTTGTTCCAGTTTTTTCTCTGCCATGGTGGTTCACTCCTCATTTCACAGTAAACCAGCAGCAGTTTTCCCTCGCACCCCCACATCCTGTCACTCTCTCTGTGGTTAGCAGAATAAAAAATAGCAATGCTGGATGGCTTAATACTGTTAGTAATGCTGCCTCTTCTGCAGCAGGGAAAGTCCCAGTTCCGTCTGGTGCTGTTTCAGCCGTCTTTCATAGTTCCATGCCTTGTGATACACAGTATGGACACTTGAAGGTTCAGGCTCTGGAATACTTGTTAGTTTATACTCCTTCTGGTCATTTGGTTCAGCATAAACTACTTCCTTCAATGGCAGCAGAGACAAGTGAAACTCCCCCAGGAACTGGCCCAGCTCCTTCAACACAGATGCAAGAAGAGGGTTTGCGAGTGAAAGTTGAACCCATTCGATGGTGGGATGCCTGTAGGAGAAATGATTGGCCAGAAAGAGAAGAATATATATCAGAAAATCTCAGTGGACAAGAAGCTGAAGAAATAAGCTTGGAGAATTCAGGTTATGAATATGACGATGTTGCCCATCATAATTCAATAAAATGCTATGAGCAATGTCACTTCTCAAATGCGGAGGTGCAGATAAACTCTGGGAGGATACCAATCTGGCAGAAGTCTGAGGTATCCATTGTGGTTTCATTCATAGACATTTCTGCCATTCCCTTTCATGCATATATTTGTTCAATCAACCTCCCCTCCCTCTCTTTTTCTCCTCTTCAATTTTCAGGTGTCCTTCTATGTAATTAGCAATTTGGAGGTGAAGGAGCAGAACTTACGTGATGGTCACCAAACAAACGGAGAGATTGAAATTGAGAAGATTCCTGTTATAGAGGTTGAAATAAGAGAGAAGCATTTGTTGCCTGTCTTTAATCATTTTCATGGAATTCATTCCACTTGGAATGACAGGTAGATAGCTTATCTGTGTTTTTTTTAATTGTTTTTTCTAGGGTTGCACTGGAGAGGCCCCTATTATAAATTATTCTGTCGTAGACAATACTCCACCCAGGTCATCTGGTTCTGGATATTGAGCCTGGTTCCAATTAAAGCATTAGATCCTTAATTCATATAGGCCCAGTTCACACTTGGACCTTGCAAGAGTTGAGGAATCTGTTATATATACATATATTATTTTACATGTATTTGTAACCTTGTTTTTGTATGACTTTGTACATGGTTTTTTGTTGGGGAATCTTTTTTTAGTTTACCTTTCTGACCGGTTTACTTTCTTGTTTCTGGTTTAATTCGTAGATGGGCACAGTTTTACTTCTAAAATCTTCCTGTGTTTGAGATGTTAAATCTGGATGGATGTGGTTCCTTCTGCTTGAATTTATATTCCCTTATGAGAGAAAAAAGTATTTTCAGTTTGGCACTTATGGTTCCTTCTATTATCTGTTATTCCCTTTTTCTGATGTTTTTAAATTCTTGGCAGAGGTGTTATTATGGGTAGATTCTCAAGTTCTTCATCCGATTCACATGGGGTTGAAGAGAAGCTGTCAGAAGATGCTGTAATAAACCATTCAAAGTCAATGATTCCCAGGTCGTCTGAAAAGACTGATGGTGGTAAGATGAGCAACTTACCATAATATTGTTACATATATCAGTGACATGTATAACTCTTTCTTCTCAACAATTATCTTAGGCTTGTCGGCATGTTTTGCTTCATCAAATGACTTGTCTGGTAATGAGACTGATTGCAAGAGCAGAGAGGATGCTACGGCGGCATCACCTGTTTTAAGGCAGGAAATCGTTTTCGGGGAAGATGTTTCAATTGGTGCCTCGCTTTTTGCTGGTAGTGTAAAAACAGTAGCCAAACTCTCAGAGAGCACCAGAACCAGTGATGATTTGAATTCGAGTTTAGATGGTTATAATTTTAACGCAAATGTTGTTGATGGGGAGCCGGTGCACGACTCACCTGACTTTCCGCAATTTTTTCAAGAGGGATATTGTAAAGCAGAAAATGAGTGTCACAAACACGAAACAACGTTTGTTGATGATGCTGATTGTAGCAGCCCTAAGCCTGGGGACGATAATGATGATGACATGCTTGGTTGTGTATTTGACTTCTCCGAAGAAGGTATGAATTTGAAGGTTTTGCTTGGCGATTTCATTGAGTTTTAGCGTTGTGATTGTTGCTTTTTCTTTTTTTGGTGTTCCTGTTGGACTCATGAAATATGTACTTGGTGTTGCAGGTTGATGACTGCTTGCTTTACTATTGTCTCCCAATTAAAATTATTGTAAATTGTTTGGTGTAAAGAATTTGTTTGACAAGTGCAGGTGATTGATTGATTTTCAGCAAGCTAAGTGCTACTGAGTACTGACCATTGATTCAAGGAATTTAATGTTCTTCGCTCACAATATTCCTTACTGGGCAAATTATTCTTTCACGTCTTCTAATTTTCATGTAAATGCTGTATATTGGAATTTATAATTATAAATGATTTGTGTGAGCCGGTTCTTTATATCTTTGTAATATATATATATATATATTCTCTCTCCAATCTTTAATATAATACATGTTTGTGGACTTAATTTTGATCTTAAATATAAGACAAAATTTTAATATTTATCAATCTTTTCCTAATTTATCCCTATCGATATTCACTCAACAATAATTAAGGAGAGGAGGGGGGGAATGAGGGAATTAAGGAAAATGACTAGAATGTTTTAGAAAATATATGTCATATTAACTAAATTTATTTTATTGATTTTGTCAAATTAGGTAAATAAGGACTAAAAGAGTATATATACAGTTGTCTTTTCCATAGGGGAAATGATGGCCAGAGGAAAGATCTTGGATAGAGAATAGGGAGAAGGGCAAAACGAGCATGAGCATGTTGCTCTGTCTTAATATTGAATAGTGAATACCCTAGGATTTGTTTGGTCTGAGGGGAGGGGAGCGAAAATAGGCGGAGGAAAAAAAATTTTGATTTGAATTTAAAATAATTAGAGAAGTGGGGTTAAAAATTTTTAATTAATTTTTCTTACTCTTTTATCTTATATATTCTCTTTATTAAAATTTTATTACCCCACTTCTTCATTCTTTTAAAATTCAACTTATAAAAATTTTTCCGCCCCTCCAAATTCCTCACGCCAAACAGAACCCTCAGGTTTCTCGCAGATGATATTCCTCCCTCTAAAGTGTCCATCAATATATGCATATTCCTCAAGGCTAAGCGTCTGAAGTTTTCTTCTTTTTTCTTGTATGGATTGATGTTAAAGAATTATTATGGAAAATTGTTTCATGTTAAGAGTTATGGAATCCCATGAATTTTATTTTCTCGAGAGAAAGTAAATTAATCTAAAAATTCATAATCCATATCTGTGTTACTCAATTGCGTACGCATTAATGAGAATGAAAAGTATGCGATGATTAGAAATCTTTTACCTTGCATGCTACGTTATGACTTACTTTTTTAAAGATAAAAATGATGTAGCCAAATGCCAGTTAAAAATAATGCAAGAGCGTGAAGGGATACGTGAGGATTGAGGAATTGCATCGGCGAAGACATATGCTGCATTGTTAATAAAGGGAAGCAAGCAGCCCCCTGACCCCACAAATTATGAAACCCTCTTTACTTGTTCGATCGCCCTTTTTTTTCTACTCCAACAACCAAAACTCTTAATCTTCTTCTTCTCTTTTTTAATTTAATTAAAAGGGCACGCACTATTAGTCTGAAGTTATAAAAGAGATCGAACCCGTGACCTCCCGCGTATAAAGGAATTCTCATGCCTTTAGACTACAAGACCATATACAAACTCTTCAATCTTTTAATCATTCACTCTTCCCCTCAGCACTTAACCAACCTCTTTCCTTTTCTTTTACTTTTTTTTTTATATATATATAATGTGATCTCTTCACAAGAGTTAAATTAGATTTTCTTTTTTGGCCAGAGAGAAAAGAATTATGCTTTTAAAGTTGAAGTTTCATTCTAACCCAGAAACAAGTGTCTTTTTTTGTCCTGAGCAGGGGTGCGCAGTTATAAATGTCATTATAATGATAGCTGTATTGCAACTTGTTGGAGTAATAGAATATTAGACATTGGACATGCGAATGCAACTATTGTGAGGCATCTAGTGAGGCTGAGCCTTACCCCTCTGATGCTGGAGGAGACAGCTCGTGCTTGATGCTGTTTTGACAATTCGACCCAGGCCCCTCCCCTGCTCCAATTGACACGTCTCTCTCGCTCAGATTTCACAAGCCTCCATCATTTTACCCTCTCAATAAATTCTTCCTAAAACAGAAATTAACCGGGCATGAAGATTAGGATCTCCAACAAATGCAATGTAGGAGTGACTCTATGGTGATGGGAAAAAGTAAGAAAGAAAAGGATAGTGATAGGGATTGAAAAAAGAGAGAAAGAAAAGGATATTGCTTTTTCGAATACCTACAAATCTAATCTACAGATATGTTAAGTTTTCCTCTAACTTTCCTTTAAACCTGTCATTTGTCTCTTAGAAGGGACAAAATCAACCAAAAATATCCCAAGATGCCGGATGTAACAATAGTTCATGTCGTTTTGAGTATGTCTCTCTTTGAAGTTTATCTTCAAACTGTTGGTTGGCCTTCTCTGTGCGAGGCAAGTTGATTGCAACGGGTGGCATAATAGATAACTGACGTCTCTAATTTGTTGGCCAAAGACTCAGGTTTTTGTTTGTCTTAATTAAATATCAACTTCAACAATTAGTCTCCTTGCCTCTTGCGGCTCTGGCTCTTGTCTTATTCCCTGTTCTTGTGCAGGCTTCAAATTATTTGATGTACAGTTTTATTTGGCTTGAATAAATTTCACCCCTTTTCGCCAAAACAAAATTCCATTTCAACAAGGATGAGTACGTGAGAAGAGAGATGCAGAGACTTTTGAAGATTCCAGTGCACTCAGACAAGTCACAATGCCTTGGGATGTGGTTTAAAATTTAAAAAAAAATATTAGATACGGAAAATATTAATGGTACGTGGCATCAAGTTTTGGATCTTGTTCTGGCTCCTCTATTAAACTAGAGAGATTAAATTCCACTTATTTGCGGGGGAAACCAAGAGCACAAACCAACAAGTAAGGATCTTTAAATATTGTATCCCTCATAAAACATAAGATAAGAGTCACCACTAAAATGAGACTTTCCCGTAGACTTTGACCCTCGACAAATTTTTCTATCCAGTAATTAGTCACAGCCAGTTCAGAGCCAAAGTTACATTATATAATCTCTTCGGCCACAGAAGAAAGCCGAAATGAATTTCTAAGATAGTGAATAGTGAGTTGGTGGTCAAAACATCAGAGGCCAACAATGGATGGTGTGGTTCATTTGAGGAAGCAATTGGTTGATTATAGTGCCTCGCTGTTTCAGGAGGTATGTATGCTAAAAACTTTTGTTATTATGCAGTGTAGTGAAGCATAAAGGAACATCTTGTGGTTCATGTTTACTTGTGATACTGCATCTGTTATACTTTTGTCTGCATCTCCTCTTTGTGGTCGAGTTAGAGCCTGATTCGGGGGCTAGTTTTGGTGATGTTTCTTTGTTGTGTTTGAAAAGGGTTTTCTAGATGATCAATTTACCCAGCTTCAGCAACTTCAAGATGAAAGCAACCCAGACTTTGTGGTTGAAGTGGTGAATCTCTTTTTTGAAGACGCAGAGAGGCTTCTTAATGAGCTTACAAAAGCACTGTATGAGCACCAGGCCCTTGTTTTATGTCTGACTCAGAGTCTGTGTTTATGATTCCCCTTATAAACTTGTGATGTTAAATTCAATGGTGGTGATTAACCTGAAACAGAGGCCAGGGAAGTATTGACTTTAAAAGAGTGGATGCCCATGTTCACCAGTTGAAGGGTAGTAGCTCCAGGTAACTCCATCCCTTAAAACTCCACCATAGCATGTTCACCTGTTGAAGGCTTTTGTTCATGTCTCTAGATTGCAAATGTGGGGTATGCTTGAAGGACCTTTTTCTCCGACAAAATGGAATAGATATAAAATCTGCTTATTTTGCACTTTTTAACTTATCCTAGCCAAGAGATTAAGAGTGCTTCTTTGTTTCTACAACTACAATTTCTACAGCATTGGAGCACATAGAGTTCAGAAAGTCTGCATTGCCTTCCGCAGCTGTTGTGAGCAGCAGAATGTTGAAGGGTAAGCTTCTTCACAATCCCACATTGAAATTGAAATCCTGTCTTGTGTGAAAGAAAAGTGATAAAGAGTAGGGGCTTGGTGTCCGTACTATTCAGGTGTCTTAAAAGCTTGCAACAATTAAAAGAAGAGTATTGGTTGGTGAAAAACAAGCTAGAAACTCTGTTCAAGGTAAGGGCTAATTATGTCATGTGAAGTTGTTTAAAACTAACTGATATCTTAGTCTTATAGTTTTACTTAAATGGGGATGGGCGCAGATGAAGCAACAGCTTTTGGCCGGCGGGGGTTCGGCTCCCATGTAGAGAGATGAGACAGAGATTGTTGCTGAAAAACCCTACTCATCAGAATCAGAGAGCATACAAAAGCAGCCACTTCTTCTGTATTATTTTGTTCCGAGTTTTCCTTTGTTCATGATTTAGTCCATTATAAATGGATTCTTCATTAGCCCACTTTTAACAACAGAAGCATCGGGAATAACCCCTTCACCTTATGGTTTTGAGAAAGAAAACAAAACCAAGGAACGACTACTGTCTACTGGTAAGTTAGAAGCTGGACCTCTCAGTTGGGCAACATTAATATGTTTTTTCCTTCCCCAATGAGTCAAAGAGAGATGACTATAATAATTGCAGTAATGTTCCCTTCGCTGATGAGTAAATTCACGAGAGTGACCATACTTCTTTGAAGTTACTAGTACTATTGTATTGTCACAGTGCGGCACTCATAATAGTTACCATAGACCTGCGACATCATAGTACAATACGGCCATTTGCTGCGATATCCTCTCCTGATAGCTAATTACTGCCTTCTTGATCGAGGAACGAGCATAATTGCTGCACAGTGTGGTATTGGGCAATGGATTTCTGACAAGTGAGAACACATGCAAAACGTGAGGTTAAGGCTTAGATAACAGATATATTTGCAAAGCACTCTACCGACCATTCGCTGAGAGAATCCAATATCCTGGTTATAGTATTCTCTTTATTTATTTGTGGAGTACATTCGATGAACAGGGTTAAGGTCAACTTCTAGAGGGGTGAGCTGTCTTCAGCGTTCTCTTGCAGCTAATTTTGCTGCCAGCATCAAATATACAAGCTGTAATCACATTATGACAGACAGAGAGATAAAACCAAACTACGCTTGTTTTGTTTTTACATATAAACATCATGTCATAACAAAATACTCTCCGCTCATAAAAGTTTGTCCAATTAATAAAAAGTTGGCTCATAACATATAAGTCATGAGTTTACCTAATTAGTCTATAGTATTACATTTGTACGCGTTTTCTGAAATCTCGAAACATATGCCTTAAAACTCAACTGATTTAAACTTTTCTCATTTAAAAAAAAAATGCTTGCAGATTCCTTCAAAGCTAGCTTCTGGTCTTTACCTAATTCAAAGTAATCATAGCTTTTGAATTATTACAATTCAGATCCACAGCCTTGTTTGGCTTGTTCTATAATTTACTTATTGAATGAGGTGTGTAGCATCCATATCAATTAAACAAAAGTTGATTCTAAATGGTTCGGCTTCAGCGTCATGACAATGACTGCCGACACAGCCGATGGGGAATCTGAGAGGATTAAAAAAGGGGAGGCAATTGGATTAAACAATGGAGTGAGTGAAAATATCCACAATATATTTATTAGGGCAAGTCATGATATGATATAATTTAATAAGGTTGAGGCAGATGTGTCTTTAAAAAAGAGGTTCCAGCACAGCAGATTCCACCTTATCTAAAAGATGATCACATCAATCAATCGGGGGGAGTTTTTGCCTGCCCTGACTCCTCCTTTTTTTCAATGGCAAAAAAAAAAAAAAAAGACTCCCCATTTTCAAGTAATTAAATCAAACAAGCATATTATAATGTCTCAGTACTCATCTTAAAAACAAATACTATAATTAGGTGCATGCATTATTTACGTTACGTACAAGAGCCCGGAGGCTACAGGCCCTTTTCTAATAATGAGAGTGAGTCAAATTACAGCCTCTTTTTTTTTTTTTTTTGATACTGAAATTTTAAGAAAAGGGTTCGGCTCACCCACGATCTAAGGGCAGGGTAAAATCTCCCTTTCTCTTAAGTCATACCAATGTTAGACAGGGCGAGCCGTTAATTACCCTCAGGCATTTACCTAGGCATCCAGGAGTTAGGATGCCTCCCCAAACGCCACGATGAAGACACTTTGTGCCATTTTTAGGAATCGAACCCGTGCCAAGGCGGAAAATCAGGCACTAAGGCCAAAAACCAGGCACTTTTTCAGAGCTGGAATTCATGCCCTGCGTTTACTGGGCTGGGCTTAACGTTAAGAAGAGTCCTCCACTACAAAAAGCAAATTGATCCAAGCCCGTCAAAATAGGAGTCTCATATCATCTGGCTTTTAATTCGAGTTTTCCACAATTAATAAAAAATACAATATACTCAGAGGAAAAAAAAAATAAAAATAAACATCTCCAGGATATGTAATGTCACTTGCAAAAATTCATGCTATGTCTGGATTAAAAGAAAAGTGGAGAAAAAATAGGGGGAGGGAATACTAGATTTAAAAACTTTATTTACTATTTTTAGGAGCCTTCTCTCTTAATTTTCTTTCTATCCTACTTTTTTCTCTATCTAAATATAGAGTCAGTGTATGGAAATGGAACGATATTACATCTGCACCATGTGAAGTAAACCCATACATAAAAAAATCCATCCATTGTCCTAATTTATTTCTAAAGACATGAAAGTTTGGCCTTGGCTGTTAAATAAATAAGGAGAATTAATTAATTCATTAATTGTACTTTTAAAACTGTAGCACTTATGAGTTATGAGAGCAGCGTACGAAAGGCTTGCAATTTTATAAGTGGACATTAGAGTAAATGGGTAATAAAAATGGAACGGTCGTGGTAAACCGAAGGCAATTGAATGGCGAAATTTTTTATTTTTTTATGACGGCGTCAGGAAAGTTTAAACAAAAGCATTTTAATTACACAACATTTTTAAAAGCACATACAACTTTTTGAGCTCAAATATTTTATTTCAGCGTTAATTTTTCTTTACATTTTGTAATGGATATTAAAACTAATAAAATTGTATAAATACGTAAATTAAAATTAAATATTTTTAATTAATCTGTTACTTGTGTTGTGAGATTTTTTCCAGACTGAAAATTTTGCTTTGTTTCTCAAGCCTTGGCAAGTTGTAGTCGGGCTGTGGCTCAAAAAAAAAAACGGTGCTCCCAGAATTCCAGAAAACACGTGACGGCCATACTCATTTCTCGGCGGCCAACCACTCAAATTCCCAAAATTTGAAATTTGAGAAAGTAGAAAGCCAAAAACCTATCCAGTATCCACTGCTCGCTCTCGCTCAAGCCTCTGCCTTTTTATCTGTCTTATCACCGCCCCTCCCGTATCCACCATAAAACCCTAAAAAAACCCTAATCATCTTCTTCCTATTCCATTCGTCACTTTCTCCAAGTATGGCCAAAAAGAAGGTGTCCCACCGTCAATCCCATGACCACGATTTGCATGAACACCATGCCCCGCATCCCCACCTTCACACCCAACACTCCCATTCCCACCAGTCAACTAATATGGATGATCCTTCTGATCAGCTTGAGAACCTCAAGAACCTCAACTCTCTTCTTGTCAAGGAGACCGCTGAACGCCGCCAACAGGTCGACTCTCTCACTCAGGACAAACAGGCCTTGGAATCGGCTTTCAACCGTTCCGCCATGGAGAAGAGAGACCTCGAGTTTCAGCTCTCTGAGGCGGCAGACGGTAGTTTAAGCCTGCATTTGGACACAGCTGTGGTTCTTGTTTATGTGCAGACCCAGGTGAGGGAAATGGGTTTTCACTTCCGTCGACTTGTTGCTCAGAGAAATGAGATTGAGTCTGCTAAATCTGAGAGGGATGCCGAGATTGCTCTGTTGAAAGGAGAACTGAGTAAGCTTACGGTTCGTCTTGAAAGCGAGAGGAACCAGTTAAGTAGGCTGAGCCGCGAGAGGGACGATTTGAGAGTTGATTATGACGGTCTGGTTGACGAGGCAAATCGTTTGCAGGAGAGAGTTATTGAAGCGGAGAAGGCAGAGAGCAAGCTCAGGAACGATCTTGAGAAGTTAAGGATGGAAGACGATAAGTTGAGGGAGCAAAAAGATGAGAAGGAAGGAGCAATTAGAGAATTGACGGCAGAAAGAGATTTGGCTCTGAAGAAGTCGGCAGAGTCTGCCAAGTTGATTGATGAGTTACAGGGACAGATTACCGCAATTAAGAGGGATAAGTCCGAGACCGAGGAGCAAAAACATGCACTAGAACTGAAAATTAATGGCGTGGAGTTAGAGTTGAAGAAACTCAACGAGTCTCTGAAGAACAGTCGGGAGGAAGAGACGTTTATGCGTAATAGCATTAACAAATATGAAGAGAATCTTGAGCAGGCGTTGGAAAATGTGAAGAATATGGGAATGGAGATCTATGCCTTGCGGAAGGGGATCGAGGGGAATGAACAGAGCATTAAGATGTTAACAGAGCAAAGAGATGTCTTACAGAAGGTTCTGGATATGGCTCAAAAAGAATTGGAGGAGAAGCAGCACATTATTGATGATGCACTTAGAGGGAAAAACGAGACTGAGCAGGCCAAAGTTGGCCTGGAGAATGAAATTGTTGAGCTCAACAGAGATATGGATCGACTGAAAGCTGATATGCACAAGTTGAAAGAGTTATGCAGAGGCTTAGAAGAGAAGAACAAACAATTGCTTTCTGAAGTTGAACGCTATAGAAACACTGCTGACGAAGCCATTATCGAGAGGGATAATATCAAGAAGGGATTTGAGGAGGAGAAAGATAAAGTGAAGAACTTAATTTTGGAGGTTGCTGAAATGAAGGACAAAATAGAACAAACTGCAGCAGAGTTAGGAGAGGTGAGAAGTGAGAAGGAAAAGCTGATTCAGAGGAATGAGATGATGGAAGGCCGTGTGAACACTTTAGCGAAGGAGAAAGACTTACTGCAGGAGAGCCTTTTGGATGCTCAACGAAACTCTGAAGCTCTAAGGGCTAGGATTGAATGTTCAAGCCAGGCGCTGACGCTGTTGAAGAAAACTGCTGTGCTCGTGTGCCACCCCAAAAATGATGAGAGTGTAGAAGAAGTGGTTTTGATTGAGAAGCTTGATGAAGAATTTGTGCCATATGCTGAAGAACTGGATGCGATAAAAAATGCTTTCAAGAACAAGAATAAGATGGTGGAAGACATGAAGCAACAACTTGTATCACTTGAAAACTGTGCAGCTGAGGCACAGAAAAGAAAGGGATTGTGGGCCTTGATCTCTTCTGTGACTACAATTTTCGCTGCGGCATTAGCCGCTTATGCTGCAAGGGCACGCTGAATTTTCTTCACTTTTGGGTTCTCACACAGGTTGCTCTGGTAATAGGTTTAAGGGGTTACCTGTTTTCTTTTGATGTAGTTGAGCTTATCTTTGACCTTCCTACCCTAGAAAAATAATCATATCATCAAATGGACAACTTGCTATTCTGTGTTCACCGTCTAGATAGTGCCCTCTAATTTGCCTATGCTCGCTTTCACACTCCCCAAATTATTACACTGCGCTCACGCCTTGTCGGTAAAGAAAATTCTTGGTATTACCTATTGGTGGAAACAGGCCAAGCGACTTGTCAGGGGCCTGCGGCCTGGCATGTTTCTAATCTGAACAGGCCTGACCTATCAGAATAAAAGGCCAGGCCAAGGCCTTTTTTAAGGCCTGTTTTATCTAACAGGTCAGGCTTAGGCCTAGACCTATTAGGCTGGCTTGCTAAACTTTAAATTAAAAAAAAAAAATTTGAGGGTAAAATTGTAATTACCCCATTCTACCACACCCACACAGTCACACTCACAATACAAGTAATGAGCACTCACAACTCACACCGACTCCCCCAGAGGCCTACACCGCTTGTTTGCTCATTCATCCATTCTCCTTTATTCGATGTTGTCTGTCCTCCCTTCTTCGACGCCATGCTTTGCGTCCGTCCTCTCCTTCTCCGACACCTAAGCCTTGTCCTACTCCAACTGATTCGGTTGGTTCTCCGATTCGGTTTGGATTAGAGCCTTCTTTGTCCAATTCGTTTATGACAGGAGCTTTCTTTGTCCGATTTGGTTATGTCAGGACTTAGGAGCCTTCTCCGTCCGATTTGGTTGATTCTCCGACTCCTAAGCCTTCTCCGACGCCTAAGCCTTCCTAAGGATTGTCTGATTCGCGTGTTTAGCTGTGGACTAGAGCATTGATTTTGCTTTCATATGTGATTTAAACTCTGTTTAGATTTAAACTTTGATTTATTTTGATTTTGATTTCAACAGATTTTTCTAGGATATATTTTGTACAGATTATACATCGTTTAAACTCTGTTCAAGATCTATTGTTCTTGATGTGGCCGCTCTTTAAACTCTTCTTGGTTCTATATCATTTTTGTAGGATCGATTTTTGCAGATTTTGATTTTGTGGATTTTATACCAACAGTCAAATATTTTGATTTTTTCATGATCTATCTTATACAGATTATGTATTGTTTAAACTCTGTTCAGGATCTATTGTTCTTGATGTAGCTGCTTTTAAACTCTGATCTTTATTTTGTATGGTTCAAAGGATGTTTTTGGATAAGTTGCAGTGGTTTTGGGGTTTGGATTAAATCTGCATTACTTTTTAAATATGATAGCATCATCTGTTTTTGCTGTTTAAGCCTGCAATTATCTAATTTGAAAGTGGATATTTAGTATTGGATTTGGATAGGCATTTAAATCGGATTTATTTCTCTTGATGTTTAAAATCTTTTAAAATTTCAAGCCCTTTAACAAGTCACAGGCCAGGCCAAGCTTGGGTACATGTCAGTCTTAAGTTTCAAAAAAATGCCTTTAACAGGTCACAGGCTAGGCTCAAGTCATCTTGATACAAGACAGGCCTGACTTGTGAAGGCATAAGCTTGGTCTGGTTTGACCTGTTTCCACTCCTAGTATTACCTAGAAAAAAAATGAGCCAGTAAAAAGGAACCATAGAATAGGTTTATGTACATCGTAACTATTAATGTATTATATTATATATTTCACATTCTTTAAAATGTGCGTAAAATAAAATTTTCCCTCCGTTTGCTAGGATAATTTCTTGAGTATCGGGATAAATTATATGTTCCATTTTCTTTCTGTAGCTAGAAAAGTAGCGTATTCTCTTTGAAATGTATTCAAATTATGGGCCAATGTGAATGATAATTATATTTATTTTATTGAAGCATTTTCAAACATACTATTTCTTTAGCGTAATAAATATTGAGTATGTCTTAATTAAAATAAATGACTTTTTTGAATATTTCCTTTTAACAGAAAACTTCCTTGATATAAAAAGTACACGTCTATCGTAATAGAGTACTATATAGTTGTAGAAAAATGTCATAGTTTCAACATAAAAGGGAATCTATGTATTCCCAAAAACATATAGGGAAACGTGGAAAAAGTTGGTCACATTAGATCAAATTAATATGTGAATGATTTATCCCAACACGGTCAAGTTAGCAGCAGCAAGCCATAGGAACCGATAAACCTCACTATTTCTTCACAGGTATATGCGCACAAACTGGACTTGAACATTCACTTAAGTAGTATATTCCAATTATATATGCATAGACTGCCGAACGTTGAACAAGAGCAATCCACTATCCCCAGAAAGTAGAATTAGCTATATACGGAAGAGGCATTAAACAAGCACTTACATGAAGATAGCATAGACGAGTAAACATACAGGACCTTGATATCATTAAAACTTGACCTATTCGTGTTCCAAAATTAGTAAATACTATATATATATATATATATATAACACTAGGCAGGCGACAAGCCCCACAGGTTGGGCATCGAGGTCACGCCCAAGATAACTGTCTTCCTCTCCTTTTTGGCTGGAAGTCAGATTGGTTAAATCATAACACCCTAATGGTTCCTCCCAATGAACTTGGTCGTAGCTTTCACCTATCTACATCATCGCCCAATTCCAGACGATGTGCACCGGAAAACATACAGCTATATGCTGGTTACACTGCCACTTACGCCAATCCCAGAACATTAAATACCAGAACAGCAGGTACGGGTGCAGGGTACTATAGAAACCACGATACACAAAAAAAGTAAGTAGTGTACCTACACATTCTTCTAAACTCCGTCTATTATGTATTGGCAACAGTCTAGCCTACCAACGGTCAGAGCTCACAAAATTTCTGATCTCATCCATGACCGTAGAGAAATGCTCATTATTTGGCAACAAGTAAAACCCAATTGTGGCCTGCTCCAGGAATAGCAACCTCACTTCTTGCCCTGCTTTCTCAAGCCCTCTGGCGTAAGCCAACTGCCAGTGCTGAACCAGATCCAAACCAGCTACCACAACAAGGCTCTTTGGGAAGGGAATCCCTTCAAGATTTTTGCCCTTAGGACCAAATGGGTTACATGCCGGATGGTCTCTATCTTCACCTTCTGGCAGAAAAGCTCTCCAATACCAGTCCCGATCTTTGATTGTTACAAAATATTTTCCATCCAGACGTTTTTCAGACTCAGATCTTTCTTCCCCACCAAACAATGGGTTGAGCAGTACATTTCCCAATACTTCAATTCCAGATTCCACGGCTCTCATGGCAACATGGTGGACGATGTTCCCACCTGAGCTATCCCCCACCAGGTAAATGTGAACTTTCTGATCCTTCCTACTCTGAAGCCATGATCTAGAGCTAACCCATTTGAGAGCTGCCCACCCATCATCGTATGCACAAGGGTACCTGTTTTCAGGTGCACGCCTATAGTTCACTGATACAACTACAGCCTTGCAAATTCCCACCAGTCGGCGACATAGAGTATCATATATAGCGCTATTGGCGGAGGAATGTGCAAAGCTTCCACCATGAAAGAATATAATGACGGGCAGAATCTCAGCTGTTACTGGCTTCTCAAGGTCAACAATATTCACATGTGTCTCTTCTCCTTCGGCAGGTCGATAAATTCGACTTAGGAGATTGGTTTCACGGTCAACAATAACATCAAAGGAGAAAACCCCATCAACAGGGTTAGCATTGGCTGGAACTTTCCGATCAAGAAACTCCGCCAAGTGACGGTTGAAAGTGCCATCAGGACGACGGAGAAGATTGTAGGCCAACTTAAAATTGGAGATGAGCACCCACATATTGAGCGGCACCACCATCTACAGGAAATCGAAACAGAAGATTACCTCAAATAGAAAACTAGGTATAATCGCAATTTTGGGGGCAAAAATAAAAAATAAAAAGCTTGCTTTCAACATGGTAATTTACAAACCCTAGAAACACCAGAAATCAGCAAAAGACGCTCCACGGGCGGGTTAACCCAAAATCAGAAAATAATGACGAACACGGACCCTGAATTGAATAGATCAAGGGTAAAACCGTAGTGTCTATGATGGACCAAGGAGAAGAACGCTAAACACTAGATAGGTCTTCAAATTAATTCGAGCAAGACCCTCCATAAGGTTTAGAGCTATTACGTAGCAAGACCACCCACGTACCTCCTCCAGAACCCCTTGAAAATATAGATAAATATATAGGCGCGCGCGCAGCCCGATGGATCCTCTCACCAATTCAAACATCAGAATCAAGAAAACAAGGCACAAATGCAAGAGTAATATTTTTATGTAATACAAAAAAAAATCCCTTATAATAAGAATCGGACCCAATAGAGGAAAAAGCCCAAGTAACAGAGGTAAAATACAAAAATCCCCCGAAGGCGGTGTACAAGCTACCGATATACCATTAGCAATCAAAATAATAATCCATGAGAAGGCACCCCTTCGCTTCCCCCGGGAAGCCAGACTCTCTGATGCACTTTTTATCAACAAACAAAAGGCCTCAAACCGATGAAAAGCCACAAGAATCCGTATCGCTTAACGAACAAAAGATAGAGTTGAAGAGCAAAAGGTGGTGAAAGGAATAGGGACGGAAATGGAAAAGAGAGAAAGATAATGGAGCATACCTTGGACTCTTTGATGTCAACTTCATCACTCCGAGCCATGAGAGGATACAGCGGCGAATCAGCGGCAACAGATCGTGGAAGGGATAACAGGAGTCACAGAGCTTCAGTTACCGGGAAAGGAAAGAATCCCATCCAAAATCGCAATTTGGCAGCGTGTTTGGGAGAAAGATCCCAAGGCTTCATCAACCAATGGCGTGCAGAGAAGAGAGACCCAAATATGATGGAGATCACTCAATAGGCAAGATAAATGTCAGGGATCAGAGGCATGGAAACAGGGGGGGAGTGGCCGAGAGAGCGGACAAGCGAAGGATAAGGAGAAGTGCGCACTGTAGAAAATGCGTCCAGACAAATGCTAAAGTGCAACATGAGTGAAGGAGGGCCAGCGAGGGAGACGACAAAGCGAGCTGCAGAAATAGAACTGTTGTGAGGGACCCACCACGCCCCACCCAGACAAGTTGATTTTTACTAATTTTCCTTTTTGGTTTTCGTTGTGAACATTATATTTTGTATTTGCTTCCAAAAACAAAAGGGAAGATTGTGGATTGGGGACTCCCCTCCGGATCCAACGGAACGGGGCCGACAGAATACATCCGTTCCGTGCGTGCGGGCGAGCTGTGGCACGTGACCGCACCTCCAAATAAAACCATCATTACGGGGAATTAATCAATTCCACAATCCACAGCACATACATCGTATCCTCCCCTGTGATATTAATTTCGTCCGTTGAATTTGTTTCAAATTCGATATTTCGAGCAACGACGAGGAATGCTTCTTTTTTCCTCCACAAAGTCTCCATTTAACGACTCACACGTGAGAAGACGACGATGAATAAAGTAAAGTGATTAATAATAATAATAATAATAATATAATTTGCTGGGGATAAATATAAATTGTTACTCGCATTGAAAAAAATGGAGGGGGGAGGGGAGTTGGTGGGACATGGTGGAGAGGGGGGGTGAAGTGGACAAACAAAGGACTACAAATGAGGGGCCTCCCTATAATTATGGAACCCCACATCCACATTTGGAAGTATTGGCGTGAGGTTAACATGTTGCCCCTCCTTTTGTATTTTTCTGATTTCCCCCCTCCAATGCCTTCCCTTCCCTCTCGCCATTACTTTTGACACCCCGTCTTTTTAAAAAAAATAATAATAAAGCCTCAATTCACTCCATGCTTAATTCTAGGGTCCCCTTTTACTTGCTTATTTTCAAACAACCCTCTTTGAAGGGTGCGTGATGTGGATGTGCGTCGAACCCCGTTTTAATAAATGCAAGGCCATATTTTAAATTGTTGTCATTTACTACTATTTTTGGCTATTCTTGTCTTGCAGGCTTGCAGCTGCTGTCTGCCCCCCTTGCCGTCACCCACTCACTCCAATTCTTGTTTCTTGTTTGTTCTGTGGATAATAATTCACCACGTAATCCCCTTTCATTCCTCATTCCTCTCTTATCTATTGTCTTCTTTCTCCCCGCTATAGTATAGTAAACAGCTGAATTCCTTTTATGCCCCTGTTTTAAAAATAACTACCATTTAAATTAATCAAAATATTTTCCCACTTCTTAGTATAGGACATAGGAAGCCTATATATTTTTTAAAACACTCTGATCATCTTTTTTGATACCCTCATATCCTCTTTTTCTTAATTATTATTAAGGGGATATCGATAAGAATAAATTAGAAAAATATTGACAAATATAAAAATTATATATTATATTCAGGATCAAAATCAACTTTTTAAATATGTCTCGTATTAATGATTGGAGGGAATAATAAACTTTAACCATGTTTAACTATAAGAAGCGCGCACGCGCACGTATGTAGTTGTTTGACCTATCGGGTGTTTGGATTTCTTCCAAATCTAAGTTTGCGCAACTCAAGACAAAACTCATCTCACACACTTACCTCGTAAGTTGTAAAAGTTATTCTCAAAAGTTAATACAAACATACACCTAAACAACCTTAAGGATTATATATTTTTAAATGTTTTTTCGTTATTTAGTTCGGGGTTCATCCCTCTCAATACGAGTGTCTCCTCTAACACTCGAACTCGAAATCTAAATGAATCTAACAGGGTCTTACACCGCTAAACCAACTTTATGTTAGTAGCATTAAAAATTAATCCTCTAATCCTGTTTATAGAGTAGAAAGAAAAATTTTCCCCCGCCTCGTTGATTTTTTGAGGTCAATTTACAATTCAACCATTCACTTATTATTATGTTAACTTTATTTTCATTATTATGTATATTAAAAAGAGGTAAAATTGAAAAACTGTTAAATTTTATGACAAAATTAATAAAATTTAAGGTTTTCTTTTATCTATATGAAACATATTAAAAGTGTCATATAAATAAGATCAAAAGTATGCGCTGTAAATCTTCAAGTTTTTTTTGGCCGTCTTATTATATAAAAAAAAAAAAAAAAAAAAAGTATGTGCTGTAGATACACTTTGTTGTAAAAAAACATTATTTAAATGCTAAGCATCTTTATTAACACCAGCGTCCCAGAGTGGGGGACGAAATACTTTATTCGCAGTATTATCTCCGTTAAATCTTAAATGTTGGCGCGGGGCATCAACGCCACCAACATCACAGTAACCAATAATCATCATTATCCAAAGGCGTTGCCACTTGCCAGCCAACAACTCGCAATAACGCATCAACTCCATTCCTGCTTATGAGTTTTGAGGCCTCATCGTTCATGTTGTTTGAATTCATGTCCAACCTATTCCCAAAACAACAAACCAAAAAAAAAAAAAAAAACTTCCACTTAGATTAAGGTTAAGTACCTTCACTCAGCTCAAAAAAGGTTAAATACTTTCATGAATGTTAAGTAATTAAAGTTTTTATTTAACATGTTTATAAGTCACTTCTACCATCCTAACATGTCTGACTTCAGCCAAGAAAAATGTTGCTCCCTCCATTCCATATTATAAGAAACAACAGTCACACATATTTTATTCTTAATTATAAGAAATATTTAAAGAATGTTTTATTTTTTTACTTCTTACTTTCTTGTTTTACCCTTATTTAATATCAGTATAATAAATTTTCACAACCCCTAAAGTTCTATTACTTCTATCATATTCATTTTCTTATTCTTTCTTTTTTACAATCCTCCCTGTTATAATAATTTTTTTATTCTCTCTCTTATTCCCTGTCTCCTGATAAATAAGGGTTTTTTAATAAAAAAATGGTTATAATTTTGACACACTTATTGTTCTTAACCGTCACTTTGAACTGTGAGATTCAATTAAACGTTTTTTATAATAAGAAATGGTGGGAGTAAATCTCACTTAACGTGTTTTAAAATTAGATTAATATAATATCTGATCCCTCAAGTTTTAAACCATATAATTATTTTGGTTTCTCAAGTTTCATTTTTCTTAAAATATTAGTTCATTTAACTCAATAAAAACTCAAACAGCTTTGGCCCTACAGGGATGAAAATCAATTGTTTGAAACTTAAGAAATTAAAGCCAAGATGAAGATAAATTTGAGGGATCATAGATGATATTAACCATTTTAGATATATAAAAAAATATTTATAAATTTATGTATTCATATAAAAATTTAATGATGTATCTTACAAATAGAATACAAAAAATTCTCTCTGCCTTACAAATATGATAGGAGTAGTTTAGCCCATGGGAAAATTTAGCTAACCAGTCTTGAGTAATTAAACTGCTACCATCTAATTTAATACGTGCAAATGGATTTAGTTTGTTTTAGAAATAAAAGTGTCAATAACCAAAGTTAGTTAGAAGGTAAATCATGAATTGAAAAAAAAAATACACATTTACAAATATATCAAATAGAACTCCCATTGAAATAGTATGTAAATCATATAGATATTCAATAAACTTGATAAATGTGTCTATTATATAGTTACATTGCTATTAGTTTGCAACATAAAGTTTGCAAGAATATTTAAATAAATTATTATATTGAGTACATAATCTCCATATTATACGATTCCAAGATCATTTATTGAAGCCTCCATATATAGCGAGATCTTTAATCATAAGAACAAAATTTTTATTTATTTGATCTTACATATTGCTACACTTATGCTAGTCAAATAAATTCTCTCGGTAAATTTGGCTTTTGTTCAAGAGCCATATATTTTCCATCTTAAATATTTGAATGTGCAATGTTATTCCTATTAATCCTCAACAATGCACATAAATGGATATATAAAGAAGATTGGGATAAAATTATCAGGTAAGAGCCTCCTCTTTCTTGTCTGTCTTTAAATGAAACAAAATGATGTTTTAAAAAAAAACAAATGGATTTAGAAGACTTGTACTGCATGATTAGTCAATTGTCACTTGACCAGATTTTCTTACCATGAGGAACAGAAATTGAATAGATGGAAAAGAGAACAATAAGAATGCATTATTACTATCAAGCATAAATCCTCAGATATAGCAACATGAACCAGAAGTTCATCAGGTCTTGCATTCATGAATTATTATACACTGTCTGCCAAATGCAATTACTGACCCAAATAAGAATTACTAGATTTCATATTCAAGCTGAAAATGCTCTAATCAGCATAAATGAAAGTGAGACATGCTCAGGGCATAAGAGAATAGTCGATTTTGAAAGAAAATATACAGGAGCAAGTAGTCAAAATGATCATATTGAGGGGGTGGGTGCTCTAAAAAAGGTCAAGACATGATTAATTGCCCTCAAAAGAAGTTCAAGTACCTGAAAGTAACAAATAGATCTCAATAAATTATGTCATAGGAAAGATGAAACTTAAAAGATTAAGTTGTTGACAACCATCTTTATAATAATTTCATATGATCAAGTGAGGATCTTGTGCATAAATCCATCTTGCGAGACAGACATAATGGTGATTGGCCAAGGGAAAAAGTAAAAGGAAAAAGCCGTAACAAAAATAAGGTTATATTATCTTGATATGTAAAAATTTTGGACCTTAGTCTCAATGAAATATGAAATATATATACATAATTCACAAATGCTAATGAAAACTATGATGAAGCATATTATTTTGTGGTGGATACAATAATCTTGCGTATATTACTACTTGGACAGCATATGAAAATAAAAACTATGCGTTTGTTATATGTTCTTATATATGTAGCCTATACGTATGGCTCACTAAATAATGAAATTTATATGAGAATCCTTGAAGGATTTAAAATTTCAAAAGCATATGCAAGAAAATTATTCTACATGTAAAATGTTATGCAAGTTTGAAAACAATACCTATATAATTGATTGAAAAATATATAAAAAATGAGTAATTTTACACTTCGGTTGACTTATAGATTGAGTTATTGAATGCCTTCATAATTTCAAAATCACATATTCTTGCTATTGTTATTTTGTTTGCAAAATATATTAAATTTAATAGATTTGAAGTACCATATATTTTATGAATACTCATATCATGCTAATATCGCATTTATTATATTTTGCTGGTAAAAATGAGTTTCTACATGTATGCTATAGATACTACAAAACTGATATTTGGAGTGGTAGTTCTACCAAAATGTTGCATGAGAACATTTTGTTCAAAACAAGTTGAACATGGTGATTTTTAGAATTAGTTTTCTTTATTATTTTCACGGTGCATAAGGTAGGGAAAAATATATTGATATTTTAATATATCCAGAAGATATATTAGAGGAGTACATCTCACCAGAACATTTGGTGTAGTGGTTTTATAAAATTGTTACATGAGAACATTTTGTTGAAAACAAGTTGACTATGTTGGTGATTTTTAGAAGTTTTCTTTGTACTTTCATGGTGCATACAGCGGTAGAAAATATATTGATACTTTAATATATATAGAAAATATGTTAAAGAAATACATTTTATCAGAATATTTGGTGATAATGCATTATTCATAATTTGGTTGTTAAAAGATAAATATGCTAAAAAATATACTAGAAGTGATGTTGTCATTAGAGGGAGTAAATACGATATTATCATAAGGGGGAATAAAGACCATGCTATATACGATATTATCATAAGGGGGAATAAAGACCATGCTATACTCTTTTCCTTAATCAAGGTTTTGTCCTACAAAGTTTTCACAGTAAAATTTTTAACTAGGCAATTTAAATATGTATTGCATACTCTTTTTCTTTCATTAGATTTTTGTCCCATTGAGTTTTTCCTAATAAAATTTTAATGAGGCGCTATATTTATTTATGGACATCCAATTTGGAGAGTGTTATAAATATTACAATATAAGTGTGGATGTCTATAACCTTTCAAGAGTTGTCTTTTGATATTTTTCACTTAAAGCCATATAACCAATGACATGACTGGCCTAATAGGAGTTTTTTATGATTAATGTATACATATAACCCACAAAAACTTTATATTATATAATTATATATATTTACTATTTTGTTGTAACTCTTATAATGAAAGTTAAGGACTTGTGACTTATAAATAAAATGTATGTATTAAAGATTGTAAATTTGAAATAAATTAAAAATTAGATCCGGCTTTCCTCCTTTGTAAAGAAGAATTATAAAAATATTATTATTATAATATTAAAATATATTAATCTAAACCGTTAAAATCTGATTCAATAATCCAGATGCTGCAGCGGACCCTCCTTTATTAAGGAGAAAAACCGAATCCTTGAAAATCACTTCATCTTTGCGCTCCAATTCCTTCTTGTGTTTTTTCATTTCAATATCTTTTGTACGGAATATTTTTACACAAGCAGCTAAAAGTATTATATTCGGTCCTAAATATAAGATAAAATTTATAGTGTAAAGTCTTAAATATAAAATAAAATTTATAGTGTAATTTACACTATAAACTTTATCCTATATTTAAGAGGGAAGGGAGTAATATTTTTCTTTACCCGCGGAGCCCTTCCCGGCAAACTGCCTGTAGTAAATTATTAGGCTGGCGTATAACTTTCGTTTCCTTCAATCTATTTTGGATTTTTGGGAATTGATTGAATAATGGGCATTGCCATATGAAAACTTATGGGAGTTCGATTCGAAATCGCGCAGTTGTTTAAGTCATTGAAGGAGGCTGTAATGGAGGTAGAGTGGATTTTGCTATGCCACGGCATGGTGACTCTGGTAGTGGTGGTCTCTTTACTCTGCGGTCAATGGCCCATCTTCCAGGGTTCCATAGTCGAACGGATACACCACTTCCTTACTTTCGGCGCCTACGATTACTTCCTGTACGCTCTTCTTCCCCCAAATCTTTCCATCATTCCTCCTGCTTTCTTTTATTGTATGTACCTCAATTCGTACTCCTTTTCAGGCGTTTCGTTCGGGCACTTTTTTTGCTCTAAGTGTACGGATGCGATTCTTTCTGTGGAATATTACTGCTGCAATTGGCCTAATCCAATCTTACAGGTTTCCTCAATCAGTGTTTGCTCTATCTGTATGATGGAAAATCATGAACAACCCAATTCTTAGTAGTTGCTGTACATAACAGTTGAAAAAGGGACTAATCCATTATTTACACCAGAGTTTTAGTTTTAGGGACTTCGTGGTTGTGCTCATTATGCTTTTAGCGAGGGTGCCACTTAGTTTAGGCGATAAGTTTCTTAACACTGTCTCATACGAAGAGTGAGGGTTACTACCTCAGATCCTCCTGTGTTTGAAAGCAAGGTATGAACAAACGCACAAATAAGTTATTTCAGTTTTGTCTAATTATTAATTTCTCTTTTGGATGAATTGCATCATCTTATATTTTGTTGTCGAAATTAGTTTTTCTACTCTCTAAATCAGAATCCAGTAATCCCCAGAGTAGAGCTTCGGATACTACATTTGGAACATTTATCTTTATTGGAAAAAAAATTAAATACAGTAGCACTGACATGTGTTCGGAAGCAATTGCACAGCAGCTGTCATGGTGATGCATCATAGTCAACATGGCGGCAATATTAATTTTTAAGATTATCTGAATGGTCTACCGTAATTATGT
Source organism: Inga laurina (assembly GCA_963855925.1). NCBI lineage: Eukaryota > Viridiplantae > Streptophyta > Magnoliopsida > Fabales > Fabaceae > Inga > Inga laurina. The sequence goes on along the minus strand of OY979708.1, from coordinate 1,008,120 downwards.
TAACTACATTCATACAATTGATACTGCTGAATAAGGATATTTATAATATATCATTACATAATATTGTCAAACAACAATCTCTTGTTGTATCATGCTGAAATCATAACTTTTGATTATCCATTCAATGAGCCTTTCAGAAAAGAAGGAAAAGGGGGGTTATCGTCTTATGCTTCTACCACACTGCACTGTCAGTTTTCTGGAAAGTTTTCAGATGGATGTCGACCGAGAGTCCTAAAGCATTAAAACTCTTCATGCAAAACTTAGAAATTTTACACATCAAGATGGGTTTTTGGCCTATATTTTTATCCTCTTACTTATTTATTAATCTGCTTCCCCCTTTTGCAGCATATTTTCAAGCCCTTTTTTGTTTTAATCTCTTTTCTTACAACAGCAACAATTGTTATCATAATTACGGATACATATAGCCTGAAAATAAGGGTCTCCATGTTTCATAGGAGTAATGTGCTATTAAGATATTTTGAATCTCATATAGTTTGCATATAAATATCCTTATCTTTTGGTTGGTCATTGTGGAAGAAACACTCTGGATTTAAGGGTCTTCCATGCTATTTAGGAATTCTGAATCTTATTTGCTGAATTTGAGTGGCAGTAACGATGTTGGATGACAGAGAGGATTGAAATAATTGTATCTGAACTCCCTCCTCTGACAAAATTAAATAAATTAGTTCGAACCTAGTAGTGCTATTATATTATTCTCAGTAAGTCCTATATCTTAAGATTTCCCTTGAAGAAATCATTTTTTTGCTATTTGTTAGTTATCTCAACATATTTCTTTTAATTGCAGATCATATATCTTGTGATAATCAGCATAACATATTATTTAATCGCAAAGTTTTCATTTCCCAATATTCCTAGCTACTATTTAAGTGAAATTCACAGGTATTGTGTCACAGCTGATAAATTTCCACTTTTACTGCTCTATGATTTTCTTAGCATCATTTTATCATGAATTTTGCTAGACGATATATGCTCTTTTAGGTACACAAGCTTGGTGGTAGTTGCTGTTGGAGTTCTGCTCTTTCTATTGACCAGCTTTTCTTATCCAGGAACAATAAAGGCTGGCAATGTTTCTCAGTATCTTTGTGCTTATCCATATGATAATATCATTTATTCAGAGAAAGAGTGTCCAACGTGCAAAATTCCAAACTGTGTTTGTTACCAGTGTAAAATTTTTTGTCAAATTATCAATTTCAGTTTGTTTGTAAACTTGTCTTAAATCTTTATGCAGACCTGCTAGGTCCAAGCACTGCAGTATTTGTGACCGATGTGTGGCACGCTTTGACCATCACTGTGGATGGATGGTTCATTATTTATCGATGCTCTCCTATTTTATTTGATTGTTATGTGGCTTTCATTTAGAACATCACCCCTTTTTTCTTTGGTTTGTGCTTATGAGAATAATTTTCCTTTCAGAACAATTGCATTGGGGAGAGAAATACTCGGTATTTCATGGCTTTTCTTTTCTGGTGAGTGCTTTTTTGGTCCATCTGTTTGTTGTGGTCAACAATGCATACCCTTACAAGAGTGTGATCCAATGTGGTTCAACCCCTATACTGCATAACATGTGTATTGATCTGTCTTTCGATCTTCATATCTATGTGGACTTTGATACTCATTGAAGACATCAAAAGTTGTGGACAAAAAAATTCCTTGAAATAATATTTGCAAGTGAAAAGTATATTTTACCTATGGAAAGTGTTTTAAAATATCCCTAGTAAAGGTATATTTTACCTATGGAAAGTGTTTTAAGATTATCACCACCGTGAAAGCTGATGTACTAATTAAAATATCTAAGCTCATTCTATTCTCTTTACCACATGATCAGTTAATATTACATTTTATCTGACTTTACTGAGGTAGGCTGGCTAGTTTATGCTTTTGAATGACTAACCCTAAAAATTTTTGAACCGCCAAGTTAAAATTTGTGGGAAAAACACTTGCACACGACTTGGTTGATTTCTATTTCGCATTCGGTGTGCGACAAGTCATCTCTTTTCTTTCTTCTATTCAGTTTTATTACGTGATTCTTCAATTATCTTGTAGGCATTTCCTACTATGCCTGTATGCAACAGTTGCCGTTGGTCTGATAATTGTTGGAAAACTACAAGAACTGAGAATTGTCCATATTCTAACAGGTAATATTGGTTCAGTTGTAAGATTTATCTTAATGCTATGTTGTTTTGTTATACTAATGCTGAGATGTCTCTCCTTACCACGTTCGTCTAGTTTATTATGGAGTAGAGAATTCTTTTATGGGTTTAGCTCCTCCTATTGCACAGGTGAGAGATTTGTTCTTCTATCTTTCTTTTATGCTTCCTATTGTTGCTTCTTGTCAGAGTAGAGATTTTCGCCTTATCTCGATCTTGTAATTTAATGCTCTCTTCTTGTTTTAATCATGAAGTGGTTGTTGGGATCATACAACACTCAAATATTTATTATGGTGTTCCTCTCTATTGTTGGAATGCTATTGGCTGGTTTTTTTGGTTACCATGCAAAGCTCTGTCTCAGCAACACTACCACTAATGAGGTCTTTTCTCTGATCTTGCGATAATTGTTATATGTATTTATTTCACATCATATATATATATATATGTATGTATATATATTTGAGCCATCCACTAGCCACTATACCAAAGTTGACGAAACATTGAATACCTTGTTTTGGAATTGGAATTGAGTTGGCATGAAATGGGTATAATGATAGCCGTCACGATGCACGATGCATTTTTTTTTGGGTAATGGATGCCTGATGCAGTTTTGATAGACACGTAGACCCTATCATTTCATTGAACATTCCCGATTTTTATGCTACTTTAGCATATTGGGTTGCGTGTCTCAGACAAATGATCTAACATTAGTTTACACTTTTAAAATCGGGCATATATCTTCTGAAAACTATAAATAGAAGCTTTTGGTCAGCTTACTTGCTTGTTTACTCGAGAATATACGAGTTTATTAGTGTAGAACCTTCCACCAATCTAGATATGTGGGAAATGGTTGTCAGGTAAGTCTGATTTGATTCTTTCGTAGTATCTTCTCATTGTGTTTTTCTTGTTCTTTATATACGTCTCCATTATCCATGTAATATCCTATATATTCCCCACTGGGCAGTTCAATCGATTTGATATCCGGCTGTTCTGTCCTGTTGATACGTGAATCCATATGTGATAGGGTTCAATAATTATATTTGCAAAGTCCTTGCACTAACAAATATGCACAGGCGTGATGCGAATTTAAAAAGATGGATTTAGCTTCTCTCCATTACCTCTCTTTACCCTGCTTTGCCTTTTACCACGATTGGATTAACATTTCAATGGTCTAAATTTTACATCTTCTAAAATCATTATTATAATTTTACTTAAAAAAAATATATAAATAAATTTAAACTCTTAAAGTTTAATCTCAAGAGCTATATATATTATTATAGAGTATATTTTCTTCCCAATTTTTTATAACAATTCAGATTAAATTTTAGCAGTTTAAAATTATCTATGTAGTTTTAAAAAAAATATAATAATATTTTTAAAAGATGTTGAATCTGGACCATTAAAATATTAATCCAAAGGTGGTAAGAGACAGAGGAGGGTAAAGGAGAGGCAAAGGAGGGGAGCTGAATCGTAAAAATATAGCTCAGATTGGGCCACATTTCCCGTTTGTTTTTGAACTTTAAAAAGCTGCAATTGCAATTTTGAGCGTTCCTATTTACAATGAAGCTTGAATGAAATTAATTTATTGGTTTTTTCTGTTGGATTCCTGACCTGTAAATGGCAAGAGTACATTAGCTGTCAGAGGAAACTAAATGCAGAGTCCTGTGATGCACTCCGAAGAGCAAGTATGTCCCGCCAGGGCGGTAACATTTATATACAAGTAATAAATTCCTGGCAAAATTTTGTGATGTTTAAATTGATAAAGTTGACGTGAAGTGTTTTCATTTGGGTTAACAGGAGAATCTGGTTTTCCAACGTGATTTATAGTGTATGAGGTAAGTATGTTAGAGAAATTTTATCTCGATTTATGTGAACACGCTTTTTGAATGCAAACTCAAGCTGGCATGCAAAACTTGCAGCAGCTGCATGACATATCAATTGTGATAGTTCTATCCAATGTATAGAAAATTGGATCGGACTGGTCGGTTCAGACCGGAAACCGGTGAATCGGTCGCCAGTTCGGTCTGGTTGAAGGTAAAAAATCGGGGTTGATTAAACCGGTTGACCCGGTGTGACATGGCCTAGTCATGGGTTGTCCTTTTTTTTTTTTTTACTTTTTTATACTCCAAACGAAATTGTTTTGGCTTTTTTTTTTTTAAAAAAATATTTTCCTAAAATTTTTGATTTGTAAGGAGTTTTAAAAGTATTGTGGAATACTTTTGACATTGGTTGGAGAAAAATCATTATGTACTTAATGATATTTTTGTGGGTATTAGGTTCGGAGGTTATATTGGACTATTGGTGGAACAAAAACTCTCATAGCTTTTTGAATGGTATTCATAAATATATAAATTATATATTTTTTTTACAAAATTGACATGCTTAGAATAGTATTTTTGTCTCAACCTAATTAATCGTCACAAGAAAAAATTATAAAGGTAAGAGCTAACAAAAATTGGTTTAATTGAGAAAAAGTTGGCTAATAATCACATGCTCGACTTAAAATTTCGCTGCTAAGATGAATACTTTGTTGGTGGGTGGGTGTTTCACTCAACTTACCTACAACTTTTGCTCATAGGAAAAGTGAAGAAAGGATTATATGTGAATAGTAAATTGTTATTCTTATGGCTGATAAGGTGACTTGATTTATTTATTTATTCATTTATCATTATTCAATAATTTTTTTTTTTTTTAGATTAAGGTGCACAAATATCATTCTGGTCTTATTTATAAGTTCTTTTTAACTAAATCTCACATACCAAAGAGATGTGGTTAATTTAATGATTAGGTGGCGAATTTTCAACTATACCTTCATTTATGAATAGGTATTTTTAACTTTTTCTTCTCTATCTATCTTTAAATTATTGCTTCATTGGTACAATAAATAAGAGCAAAATTGTCATAATCCCATTTACTACACTGAAACTGAATTTATAAATAGGATCAAATTTTTTAGTCAGAAAGGATTTATAAATAGGATTAGAATGATATATACCAGATTTTATTGAAATTGTACTCAACATTAAATACTTTTTTAAAGACAAAAGTGCTTTGGAAAAAAAGTATACAAGTCAGTGAAGTCACATTGACTATTGGCTGACATGAAAAAAATAAATATAAAAAAAATCAACATTTGCATCACCCTCAACCCCTTCACTCCCTCTTTTCTTCACTCTACAGAAGTACAGAACATTAATCAGAAACCAAAAAATAAACCAGAGGAAAAAAATCAAGCAAGATGAATCAAAGTCTGGAACCCATTAAACAACAATGTATTGCAGCCTGGAAGTCGCAATCAATTACCGTTGCCTCCCTACCCAGACTAACCAATATATCTTGCCTTTAAAGCAAAAGAATCGCTTTAATAAATACTAACTCCAATATAAAATATAAGATAAAATTAATTTTTTTTAGAGATTAAGAAAGCTAAATAAATTATTTAATCATATATATCTTTAAATTACATATAAGTTTATAAGCTAAGTAAAATAGTTTATAGAAAAAATAATAAATATAAATATTTTAAAATAATTTAATTAATTTCTTTAATTAAAAAAATCAACTTTACGAACTTTTCCCATTGGATGATTGATTTTTGAAATTTTGAATCAAAATTAACCAATTGGCTCTTGCAACTGTCAACAAAACCAGAACCAATAATTCCAGCTATTTCACCTATACATGCACAATTATTACCATGCATAGGGATGATCAGACATCCTTATGACTCTGAATTTCCTCCTCTTGAGAGAAAAACAAATGAAGACACTAAGGTTTTTGCTTGACCTCATGTTATTCCAAACACAGTTGATTCTCAAGAAAATCTCATATCAGCATTTGCAGCTGAAGAAGTTCTAAATTGTCATACTCAAAATGCAGTTTGTCAAAATATGGTGCTGACAGGACTCAATTCTAAACTTGATCCTTTGACAATCAAGATAGAAGGATTGTCTTCTCAAATAGGACTATTCTCTGAAGAAGTCAAACAATTATACCTTTTCCAGATGCAACAAGCTCAAAAACTGGATGTAAATTGAAAAGGTTTATCGCTATTGAATACATGGGACTAGAATTCCAACAGAAAGAAAAGGAATTATCAGTAATACAAAAGGATCTACAGTAAATAGAATTAGATATGGCCAGAAAACAATCTCAGGTCATATATGAATCCTACCCTTTATATCCTAGTATACCAAAATTTTCCTATCCATCTTAATTAATGACTTATACTGATGAAACTGATTACAATAAAGTTTTCAAAATGAACTATCCTATTTTCAGATAATTCCAACAGCCTCCGCCTATACAACCAAAGCCCATTTCTAGACCTACTTTCCGTACCTTAGAAAGACCTCCTTCTCATTGGTCTTCCTCCCCATTTGTTTTTCACCATGGTAACACATAAGGAATTTAGAAACCTGTTCAACCAGGTTTAAAGATTAATGAACCTGCTGTTTCCCAGATCATTACCCAACCCTCTTCACAAAAAGAAAAACATAAATATTCTGAAACCTTGACCTCTCTAATTCTTCTATCCTCTCAACCTCTAAACACTACCCAACCTCAAAATGCTATCTTAGCCATTTTCCACATACAAGACCCTACTGAACCCTTATTGGATTCATCTAGTTCTTTATCAGATGATTTTTCTATCTCTGACAATGATTCAAAAGACATCTTGCTGATATTATCAGAATTGCAATGGTCCAACCTAATAATGATGATTATAGTGAAGCTGAAGAATCTCATGTTGATCAACCTAATCCTCCTAATCATCATCATCAACAACATGATTTTACTTACAAGCCAACTTCAGGACCTTGGTTTACATTTGATGATACTCCACAAGATAAATGGAGACAATAACTCCATGAATTTGGAGCATGGATTGATCTGCTGCTTATAGCACAAGGAGTAACTCTTGAACAAATCCTTAAAGAGTTTGTTTCTCGATTTACAGGCTCTCTAAGAGATTGGTTTCAAAATCTTAATGCTTATCAAAAACTCCAGGAAGTACAAGTTGAAAACCCTGGACAGATCCTAGGTGTTATTCATAAAGAATTTATTGGAGATTTCAATCTTATTTACAAAAGAGACATACTAGAATTCTTTGAGATAAAATATTGGTCTCTCAACAGAAGCATCATACCAGAATGGTTGAAAAGTACTACATGTTGAATGGCTATAATGATGTTAATCTTCGACATACTTTTATAGCCTATCTTCCTGATGAGATTCAATTTGAACTCCATAGAAGTATTAATGCTCTTCGCAGAGATATGTCTCAAATCTCTATTGGAGAAATTTACCAACTGGCTCTTGCAACTGTTGATAAACTTTATGAGCAATACAAGTAGGTTAATAATATGCTCAAAGGCACTACAAAGCTAAAACATGCTTGCAAAAAACCTTACTTGAAGCTGTAGAGTAGCCATGATGGCTTTAGGATCTTGTTCAGCCCTAACAATCTGAACTTATACTTTGAATCGATTAGTAAGAGTAGAGTCAAGTATATTGATGTTGAAGTCTGGTTGGATAGTAAGGATGACAGTTCCATTGCTCAAAGTGGTTAAAAGAACACTAAAAAGAGCATTAGGGTACTATTTGTATGTGGAGTCAACTAGAGCAACTCGAGCTATAACTGGCATGCATTTTCTTCTATGAAGAGTTAAAGCTAATTGGATAGCCCCCATGTGGAGATGGGTATATCCTTCAGATCTCCAGTGATTAATCAGAGGTTGTGGTATCTCAATAGTAGCATATGGTTCCTCTGTTGTAGCTGGAAGATGACACTACTCCAACTTTGTCGTTTGAACAACCTATTTAGCATGAGGTCGTCTAGTAGTCAGAAGAGTTTTGATATTCCTGGTAAGACTGTTGGTTCGATGGTAAACACTGTATGAACTAAGAAGAGGAAGATTTGTTTCAAAGATTAAATCATCTTCTGGAAGATGATTGATCTTTATGAGGTTTATTATGGTTTTGGAACCTGGACTAGACCGGCCAGTCCGAACCGGAAACCAGCGGACCGGCCAAAAAGTCGGTCCAGTTTGGTCCTTAAATCGGGTTAAGGGGATGACCCGGGTCAACCCGTCAAACTCGACCTAACTCGGCCGAGTTAAGGAGTTAGCCACACGTTTTTTCCCCCTGCTTTCTAGTTGAAACCGCGACGTTTGTCCTTTTTTTAATATTCAAACCTAATTTGACTGAACACTAAAGGCGTTGGGCTCTAGGCAACTCTGAACTTCTGATCAGATAGTGAATAGTGATCAAAATCAAATCACTTCATTATTCAGTCATTTCTCACTTACTTCACTCATGATTTTCGGAAGTGTATCCAACAGAGTATCCAAAGCTTACGGTTTGGCTTTGAGCAAAAAGGTACATGGTTTGGCTTTGAGCAAAAAGGTTTATAGTTTGGCTTTAAGACTTATTTTGGGAAGTGTAATTTTTTTTGTTAATGATATATGCTCTTGATTATCATATTATGAATATTTCACTATAATATATTAATATTTTTGTTAATGATGATTTTGTTAGTAATTCAAAGTATGAAAATGATATATAGTATTTGAAATTTTGGCTGGTGTGATGAAAATTGAGAAATTATATTATTTTTCAATTTTTATACCTCACCGGTTTAGGTCCCAGGTTAACACCAATTTGACCCTTAACCCAATATCCTAACCGGTTCAGTGTCCGGTCCGATTTCAAAACCTTGCTTTTTACAGAAAATGAGAGATTTCTAGAGGTAAACTGAGATACCATGATAGTAAAAGGAGGAATAGAAAGATTTGAAGAACTACAAGCTTCACTCATAATTTTTAGGTTTCTTTTTACTCTACCTTTGTCCATAACATATCGTCAGTGTTTTAAAATTCTCTATCTCTATATTTGAATCAAAAGAGAGGACAAAACCTACGTTTTTAGTAAGTAAAATTTTCGAATCATATCAGAAACAAGGAGTCAAAGTTTGTCAGAAGAGTATAACCACAGTATAACCGGTCATAATACAATTTCTCTATTTTTACTTATTCTTAGTAATAATCCCACGGGAAAAATACAATTAAAAGGCTGAAATCTTTCCCCGTGATTAAATTCCCAGACATCCCAACTCCCAAGACCCTGAAGATGAAGTACAAGAAGGAGGGCGAAAAGGAAGTCAAGAACAAGCCCTGCGATGAAACAAAGCTTTCATTTATCTGTGGGCAGTGACCAATGTCTCAATGAATCGCAAACTGTCAAATCTTGGTGCAGATTTATTCGCTGAAGACGAACTCGGCCATGATGAGTTCTCTTGGTTCCTCTGAACCGTCACATTCTACGATGGCGGCGGACTAAGCAAATCTCTGTAGGCGGCGGCGGCGGACTCAGTCCTCAGCCTCCCCTCTGGTTTTCTCAACTCCCCCAAGAAGAGAAAGAAATGAACGAGAAGAAAGACGGCGACAGCTAAACAAGGTGTGGCGAGGATGCTAAGGCGAGACGGTGGCTGGGATCAAGGTTGGAGAGAAGGACGGCGAGGTTGCGGCTGAGGGGAGGCACGGCTAGACACGAGGATGGATCGAGGGGTGGGTAGGTTTTCATTTCATATAATAAATTAATTAATATTAGTGAAGTTTTTCACTTTTCACTTCCAGCTGCCACGTCTCCATATGTGGAATTTTTTTATATTTATTTTTTCCACATCAGCTTTCCTCTCTCTCTCAATTGGTTAGTGTGACTTTTATACTTTTTTTGAAAAGTTTATTGTTATTCTTACTCTATTGAAAAAAATATTTGACGTGGGACGCATTTTTCATAAAATTTCATTTGTATTTTTATATCTTAACTCTTTTTATTTTTTATTAATTTTAAAAGCATGATAGATTTTAATAGGATTTTTTTTTTTTTGGCTAGAACAATACTTAGATTTAAAAGATCAATTTAATAACAAGATCCAAACAATTTGTCAAAGAAAATTCATACTTTTATTTACAATTCAAACTTATATTTTAATAAAAAAATTATCTTCAACAGAACTAACCATAAAGGCATTTACAAGCATTAGAAAAAGAAATCCTTTTTGTTGCCCGCGGAGGATGACGTCGAAGGTGAACTATTGACTAGTGGATGCATGAGCGAATGCAGAAAGATGGGGCCTCATAGGATGAATATCCCTACTCTTCATGAAAGTTAAAAATTGCTGTGGTAGTTCTTCCAGGAGAGCTTGTACAACCGAAATCTCTCCTCCTGTTCAAAACATTGAATAATGAAATGTTCCCCTCTATTATAAGTGAAATTTGGCAAAAAAGAAAATCACACAAGAAAAGAACAAAAATGAACAGAATTCCATGTTTCAGTTACCAGCATACACGAAATTACGAGTTTGGGCTTTTTTTTTTGAAAAAAATTATTTTCTTTATTTTTATTAATTTTAAAGATAGATAAACAGAAAATGCCCAAAAAAAAAAACACTGAAATACTAAAAATTCCATTTGGATGAGCGAAGTTCAATTTACTATGATGGCGCACTCTCTGGCGCACTCTCTATTTATGTCTCCGAAATGAACAAATAATATTTTGGTGGGGAGGGAATTAAAAAAAATTGCTACTCAGTACTCACTCTGCACTTCTCGCATTGGAACAAACTGCACTAGATCCCTTGTAGCAATACGACCAGCAGAACTTTCTAACCTACGTCCATTATCAGCATCCAAAACCTGCCCAGGAATGCACTTCTTAGTCGATACAATTTTTTATTAAAATTAACGACAGCAATAGTAGAGGCAATTCCTTGCTAATAACAACATTAATGAGTCTAAAGGATTATTTTTACAAAAAAAAGGACAGAAACTAATCTTGCCTCCATGCTCGTGAAATCAGCTGCTCCAACTCCAACTATAAGAACCGACAAGGGCAGGTCAGAAGCTTTGACCAGAGCATTAATTGTCTCTTGGAGGTCTGTAACAACTCCATCCTAAGGAAAGGATATCATTTCATTGGGTTATTCATTCTGTCTAACGGAGACATGCATAACAAAACAACGTGCCAAATATCTTGAGTTCTCACCGTGATAATAAGCAATATATAGTACTTGGAGATATCATGCGAAAGGGAATGAGCAGCTATTTGCGCAGCCATGTTTATAACGGGTCCAAACAGAGTGGGTCCTGCTAGAGTAACATTGTGTAAAGCTCTTGCATAAGCAGCCATTATGCCTTCAACTCCTTCAACCTAAAGAAACGGAAACCAACTGTTGATAAGAATTAAGAAATGGGTGCCCCATAGAACGAATGCAAGTTTCAAAACAGATATGGAAGTAGAATATTGGTGCATCATAGCAACTGCAGACATTCTAAAAAAAATGCCGAACCGTCAAGTGTTGGAAATTGTCTGTGCAGTATTTTAAACCATATATAATATGTATTGCTGCATTTTCATTCATCTCCAGAATAGACAAGCATCATAACATACGATTGTCTAGAATGCTTGTGGAGAATAATGAAGAAACCTCTTACCTCGGAGGCACCTGGATTGCCATCCAAGTTAAAACAGTGGGAAACGGTACCATCATATGTCCTTCCTCCAAAGCCCCAAGCAGGGAACAGTCTATTGGAATCGTAGAACTGAATAACCTCCCCAACCTCCATTATGGCCTACAAAAATTACTCCATTAATTAGAGAAGTTTACTGAACATCAGGTTGTCACACTATTCTTCTTAATGCTGAGTCTCATCGCCAAGAAATTAAACAAGTTCACTGAGTTAATCTTCACATGAATTACCCATAATAATATGCAAATGATACCAAAGTAGAAAGTATTCTTTTATTCTGTTTTGCCAGTGACTATTTTGAAAGAATGAAACAAAGGAACGATAAGATTGATTGCTTACTTTCTGGTATGCATTAAACTGGCCAGGTGAACTTATGTAGTGCAATGAATCTGGACGTCGAGGATCTCCATTTGAAGCTGGACAAATTTTGAGGCATTTAGCTAGCCAAGTTCGATTTTAAGATTATATTAAAAGGTCATCACCCTTCAATGCAGCAGATTTTACATACCCGTGAAATCCACCGCAACCATAAAGTTGAGTTCAAATCCAGAAGATATGTAATCAATAAAGCTGAACTGCTCCTTTTCGAGATATCGATCCACATACAGTTGCCCCTTCAGAACCTATATACGCAATAATTAATAAGCAATGTTAGACTAAGCAGATAAGCGGCAGTAAGAATTAATTTTGTTGCTAGCGTTAACAAACACCTTCTCATGTGTCCTGTGTTTAGATGGTGCAACAAAATTGTCTCCGGTTTTCTCTTTGTAGAGCTTTTCAAGGTCTGCAACTGACTTCTGCATTTTACTGGTCAAGAAATATTTTTTTATATTAATACCTATTTCGTCAGGATTCTAAACAAATGATAACTGACTGAAACGAATTAGGAGAAACAAAATATTATCGTGTGAGAACTAGAACCAATCATTCAATAGGTTCAGTTACCCAATGAGTACATGATCGCCACTGCTATTGAAATCAAAACACTCTATAAGTAATGGGTTATCCTGTACACAGAACATACACCAGAAGCAAAATGAATATCTCGGAACTCCAATGTATCATCAAATTTCAAGCCCTAATTATTAGGATGACAAACTTACTTTACTTCCAAACTGCTGAAACCCAAGGCAAATTGGTTTCCATATTGGATTTAAATCGTTGTTGATTACTTCAGTTTTGCAAATTGGAATAGAACCTCCGCCCTCAACTAATTTTGATATTCTTAAGAAAGGATCCTGTAAGAAAAATGAGATGAAGATTTTAATTGGCAAAAGCAGAAGGTTATAATAAATAAGGGAAATAAAGTTACATACACTTTTAGAAAAGACGTCTTTGTTATCCAAGCGGGAACAACGGAACGAGATCTCAACAGAAGTCCTTGAATTAAAGGTCTCCTCAGCATGAATAGTAAGTGTGCCAAGGTTTCTTCTCCCATCACGCCCGCTTTTGTTTTGGAGCCTCAGGGTTAAGCTGCGGCTTTGTTTAGTCACTATCTGCCAAAGAGGAAGAAAGAAGATTTTGGCATCAAACAAAGAATGACATTTGCAGGCTTTTGTGGATTGCTTGGTAGGAAAGTTTAAAGAGTATGGGTATATTACGCCACGTTAAGATGGCTATACTTCCGAAGAAGAAGCATCTCGATCCTGTGCCCAAGAACTTACCTCAGATAAAGCGCAACTTGCCATGCCAAGAAAATCTTGATCCTTCAAATTTAGTGTCTGCAAGAAAAAAAAACATTGGACATGGTAATTTAAGGTTAAGCAATTCAGAAGTACACAAGGAAGGCTTGGAAGTTCATCAATGCATTGAAGCCTAAATTCTGAACTACGGCGGCCCCTTGGCAACGTGGTACTAAAGAAACAAAAACGTTGTTTCCCGTCGATATTCTCTCTCTGAAAATGGACACATTATTTGCTACATACCCGTTATACAGAAAGTACTGCATGATGTACAGATTACGTAATTTCAGAATGTAAGTAATTAAGAACTTCTAATGCGAATATATACCCCAACAGCTTAAGATTTTCCTTCTTGATGGGACCAACGAGTTATAAGGCTTACTGCTTAGGTTTGCTTAATTGAAATCACTATAAAACCCTGATTGAACAACAATATATATATATAGGCAGAACTCGTGCTTCAGTTATATAAAGATTGTGAGAAAAAGTTGTACTGCAAACCTTAGTGGGGACGTTATGGTACTTGGTATCAATGTCATACACATGAAACCTATATGAAAGAGAGGCAAAATAGAGAAAAACGTATTAAAAAAAAGGCTCACAGTATGCATATAGAGAAGACATTCTATATATCTACGTACTGGCAAGGAGAGACCAAGGATAACTTACACTATTGTTTGCACAATCTCGAACTGAAACGCAACACTGATTTTCTCGATCCACTCAGGATTCAAAGAGTTCATTATGACTTCCGTGCGACCCAATTCTTCAAGTCTTCCATCTTGTTTCTTTAAAAATGCAACAACCATGGGATCACTCTGAAAGGAAATAAATAAATCAGAGTGAGTAAGCAAATGTTTCATTGTGTTTACTAAAATTACATGCACCTCTTTTAAATAAAAAAATTAGACTGTATTTTAATGTATTAACTAATGATAAGAATAATGCTAAAGTACACATCTTAAAACTGAAAAATCTATATCATTTGCGATAAAGTTTTATGAAAAATTGAGTAACTTAATTTTTATTACAGATATACTATGTTAAGATAGGCCAATCACAAAGAACGAGCAAGTGACATGCATGCAATATCCTTTCATGTAGACAGCACACATGCAGCCTCAAAATTAAAGCAATACCTTTGATGCAATGTCCAGATCACGTAAGTCGTTTGCAAATAGAGATAGCTGTAGCACGAGGTTGCAAAACCATCAATAATCTTCCAACTCTACAAAGTTACGAGGCAAACAAGTGCACATATATATTTGGCTCAAAAAAATAACCCCGAGATGGGGGTTAAAATGTCGAAACATTTGGCAAATGATATATAAGAAAGCCTGTGTGAGAAAATCAAACACTTCCCTTACGAGATGGTGTATAAGTTCAGAGTTCATACTCTGTAATTATTTGCTTCAACTGTTCAATATTATTCGATTAAGTAGTTAAAATATAACGAATATTATATATTTTTTATCTTTGTGAAGAAAAATTCCCCATCATATGAATATCAAACGGAAATCATGATTGGTAATTACATAAATTTCAGGTATCTGATTGTATATCGTATGAACGATAGATCTCTCTTGTTCTGAAGTACATTGTGATTCAAATTTGCAGCAAATTCTGAGTTCCGACTAGTGAATCACTTGTCTTGTGTTGGGGTAGAAAGGGTAGGCTAGCACAGGAACTTTTGATTCCAAGTGTAAGATGTTAGCGTGTTTCGGCACATTTTGGTTTCCGCCGTACAATTACAATATAATATCAGTCCACTCCATTATGATTCCAAGTGTTTCGGCACATTGTGGTAATGACATGACAACAGGTTGGATTTTACAATAAGAATATAATGATACAGGGACGAGGGTCAAAGGAACGTAAATAATCCAAAGAAAAGATATGCAAAGGCCCCGAATCATGAAAGCGAAATTAAAAGATACCTCGAGTTGAGTGAAGATCGGTTGAAAACCTTGAGACCTGTAAAAGAAATCGACGGCATCGTTGTGAGCGGGGGGAGGCGTGGGGCCTAGCGCTGGGGAATGGCGGACCCCTCCCACCGCTTGCTTCCCTCCTTTCAAATCCGAGACGCAGCCTCCCATTCAATTTCGCTTCTACCTTAAACCCTGACAAAAATCTATGTTCTCTCTATCCGATCTCCCTTTTATAACAGCAAATTGCTAAAAAGCGTTTAATAGGCTCTCCGATGAAAAAAATGAGACGCGACCGCGAAGCAGCAGGACGCAGTTTTTTGTTTGTTTTTGTTTTAGTTGCTTTCTGCGAGGCAGTTATAAACCAATGAACTAGTCAGGATACAACACAAGGCATTTCCATATACGGTGGGAGTTGGCGGATATAACGATGTAGAGACCTCTTCCCTTTGTAGGCAATCCTTCTGATTATTTTTCAGATGAAATATGTTTCTGTCGTGGGGCTGGGGGTAACCTCTCTCTCTCTTTAAAAACGATTAATCGTGAAATTCGTAAGAAAATAGATCAGCAACTTCAAACTAATATCCAGGGAGAAACGAGTTTGGTATTCTATTTCGTCATTGGTCGGCGCACCGGTTACCATTCCATTCCATAGTAATGAACCATAATTGAAAGCTTTCGGCTTTGGGGTCTGTATCATGACATAAGGAAAAGCCTTTTCATTTTCTTTTCGCCCAAAAATGGTTTGAATTTTGAATTCAACGCGCGCTTTTATGCAAAAAGTACAAATACTCATCCAGATCCTCGTCAGTATGTTTAAACAATTGCTTACGAAGAATGCTAATGGAAGTCGATGGAACTTCCCAACTTCTGAATGACATTGAATTTAAAATACGTAAAATTGATTTTATATGATGTGGAAGCATGGGCTGACGCGAGGCATGCGCTCACCTTAGTGTTTAGAATAATTTATTTTTAAAAAATAAATATTTATTATATAAGTCGAAATAAAACTCTTTTCATATATTTATTTTATATACCATAAATCATAAATTATAAATATTTATAAATATATCCTAAATAAACACTTAATTATTTTGAAAATGACTTATTGTTATTAAACTATATTAAAATTCCAAGTCTCTGACTCGGCCTCTTTCTCTACGAAGAATTGGTCGTCGTCATCTTATCAAGCATTCGTGTTTTTTTTTTTGGTCAACTCAAGCATTCTTGTTAAAAAAGAATGAGAATGAAGTGGTGCTACTCGTATTATTTTCTGACAACGAAAATTTAGACGATTGAATTTTAATTAGGTTAAACATAAAAAATGTTGCAAACATTTAAGCCAAGCACCCTAGAGATGCACTAAAAAACTTATTCCAGTAATCAATCTGAAATAGTTGTTTGTTAAAAAATGCAAAAATAATTTTTTTAAAATTTTTATTAGAAGCTTACTTTCTTTTAATAACTCGTGTCAAACTTGACAACAATTATTTGCTTTTCAATTTCAAACAAAATGATCCTAACTTGCCTCGAAATTTCTGAAAATTCAACCCTTTCATTCAAACTTCTATGGTTACCTCAGGCAAGTTAACACATTTTATTTTTTAATTTTATGATTTGTTGTTTAAAAAAATTATGATAGGTTAATAAAAGTGGATTCAATTAATAAGAAGTTGACTTATAATTCAAAATATCATGAGCTTAAATCTCATTATCATTATAAGGATTGGGGAGCTATTTGTAAATCTTTTGCTAAATGCTTTTTGAGTCAGAGCCATACGCATGTAGTGATCCCCTAACCCTGCTAAACCCTCCTGTCCAACTCACCTAATCTTTTATTTATGGAAAAGAGAACTAAAAAAAAGTGGGGTCAATGGCTATTCCTTACACGGACTGTTATCATTGGTCAAACAGCTTTTGCGGGTCAAACAAAAAAGCGATGCAATAGCAAACTTTCACACACACACACACAGGTAAAGCTCGCAAACTTGCCATGAAACTCCCACGTTTTCTTCTGTGTGTTTGGTTGGGTTTATTTTTAGATAATAAATCCTTATTTCGTAAGTCGAGATAAAATTTTTTCCATATATTTATCTCGTATACCGTGAATCACAATTTACAAACACTTATTATCCAAAAATAAGATATTCCAAACAAACACTAAATATAAAATCCGTTTATATATATATATATATATTTTTTTTTTTTTTACACAACTGAAAACCATCAAATATCAAGTTCTCATCCTATTACAATAACAGTGACAAATCCGTTTATATTCAAAAACAGAAATGGAAAATACAAAATCCGTTGCTTTGACAAATTTCTTAAAATGAAAATATTTATGTTAAGATATTTCAAATTTTGAAAAAAATGAAAAAATAAAATAAAATAAAAATGGCATTGATCAGACTTTTAAATTAAATGTTCTTCGTCGCTTTAATTTTTTAATTATGATTTTCCAATATAAAAAATTATGTCAGAGGTCTCGGTTTACATGACGCATGCAGAATATATGAGCAGCGTGAGCTGAGAATCACATTGGCACAAGTTGACATGTCAAAATCAAACAAATACTCGCATTTTCGATGAAATTAAGCTCGTAAGAATTCCTCCAACCTATGAAATGAAGGTCAGCGTGGCATGGCTTTGGCTTCAGACTAAAAGGGCCTAGTGGTTTTTTTTTTTTTTTTTGCCGATAAAAGGGCCTGGTGTTTAATAGATTTAAACTTGAAACCTAACAAGCACGTACAAAATGCATGTGCCCCAAAACATTTGTGCATATTTTCCACGCACAGCAGTAGGTAAATGTGAAATATCGTTGGTGGCATGCACGTTCATGTTCAGCCATCATGTGCTTATTTGGAATGATGATTGGAGCTTTTAAAAATAACTTTTTAATCATGATTTATGGTATACAAAGTTAATATATGAGAGAAATTTTATTTTGACTTATGTGAATAAACACTTTTTAGTATGTGTCTGGGTAAACCCCAAACCGCGTTTTCAAAACCCCTTTTCTGTAAATCGAGACAAAACTCCTCTCACATACATGCCTCGTAAATCGTAAAAATTATTCTCCAAAAGATAATCCAAACGCATAATTCATAAACATGACACCAAACAAGCACATACATTACTCTACTCTACCGCAGAGATCAACAAATTTTCAATATTGACTTAATGGTTTCACAATAACTTGGAATTATGGAAAAATTACCCACATACATGTTTTAGAAAAAGCAAATTATAGGTACAAAGAGATCCCCAAAAATTCATATTTACAAGCGGAATATAATTGCCTCATGTATAATTTAAACTTGTAAAAATATAAATTTCTGGCGACCTCTGTGTATTTAATTTTCATAATTGGGACAATGGGTAAATTTTTCAAAAATTATTACATTACAGGAAAAGGCCAGCAACTTGGGGCCAATGCAATGAGATGCTTTATTAGGACCAAAGATGCTCCTTGTCATGTATTTCTTGCGAGCAACTCCCTTATGAATTGCTTTGGCGCTGTAACAGTAAGACGAAGAAACAAGAAAATAGTATAAACGTGAGTCCCGAGAGGATTGCAGAAATTAAACAGAGTGATAATTATAAATATTACCAGGTAAACCGGTGAAGTTCTCGAACTGGACGAATGCTTGGTTGATGAACATCTCTGTGCCGTAGACGATGGTAGCTCCTGCTTCCTGAGACTCTCGGAGGAGTCTGGTGAGTTTGGGAGTGTAAATGGCATCAAACACCAGCGAGTAGTGCTTCAGGGCTTCCTGCACTCAACTCCAACACATCACTCAACGTAAACATACCTATTAAATTCTGAAATCTGAATTAATTATAACCTTTGGTATGGGAATGAGATGGATGTCGGGTTTCATTCCCACAGAAGTAGCATTGGCGAGAATCATGCCCTGTTCAGGGTGGAAATCCTTTAGATCCGAAAGAGTAACAGCTTCTCCTCCCACTTTACTAGCAAGTTCTCTGGCTTTCTCTGCTCCGCGTTCATTCATTAGTAATGTACACATAACAGAGTGTGAATTATATATGAAGCAGCAAAAGTTTTAGTTTCTGACCATAAGTACGATTGGCAACAACGACTCTGGCTCCCTTTTCTTTTGCGCCATAAGCAAGTGCTTTTCCTGCGCCGCCAGCTCCCATAACCACAAACAGTTTCCCAGCTAAAGGCGACCCACTTCCTGACCAACCATTTGATCCTGCAAATTAATTGAACCCACTTGTAAATACAATAACGCTCTGATGTGTCAAACTCGTGAAAGAGAGCTATATAGATCAACCTCTCAGTCCTTCTTCGATAGCTGTAATGGCTCCGATATAGTCAACGTTATAACCCTTGAGTTTCCCATCTGGCTTCTTGATCATACAACTAATAGCCCCTATTGCCTGCAGCAGAGTTGGTGAGAGAGATTAGTTACAATACCAACCCTGCAGGAAGGATGATATAGTAATAATTAAGAAAGGGGTTTTGGGACCAAATTCACCTTGGCAACGGGATCCACCTCATCACAGCATCTAAGTCCATCCACCTTGTGGGGAATCGTGTAACTGTTGTATATGTGAAGATAAATGAATAAGCCAAGATAGACATTATAATTTATAACAACAAATGGTAGACTATATATCTATCTAAACCTGTATCCAACAAAATCAGGGGAAGAGAAAGTGCTGAGGAAATTGGAGACGCTATCAACCAAGAGAGGCAAGTAAATGCCGTTAAATCCCACAGACTTGAAAGCCGGATTGTAAAGATGAGGACTTTTGCTGTGACCAATGGGGTTTCCAATAACACCATGCACTTTAGTGTCAGCCCCAATGTGCCTGAAATTGTACAGCTCTAACAAGTCTTTCACAGTTGGTTGTCCAGGGGCTGATTCATCTCCAGTGTCTGCCGCACCAAATGTCAGAAATCCTCCAAACTTGGCCGACAGAATCCTTGACATCAGACCCTTATCCCCCATCGCAAGCCCTATCATTGGCACCTATATATATATATATATATATATATAATTGGCATTATATTCGGGCAATAATGATTTGGAAGAAATTTAACTTGAAAGATGTGAAGGACGTTACATACTTGAGAACGGGTAAGTACTTGGAAAATTCGAGCATTGTCTACGATGTCCAAGGCGGTTGTTGCAATTTTCACAACGTCACACCCAGAAGCCTGTATTCTTGCGACAAGGTTGCCCAATTCCTCCACGGAGGGTGTGTTCTCATAGTTATGTGAGGAAACAATAATCTTGACGTTCTCTGGCTTCTTTTCTCGGACGGAATTGAGAAACTCATTAGCTACCTTCAAACACACCAATTTAATCAGTACCACGTTGAAATACTGGCTAATTCTTCAAGTCAAAACCAAAAGTAATAGCTAGTGGGTGGGTTTTAATAACCTTAAGCTCAACGTCAACGAACTCAGACCCCAATTCAACAGCTAAGCGCAGAGCAGCCTGCCGCTTGCTTTCATCACCATTATACTTTCCTCCTTCCCATGTGGGTCTGAAAAAGAATGATGATGATTCGCATTATACACACACATATAACATGTAGAGTTAACTAGCTAGTAGCAGAATTTAATAATGATTGGCAAGACCTGTAAGTGATGAGAGTGGGCAAGGGACGGTGTTTGATGAGAGATTGGAGATGTTGGGGAGGATTGAAGTTGTCGAGGAAATCCAAACGGAGCTCGACGAGATCAGCACCGATGTCTTTGGCCTTTCTCATCTGAATCAGCATTTCATCAACTGAGTGGCTCACTATGGGAACACATATCAGCGTCGAATTTCTCCTCACTTCACTCCCGATTGGAACTTCCCTTGCAGCTAACTGTTATACATGTATATTCACACACATTAATGAAATCATTTCTTAAGCATACACGCACACGCTATCGTTTTTATATAATTTTTTAAAAAAAGATCACCAGTTCCCAGAGGGAATATAATGGAGATAAAATTTAATTGATAGCCACAAAACGCAACGCGGGAAAAGATAAAGGCCTTAAATTAAGGCTTCCACATGATATATAATAAGTATGCAGAGAGAGAAAGATTGGTACCGAAAGGCTTCCCATGGCGGAAGTGGAATGGCGATAGAAGGTTGAGAAGGGTTCTAGTGATGATGGATGGGGGAGACACCCTAAATACAAAAACACATATGGATATGTATCTATATTTATATTTGTATTATTATATTACTCACTTCGTCTTAGAAAGTACGGTGGCATTGATGAGTAGTATTCCATCTAACAGCCTCTTCTCCGCCGAGAATAGTTGGTGGCCTGCATGAACACTTAACCCTCTCTCCATAGATATCATTCATGCTAAGTACTCAGTATTCCTTCTATTATTAACAAATCAATTATAAAATAAATAATACTACTATACGCAACAAATTAAAGCATGCAGCAGCCAAGCTCAGTGACACTCATCACCTTTACTTTTAAGCGCTCACCATTATTCCTTCACCAATCTAGCTATGTTTGATCATTTACAACAACGTACTGACATATGTGTGTGTGTGTGTGTGTGTGTGTGTGTCACCAGTGGACCTGCCTGTCCCCATCATACAAGAAGGTTAGGTGACCTCTGTGTGTGTGTGTTTATTATAATTCTTATTTACACATATCTAAAAGAGCAAATTATTTCAATTACATTAAATTGAATATATTAGTTGAGGGCAAATAACATATCTATGAGGAGCCAAAACAAATAATTAGCCAGATAAATCTTGTCGGGGAAAAGGTAAAGAAGACGCGAATGAGAGGCTTCCATTTGAAATAAGAATAAGCTTAAGAAAACACAGAAGAAAGAGAAAATGGGCTTGGTAGGGTCGGCCATGCAAGTGGCAAAGGGAAGGTGAAGGTGTAGAATGTTAAGTAGTGCGAAGCCACGCATCCGTTTGTATTCTTTACTGTTGATCACACCTTGCGCGCTACAGTCAAACCCCTCCTCTGATCTTCAGAACCTTTATTTTTTTTTTGTCATTTGTATTTTCAGAACTTAATGATATACTCTCCATGTTTCACAATATAGGGCATTTCAACTAATTCATGAGAATTAAAAAATGACAATTAAGTTAATAAATGTGTCCTGAACTAATTTTTTTTTTTTCACTTTTACCCTTGTTGGAAGATGTGTTTGAAAATTTATTGATTGGACAAATTGAAAATGAATATTAATTATAAGGACAAAATTGGAAAATGGGCATTTACAAGTGACTTATATTGTGGACCAAACTATTTTTCTCTAACTACCTTATATTGTGGACCAGAGGGAGTATGTATAATACTCCCTCCGGTCCTAAATATAAAACATAATTGACTTTTTTTTGAAGAGATTAAGCTATGTTTGGAATAGGTTTTTATTAGAAAATAAGTGCTTATTACGTAAGTCGAGATAAAACTCCTCTCACATACTTACCTCATATACCATATGTGAGTGTTTGGAATGACTTAATTTTAGGAAATAAGCACTTATTACATGAGTCGAGACAAAACTCTTCTCACATACTTATCTCGTATACCGTAAATCGCGATTTATAAGCACTTATAAGTAAAAAATAAGCTATCTCAAACGAGCACTAAGAAAATTAAATAAGTTACTTAATCATATCATATATTATATATCCTTAGATTATATATTAGTTTATTAGTCAAACTAATTAGTTTTGAGGAAAAAAATATAAATATAAATATTTTAAAATAATTTAATTAGTTTCCTTAATCTCTTAAAAAAATCAATTTTATCTTATATTTAGGATAGGAGGGAGTATATAGTACTACAATGTTCTTTTTTTTTTTTTACCCATGTACTATGATGTTTGATTATAACAAATACATATAGTTTTTTAATTTTAATATGTTGTTTTTAAAAACAATGTTGTGTATTCTTCTTTTTTTTTTTTTTTTGCCAGTAAAAACAATGTTGTGTATTCAATACTTGTTCTATCATAACTAAGAAAACATGATACTTTAAAAATATCATAGCACTTGAAATCCAATATATGTTAATCCCTCCCCAATATGGTTACATCAAAACTTAAAAAGTTGATGAAAATTATGGATTTGAATGGACTGCTTAAGGCATCTCGTTTGAATAACCAAAAAAAAAAAAAAAAGAACTAAGAGAATATTAAGAAAACGAATACGTAAAATAATAAATTTTTTTGTTATATTCTTTTTTTAAATTTTTTCCTCTTAATATGTTCTCCTTATTTTTTCTTTGGAAAAAAACTAAAAAAAAAAAGGTAGAGCCGTAAGGTGAAAGAGTCAAGCTTCACCCTCTGATTGGGAAAAACAAACACGTGCATTGGATGAAAAAAATGAAATGGAGAGACCAAAAAATGAACGGAGGATGGGTGGGGCCCTAAGGGTAAAGTTTGTTGGGGGTCCATCACTTAATATTCATCAAATTTGTGAACTGAAAATCGTGACCCTCCCTTGATCGCGATTCGCGACACTCCGAATAGATCAACAAAAGCGTTGCCTATTCCTATTTTTATATAAAATGGAGTTAATAATTTTAGAGATATTAAGGAAATTAATTAAATTATTTAAAAATATTTTTATTTATTATTTTTTTTAAAATTATTTTGTCTAACTTATAAACTGATATATGATATAATAATACATAACATATAATATGATTAAATAATTTATTTAGATTTTTTAATTTCTTCAAGAATAGTCAATCTTATCTCATATTTAGGATAAAAGGGAATAAAATTTAAAACAAAATGAAATCTAAAAATATCCGATATTATAACACTTCATTATAAAAATAATACATCTATTGCATTTTATTAAAAATCTTGATGATACAGATGCGAAAACTTCAAGTTGCTGTTACTGTTAGGGACAAAATATATACAAATGTAATTCTTTAAAAAAAAAAATAATTCCCGGCGCCCAAGCACGTCTCCTAATCTTTATTTATGTCAGATAAATCACTTTAGTATATTTTCCTAGGAAAATGACAGTTCTTGATTCCCAAGAGCTGTATGCAACTTAATTAGGTTAAGATTTCTATAGTTTTCAATTAAATAATCAATTTTTGGTGTTGTAATTAACTTCGGTCAATATATCTATTTATTTTTTATACGTACATGAGTGGTCGCTCAGCTTCGCATAAAATGACAAGTACCTAGGCCCTTGGGCAAGATTTTTCTCACACTTTTTAAACGTATTTTCCATCATTGTTAATTTTTTCAGCTCTCAAAACCACAGACTATATGTCGTCATTGTCCAAGGGTTTTGTTTAATTTTGAGCTTATTTTTCACAGACAAGGAATCTTAAGCAAATATTTTTAGCTGAATCAATTCAATCTCCTAGCCTGTTTTGCGTGTTAATAGAAGACGAATCTTGAGTAAATCTTTGGTTGAAGCAATCCAATTATATCATGTGTTTTCCGTGTATATATTAATAGCCCTTTTTGTTGCCCTTCTGCCATAAATTGTCATAAAATTATGCTGACGTAGACATTCCCTAAACTGCTATTAATATATCTATACAATTTAAAAAATATATATATATATTTAAATAGTAAATAGAATGCCTTTCATGTATATACAATGTTAGAAAAGGAAAAATGGAATGAATTATCAGTACTTGCAACAACAGCATACTGAAATTTGTATAAATTAAGCATCACATCATCTTGAATTGACAACGTTATCTTAAGGAAATGCAACACATCTTCACTTGTCACTATTAGTAAACACGTTGTCAATATCAACTCCCAGTTAATTTTGCAACATAGCTAACAAGAACTACGACTTTTTAACACCGAAGGATTATAAGAGTTAATGGGTTTGGATTAGCTTAAAATAATTGTTTTCACATTTGTACAGTGCAAAATCACTTAAAATAAGTTAACCCAAACATTTACATAAGATAACACATGAGGCATCCCTATCCTGGTCCTTGCTGGTTCAGTCGTATAGTAAAAGTCAAGAGACCTAAGTGGAAAGCTACGCAAATTCAAGACTTGCCACAAAGGATTAGGAGGCTGAGTTCTAAGCACGAACCTTGTCCTGACCATATATATAGCATGGCCTCTTACAACGTTCATATCTGGGTCACCTAGAAGGGGCATAGCTAGGAGTGACAGAAGTAGTTTCTTCCGTGATTTCCATACTGTCCTGCACCCATAGGAGTACCAACACCAAAGTTGTTAGTGTGCGGACTAACCAGCGCTGGCGTTCCATCAGGTAAGATTACTCTTTCATGGTGGAGCCAAACCATAGGTTGATGATATGTCGGAGTAGATACCGGAGCTACAGAGGGTCTTGTGTCAATTCGAGGACGTTTATTGCTTTTCTTACAAGGCTGTGCTTGATGTTTCTTGGTGAGTACGTCATTAATATGTTTCTTTTGTTCCGGCTGTTGCACTTCAACTGTGGAAGAAAACCGTGGCGAAGTACCAAACCTGTTTTCCTTCAGCCTTCTCAGCTCATGAATGCGGTTATGAATCTCCTGAACCAGATTCTGACACTCAAGATTGTTGTCTGAAATGCAATTTAGGACAGTTCGCAGACAAGCTAATTCTTCATCTCTAACCTTATCCTGAGAGTTCACATTAAACATCTCGTGAATGAGCATTTATATGAAATTGATAATTCGATGAAAACGAATTTGAATAAAACTAAATAACCTTTTTGTATCGGCTTCCCCTGCAACGCCTCTTGGAAACCATTTTAGCATTCTGCACATATTCTCTCAAGAGATCAACTGGTGGGATCTTGTCAGCCAACTCATATGCACATATAAATGTCACAGCTTCAGCAGGCTTCTGCTTCTTGACCAGATTAAGAACAAAATCTGCCAGACATGACAAAGGACAAGTACACTGGGACATTAATTTAACAGAAACAGTTTTGAAACTAAAACAAGCAAATTACAACAAGAGATCACTGCCAGAAAATCAGTTCAAGTTATCAACACAATCGAAAGGGACTAAAATTTCCATATTCCTAGTTGGGAAGGGGAGAAGGGAGAAACAAGCATTTGAAGACAGTTAGAAAATGCATGAAAGGGAAACACAAAGGGAACCTGAAGTCTAAACATACAAGCAAATTAACAATGAACATGTACTTTCTTCACTGAAGATGACCGGGTGCAAGCAGGATAAAACTGGTGATGTAAAACACACACACACAAGAACAATTTCAAACAGGGGTGATTTAGGGAGAAAACATATAGAAAACAGTGAGGAAAAGGGGAGGACAGATCTGGAATGAGAGGGAAAAAGAACAGAATTGGAGGGGGAGAGGACAGAGAAGCAAGGGGGGCGAAGAGCTCACATGGCCATAATAAAATTCATTAATCGCAGTCTCCCATTACAAATGCCATCAATACCCATTTATAGACTAGCTTTTCCCACTTGCCAAAAACAGCAACTTGTCCTTACTTCCCTCAACAGTGACTTAACCCACTTGCTTCTACCTTTTCTTTCCTATTAAGTAAATAAGTAACTTGCTTCATAAAATATTAATTACTAAGACAGAAACTAATAAAATATATAAAAATAAGGTAGATTTCCTTCTAAAGAAGGATTCTTCAAAATATCTCATTCTCATATTCCATCATTTCTCCCCTTCTTGACGAACTCGGCTCCTTACGAGTTAAAATGGAGGCACAGATCTGGGGAGGGAATGATAGAATTTAGCATGACACTTCGATCTGGAAATCCTTTCCAACGAAGAAGGTAGTGAAAAATACAATGCGAGGAGTGAGCAATCTGTTGGTGCTGGTTTGGAAAACATTTCCAATAAACATCGCATATTTCTTGACTGGAATTAAGAATGACATCAAAATAAGTATTGAAATAAGCACATTTAAATAAACATGTGGAAACCTGTTCTTCACGATAAAAAGAATTTTTGTCCCAAAACATATGAAAACAGTAAAAAAATGGTTCTACATGGGAGGAAAAAATGTAGAGAACTGGCGACAACAAAATTTTCAGAAACCATACCAGAAACTTTAGTGGCAAAACCAGGTGTCTGGAACAGCTCTACAGCTTGTTTGTCATGAGCAGCAATCTCAAAGAGCTTTAAAATTTCATCATCCCCAAATGAAGATACTAAACCATAAATGGACAAAAGCAGTAGAAATGCCAGAACCTCCTGAGAATTTTCTCTCATCTCAGCCTTTAACTCATGTGCTAGCTTCATTGCTTCTTCTCTTACTTGCGGTTTAATATCTGGTGAGATTCTCATAAGCCACTTGAGCAAAAAAATGTGACTTCCAGCAATGGTTGCACTCGTCTCTTCCTTTGCGCTTTGTGGAACAATAGGGTTTCGTATCATATTTAAAACAAGTTTCGCTGGATCCAATGTTTGGGGATCACCTAAAATGTCACTGCCCATCAAACCATTTGCATTTGCTTGTTGATTTACAATCAATTGCAAATTTCTTCCATCTGGGGTAGCACCAGACTGATTATCTGCACACATATTTATCCGCAAAATTAGCTGCAAGGCCTTTAAGCTCCTCATATTTGTCAGAGCATAAAAAAGCAAGGAGACATATGTACAATAAATCAGATGATGCAGGTTTCACCAAAAGAATCAGACAGTGCAGGTGTTACTGAATGCGAAATATCTCAAGTTGAATAGCTCACATGGCCCTTTTGCATTAATACTTACAAAAATGATCATTATAGTGTCATAACCAAAATCATATGAGATCACTGAGAGGATGCAAGGAGAAAAAGGATGCATTAGTAGGTACAAGAATAACTTCAGAAGAGGGCAGATAAAATTAACACAAAAAAACAATGGAGAAAAGGGTGATATGCTGATTATCTATAGAAGGTAACGAATTATTTTATTTCATTAAAAGCTTCGAGAGGTGATTCATTTTATTTCATAAACAGAAGGACATACTATGTATGATCACCGTACCCATAAGGAATTATAAAGATTGAACCACACTGAAGTAATAAATTTTCTGTTTTATCTTCATGATGTAGAATATAGAATGTAGATTAGCTTCCGAGAAGAAACTTTGCGGATTAGTCAGAAACTTCAAATATTATTCCATTTTCCTTTGCATATTATTATTCCTTTAATTTCTTCTCTTTGATCTTGCTGAACTATTAATCTTCTCATGACCGGATTAAGAAATTCAATCAATGTAGCAGCTCATAAGCCTTAAGCCACTGGCAATGCACTTTTAAAATATGAAACTAGATAATTATATTGCTTGTGGTACCATAATAAATTCTCATTTGCTAAAGAATGCTAAAAAGGTAGAAGTACAGCCGTAATCCATTTGACAAAAAAATAGCAAATTCATTTCCCCCCGTCATTTCCTGCCACCACCAAATGGAAAAACCACTTGTAAATTAATAAAAAAAAAAAAGGACAATTAAGTAAATTGATGGAACCCATTAAAATTGATAACGATATGCAGCATAAAACTGCTTATGAAGATAACTACATATGGATCATACGTAAGAGAAGTATCAGGGTGACCATATGAATTTACAAAAAAAAACAATTTATTAAAACCTGGTATGGCTAAGCTAGAGAAGGAAGCACATGTTTAACAGGTAAAGTCTTGAAAATACCTAGGGCTTGTTGTAATTCAGAAGTCTGACAATGCTGGGAAATAATATCTAGAAGCATATGAAGTTCACTTGTATCAAATGATGAGCCCAGATCATATGTAGCCACGAGCTTCAAAAACCCCAGGACCTCCAAACAATCCTTAGTTCCTACAGACAAATTGTCCTTCCACTCACTTGCCAACTCCATTGATTTTTCTTTCACATGAGAACTAATTACCGGTGAAGATTTCTTCAGTTCATCTAGCAAAAGAATACAGCTCCTCCTTATAGTATTTGCATCATATTCAATGTCCTCTTGGCTTGAATTTGAAGGGTAAAAACCCTGCATTGAATCTAGCACCAATTTAGCAGGGTCCACTGATCCTTGGAGAGCATTTGATACCTCAAGGCACACCAACTCATAATTTTTCAGGAGCTTGTTAAAAAGCGCTTGCAAATTCCTGCTATTCTTTAAACTTTTGGTATCTACAGAATCCAGTCCCTCGGTCTTTACATGTGGCAGGTAGATACTGCCCTTCTCTATCAATGCTTTTTCGTCTTCAAATGATTTTCTTAATAATTCAACTTGCTTTTGTTTGGACTCAAACTCCTTCACCCGTTCTTCAAACTGCTTCTCTTTTAACTCGAGCTCCTTCACTTGTCCATTGAATTGGTTCTCCTTTGACTCAAGGTTCTTCACCCGTTCTTCAAACTGCTTCTCTTTTAAGTCGACCTCCTTCACTTGTCCATTAAATTGGTTCTCCTTTGACTCAAGGTTCTTCACTCGTTCTGCAAACTGCTTCTCTTTTATCTCGAGCTTCTTCACTTGTCCATTGAATTGGTTCTCCTTTGACTCAAGGTTCTTCAGTCGTTCTTCACATTGTTTCTGTTTCGTTTCAAGTTCCATGAACCTTTCTTTTGTCTTAAGTTTGATGAAATCTAAATCTTTCTTGTTTTGTTCAAGCTCTCCAACCTGATGATCAATTCTCTTCTGCAAAGACTTGAGTTCTTCCTCTTTTGCTACAAGGTCATCATAGCTTTTCCCTTTTGATTCTAGTTCTCCAGCAAGTTCAAAAATTGACTTCTGTTTTGAATCAAGTGCCTTCTCTTTTGTCTTGAGCTCCTCATCACACCGAGCAATTTCCTTTTGGATAGACTTGAGTTCCCCCTCCCTCTTTTCATAATCGTTTTTATATTTCTTCGAAAGTGCCTGAAATTCAGTATCTTTTAGATTCATATGTTTCTCCAAAGAAATAAGTTGTTCTTCCTTTTTGCCAAGATTCCAGCTGCATTCTTCGATGTTCCTCTGTGTTGACTTCAGCACTTCTTCACCTTCAATGATCAAATCTGTGATCATTTTGAGATTCCTATTACACTCTTCCTCTTTTGACCGCAGCTGCTTCTCACTGTCGCTTATCAATTTCTGGATAGATTTCAGTTCTTCTCCCCCCACATGCAACTCCCTGTTACGTTCTTCAATACTTCTTTCAATGGCACCATATTCTCTCTCTTTCAATTCAATGTCTTGGCAACATAATTTCAGTTGTCGTTGAACATTACTAAGGTCTTTTTTCGTCTTTTCAAGCTCTTTGGATCTCTGTTCAATATCTTTCTCCATCAAGTGCAATCTCTTATGTTTTACTTGTGCCTTTATCGTGTACTCACCAATTGACTTTTGAACCGAGTCAAGTTGAGCAGAGGATTCAGCGATTGATTTCTGTATCTCTTTCCAGTCATTCTCCTTCTTTTCAAGCTCTTCAACATATTCTTGAATCAAAAGGTCGAGAGAAGCACGATGTTTCTCCTTCCGTTCGAAATCGATGGAAGCTTGTTGACTCAAACCTATGATTTCTTCCAGTTTCGTTCCTTGTGAGTCAACTTTCTCGTCACATTCATCTAAGGACTTCTGGACAAGACGCAATCTTTCCTCTTTCTCGTGAACCAGTTTGGAGCACTCATCCAAGCGCTTCTGGATCACACTTAATTGATTCTCCTTCAACTCAACCTCTTTTTCACGGACATTAAGACTTTCCAAGCGATCTCCAATCATTTTGCTGAGGGAATCAAAATGTTCCTGCAAGTCTTTCCACTGGAGAGAGAACAAAAGGAAAGAGGAAGCTTGAGATTGCAACTGCTCGTATGCTCTTCCCAAGTTATCTAGTTTCATCCCAGCCACTCGCAAATTAGATGCAATTTCTTCCATTGCACAAGCAGAAACAACGTCGTCCCTCGCAATATGTATTTCAAATGAGAGGGACAACGGGAGTTCAAACTTGAAACCCTAAAATCTTGAAGTTAAAAAGCAGAAAGAGGGGTATGCACCAAAGCTTGGAGTCTTCGACAGTGTTTGCAAAGTTGCATAGGAATGGATAACCGTCAGACAGTTACAGCAAAAGCGCTGACATTGCTTGACGGCGAAGAAACACCGCACCAGGCACCCTCAGATAAACGCTGAATTTGGTTTCGACTCTCGCCAACACAGGACTTGCTAAATAAATCGAGAGGGTGATCTTCTTCTGCAGATATATAACTATCTTTTGTTTTTTTGGCCGGACTTCAGATATGTTGTTATCATAGAGTATTCAGTGATGATTTTATTTTAATATACGCGCGAAAGAAAAGGTTAATTTTTTTTAAGGGGATTAAGGAAACTAATTAAATTATTTTAGAATATTTTAATTTTAATTTTTTTAATTAATTAGTTTGATTAATAAACTAATATATAATCTAAAGATACACAACATATAATATAATTAAGTATTTTATTTAATTTTTTTAATATCTCTTAAAAAAAATTAATTTTATCTTATATTTAAGTCCAGATGGAGTATAATGATGATAGATTGATGGTACAAATTTTATTATATTTTAAGTAAGGTTTAAGATGTAAAAATACATATGAGTAATTTTTAAAAATGTGTCCAACATCAAATATTTTCTTTTAAGGGTAAAAATAATTATGTAGTTATAAAATAGATGAAAAAATTTCTGCTAGTGATAGAAGATTGACCGTGAGTTTCGCCTTTTTTTTTTTACCCAAAACAAGTGAGGTGTTAAAGATAGTTGGTGACAAGGTAAGTTAAAGAAAAGAATAAGTATAATATAAATGAAAAAAGAAAGGGATAATAACAGTAAAGTCCTATAGATGAACAGAATAAAATATCACTAAAATTGTTATGAAAAAAAATAATAATTTTTTTTTTCTGAGAAAAGAAATAATAACTTATTAGATTACTTTTATAACATATTAAGTTATAAAACAAGCGAGTTGTTATTTTTTTTCCGTAGGATTTTAAGATATTTTTTTTATCGCTAGTACTTCTATATCATTCTCCCAGAAACAAATTAGGAGGAATCTCGGCGAATTTAGCGTAGCAAATGCCCTGAGGGATGGCGAGGCTGGTGATGGTGAGGTTCTCCCAGAAACAAATTAGGAGGAATCTCGACGAGTTTAGCGTAGCAAATGCCCTGAGGGATGGCGAGGCTGGTGATGGTGAGGTCGACGATGAGGTCCGACCAGAACGGAGGTACTGAAATCCTTTCACGATTCTATCTCCCTGCCTCTCTCTGTTCTTGAACTGCCAGAAAGGGTCATCTGGCGTTTCTTTTGCCACCGACTTCAGTTTCGTCATAAACCCCCTCGGTGTCGAGAAGTTCACCGTGTAGCGGCCATCGGTTTCTGAGGCTGAGGCGCTCCGCTGTTGTGGCTCACGGAATTGTTGCTTCTTAGAGGGGGAAAGAAAGAGAACTAGCCGTATCAAAAAAAAAAAAAAAAAAAGACACAGAACTAACCGCGTTGGACATGAAAGCACGATCAGGGTCGTCGACGATGGGCGAGAGTTTACCATCCTAGTCAAGAAATACAACCATTTGCTTTTCTCTGGAAGCACTGATGATTTGCTCAAACATATCTAACACATATGGGTGATAAAGTTGCTTCATAAAAAACACACATATATATTCAATTAGATTCATGAGAGATTAAGAAGATGACCAGAGAGAGAGGAAGGGCTGCTTACGATCCAAGAGTTGTGTTAGGGGTCGAAAGGAGAGGTGGTGAGAGTGGTTGTAGAGGAGGAGGCGCATGGAGCTAGTAGACCTAGGAATTGATTTTGGCAACTAGTACTCCATTGATGTTGAGGGTCTTTAAGAACTTGTTCCTAGAAATGGAGATGAAGACGGCTCCGGATGGGGCGGCGGGGGCTTCTGAGAAGCGATGGTGAAGTTGAAGGAGTTAGAGACGGTGGCAGTGAAAGCCAGGTTGATTCTAGAATTGGCGTCGGAAACCACCACATTTTGCTGCGTCATGTCTCTGCAAAACAAGCCCCTAAAGAGTTGAAAATAGAGGATGATGATCACGAAGATGTTGAATAAACCCACACTCTCATGTTCAACTGCCACGTATATGTAGGATGATGATCAGGAACTCTTACCGGCAAAACTAACCGAGTGTTGTACCACTAATACAAAATGTAATTTTTACAGTTATTTTATAGGGAAAATTGTGAAAAAATCCCTCATTAGTAACTTATTTGCTAAATGGGACATTCGCGTGCAGATTATCTTCCACGTATGCAGAATATCTTCCCTGATATGCAGATGATCTTCCCTGTATGCAAAACTCTTCCCTATACTTGTGCAAAATTCTTCCCTACGTGTGCAAAAATCTTCCCTCCATGTGCAAGATATCTTCTCAGGTCTCATTTAGCAAATAAGTTGTCCATAAGGTCTTTTTAAGCAATTCTCCCTATTTTATAACCATATAATTATTTATTATATTAAAAGAATATTTAGTGTTGGTCGCACTTTCAGAAAAAAAAAAATTATATGTATTTTTACACATTAACCTTTTAAGTAATTTTGATATCATGAAAGCATACTGTTTAAATTCAAACAAATTTAAATAAGGTAACATTAAAAATATGAAATAACTCCTTTTTTTTTTTTTGAACCTGAAAACACACACATACCTCAGAGAGATATGCTAAAGAAAAAGAACAGGGAAAAAGACACATAAAGACCTGTACAAATAGTAAGGGATAGATAGGTACTTCCAATTTCAGTATTTCCTATAACATGTGAGTTCCTAATTATCCTTTTTGAAATTAAAAGAAAATGATAAAATTACCCTTTGTCAGCTCATTCCTCGTCAAAACCCAACCTCATTGAAAACCCAGAATTCATAAACTATTTGACGGCAAGAGGTCCTTCAATTCACTTTCGAATGTCTTTTTCTCTCCTCTAAGCCCTCGCTTATTGATCTTCATTATCATCTTCATTCAAAGTGTACTTCTCTACAACTTTCCCCATTGAAAAGATTCCCAGCAAAAACACTATTGCCGTCATCCAAGTTTGTTTGGAAGTGGTGGATTGAGAGGGTGCAATCTCCAGTGACAGTGATGTGTGAAAACGAAGAAGAAGATAGAGGTGGGGAATCTCGATGTTGCCGTCGTGGTTCGATTTTCTCTTACCCTCTCCCTTTCTTCCAAAATCCCATGGTCTTTCAAGCGGGAGGGAAATGATTTGATATGGGATAAAGAAATATAGGGTTTAGTTAAGAAATCTAGGGTCATCCATTATAATTATTAAATAAGGATATTTTTTCATATTTGAATTTGAATTTTAAATTTAGGATTTATATTTGAATTTGAATTATCATTTTATTATTTCTATGGCTTTATAAATAGAGCTTAAGGTTCTCTGTTATAGTCAATTTTGATTAATTGATTGAATAAAAACTCCTTTTCCCTCTCAGTATTCTCTCATCCCTCTCTCTTTATTTAATTTCCCCCTCATTCTTGTTGTTCTCCCTTTCCAATCTCCAGGTCCAAGTTGGGTTCGAAAGTATGCTTCCTTTCTGTTGGAGGAGAAGACGATGGTGGTCGTTGGAGATGGTGTGGCTTTATGGTGAAGGTAATGATGATGTCTGGTTCATTGTTCTCAGTCCCCTTATTAAGTTTTTGTTATGTTGATTTGAAAATAACAATTCTAGATATAAAAATAACAACTATACATTTCAAAATGACCACTTGTGAAAATGAAACGGTGAGCATAAATTAATTCATAGAATTGATGAGTCTATCAGGTTTGGATTTGAAAATAACAACTTTGAATATTGAAATAACAACTATTCATTTAAAAATGTCCACTTGTGAAAATGAGAAGGTAAGAATGGATCAATTCCTAGACTCGTTATGGATTTACCAAGTTTGAAATTGAAAATAACAATTTTGGATATGGAAATGACAACTATTCATTTAAAAATGACCACATGTAAAAGTAAAAAGGCATGATGGATCAATTCTTAGGTTTTATATGAGATTGGGTTTATTAAATTTAAATTTAAAAATAATAACTTTGTATATAGAAATGATAACTATTCTTTTAAAAATGATTAATTATTCTTACTGGAGCTCTGGTGAGATCTGTCGCCAGTTGCTGGCGGTGTGGGGGATATTAAAACATTTGTGTGAAGGGTATTATGTTATTCCCTTTTAATTTCACAAAAAACAAATAAAACACTAGTATGTTATAAATTCTTTTACTATTTGTACTGGTCTCTACATGTCTTTTTCCCACAAGAATACCATTAAATAAATCATAAATTCTTGAACATAACTCGAAGACAAATTGATAGGCAAGTCCAGCAATTTAATTGAAAGTATTAATGCATTTTTTATCAGAATGTAGTATACAATTGTGAATGCTAAAAATCATTGGCTAGCCGTGAATATCAAAAGCGACGAAGATCACTCCCCTTTCCTTCAAATAAGGAGGGAACCCAACTTGAACTTTTGGGTTCCCTCTTCTATAATCGGCATGTGTTTATGCCTTGTAAGTTCATGTCATGTGTTTTTTTTTTTTGGTAGAATCTATATCACACTCCTTGATAAATCCAAAATTTCATATATTTTATCCCACATTATTAATTTATTTTAGAGACTATTTTAGGCTAATTTGAATTTATTAGATAATATTTGGATTATTAGCCAATTTTAGGAAATAATGTAAATCTGAATTAATTATGATATTATTGAGTTTAAATTGATAATATCTTAATTGTTATCTTATGATTGAAGAATATTTTCAAATATATGATAGATCACAATTTTATTTAATTCTTGTAGAATAAGGAAAAACAGATACGGTACAAAATTTTTCTTGAAAGCTAAAATAATATCCAATAATTAAATTTTATTTGTACTTCTT
This sequence comes from Inga laurina, assembly GCA_963855925.1. Lineage (NCBI taxonomy): Eukaryota > Viridiplantae > Streptophyta > Magnoliopsida > Fabales > Fabaceae > Inga > Inga laurina. Next base: position 972,022 of record OY979708.1, on the reverse strand, counting down.
AAATTTTATTGGGTTCAAGTTGGAACCAAAAAACTCTCCTCTCCTCTCTTAAAAATTAACCTAGCTACAGCCACTAAAAAGAGAGTCGTAATTGAGAACCAGAAGGTTACACGCAGGGGAGATGCACGCTGAAACGAGGCACGGGGTGAGCAAAACACCTGTGACCCGCCCGTCCGCCCGCAACCCAGTTATTTTTCCCCGTTTGAGCCCACCCAAAATTGAGCCCGTAACGGGTACGGGTAACCCGTACTCGTTTATTTTAAAAACGGGCGGGGTACGGGTGCACCCACGGGTCACCCGTTACCCGTATATGTATGTGCTAAAGTGCTATCTTTATTTTTTTCGTCTCAGTCCTAATCTAAGAATCTCACTCTCGCCCTCATTGCTCGCGTCTTGTGTCTGGTGTCTTGCCTCGCTCTCACCGCCTCGCGTCCTCGCTGTTCTCTCTCACCGCCTCACGTCCTCGCTGCTCGCCCTCACCCAATCACCCTCATGAGTCACGGCCTCACTGCAAATTGCTCTCCCTTACCAGTCATCCTCGGCGGACAGCTGCTCAGCCCGTTGATCTTGAAGCCGACGGCGGACTTGAGCAGGGTCTCGCACTCTCGCCGTCGCCACTCGTCAAGGCCTGCAGCAGCGCTACTGACCGAGGAGTGCCTTCCCAATCCCATTCCTCTCCCTCTCTGCTGTCGATCGAGGAGTCTCGACGGTAGACAGTCCCATTTCTCTCCCTCTCTGCTGTCGAGTGCCGACCGAGGAGTCCCAAGGACGGTGGATAGTCGCCGCTCACCGATTTCTCTCCTTTTCTGAATTCCTCTGGTTCAGCCTTCAACATTAAGGTCTTGAGTTTTCGATCTTGTGTTTCCAAGTCTGCTTCTTGTGTTTTCGATCTGCTTTTTCGGTAACAATGTAACCTTTGAATATGTTAATCTCTCTTGTCCTTTGAATCTGTCTTCTTTGGATTCTGTCATTCTGGGGCAAAAAGAAAAAAGGGTTGGATGGTTAGCTCCCACATCTGCAGCCCTTAAAAAAACGAATCTGGGGTGGTTAAACGGGTTCCCTGGACCCGTTTAACACAACCCATTTAACACGTACCCGTTTAGGTACGGGTTAGACGGGTTCCCACACGGGTACAGGGCAGCCCGTACCCGTGTAAATTAAACGGGCAGGTAGCGGGTTGACCCCTGGGTCAGACCCGCCAGCCCGTTGCTCACCCTTAGAGGCACGCACAGACGCGAGAAGACGCTGAAGACACCACACGGCCGCTTGAATTGGTGCTGGAATCATCATCATCAATTTCCATTCTCTAGTCTCTTCACGGGCCCACCCCTTCAACACCCATCACCTCCGTATTCCATTCCCTTTGTCCATTACTGGAGAATTGACCCCAACTTTATTCAATCATCATCTTCCATTCATCATTGACCAAATGGCCGTGGCATGCTGTGTGAAGGAGTTTGGAGAACGTGACGCTCTTATGATAACTTAAGCTCTTTTGAGAGGTATTTTGGGTGGAGTATGAAAGAAACTAGAGCTTAGGAGTTTATAGTTGAAGACTATGAGGGAGTGTCTTTCCTTTTATCTTTTTTTATTCAAGACTTGAGATTGTTTAGTTTTAAACGATTTTGGGTTGTATTAATTGAGAACAATCTAGTTTTAGATTATAGACTTATTATTGATTTGGATTGAATTGATATTTTGGATTTGATTTGTTCTTAATTGTTGGGATTTTTGTTTACAAACCTTTGACTGTCAATTAGATTATTAATTGAGTTTTCATTATTAATTTAATTGTCAATTTGGGTTTAATCTCTTAATTGTTTAATTAGGATGATTAATTGTCGAATTATTTAATTAGGCAATTGTGAACATGATTGCCAAAACTATCTTAAATATTTGTGATTAGTTTTTAATGAATTTAATTAGCCACTATTTATTCTAGTGGAATAAATGTTATTGAGCTTGAGAGTTTCTCATGTTTCAATTAGGTGGTTATGTTTATTAATTCCAATTTTTCATCGACCTCCTTTGGTCTAATAAATTGAATGGCTAAAACAGTTAATTCCATATGAATCCTAAGTTATTCCTTTCATCATCATAACTGAATTAAACATTTGTTGATTGTTTTACTTCTTCATAATATTTTGCTTAGCATTTTAATTCCCCTTCCATAAAAAACCCTCAAAATTTGCATTCAACTTCATATATATTAGTTTCATTGTCATATAGATTTTAGAATCAATTGCATTAGTACATTTAGTTAGTTTAATTGTATTTAGATAGTAGTGTCTTGCATTCTAATTTAGATCCATTCCATTGCATCTTTTATCACTTGAAAATCAATCATAAAGAAAACTCATAGCTTGCTCTTTGGGAGAATGACCTAGGTTGACCCTAAACTGTATAATAATTTAAGACATAGTTTAATTGATTGCTTTAACCACATACGCACGCATCACTCCTTATTTATAAATAAATAACGTGAATCATACGATTTACTTTCCAAATTTCGTAGTGCATAAATCCACATTAGTTATGCAGAAAAATTCAAATGAAGATATCAATTACTTCCCACGGTCTCATGCATATCTTGATCTTATATTACGTGTTTATTCCTTTACAATTTTCTGCGTTCCTCCCAGCAGCAAGCAACAGCATGATAGTTGTGATCTAGATAGGTCAAAATGAGCATCCCTGACCTAAACCATGGCATCTGTAGATATTCTCATTTAAGTATTTTCGCAGAAAATCAGCTATTAATAAAGCCATAAACAACTCTAAACGTTAGCCACTTCATAGATACAGATGATGTCATGATGCACCCAAGTTTTAAGGCTCAGGAGTGCAAGCGGTATCCAAGGAATACACAGATTAGCGCCACCATGCAGACATACAGAAGAGGGAACCCAACTTGAACTTTTCTTGCATCTCTCTCACTCAGATCGGCCTGCACGCCATCAACAGTGATGAGACAAAGTGCGCTCCCTATATCGGTATTAGTAAAAGGCTAGAAAGTATGAATTTTTTGGCCAAAAAGAAATAGTCTTGCGCTTACTAGTTTTTCTTGCAAGATCTTAGTCTCTAGACTGCTTCCCTTACTTTCCTCTCTTAGCTTCGATATTGTTGCACCAGCCTGCACGGGAAGCCAGAAACTTGAATATCTCTGTGTTTGGATCGTATGGATTAAGATTGAACTCAAGAACCACCATCACAATCATCATTCATCCATCCAATTCAACATAAAAATTAATTCAGGATTAAATGACTGACCTCATTTAACTTGGACTCAAATTCATCTAGTTTTAACTTCATCTCTTCTATAGATGCCATTAATTTCAACTCCTCTACGCCCTCTGGTTTCGCTTCTCTTTCTGACTTCAGTTCCTCTACATTCATAGCAGTGTTAAAGTCCGCATCTTTTGACACTTCTAACTTCTCAATAGATTCCATTAATTTCAGCTCTTCTACACCCTTTGAAATCTTTAACTCTGCCGCTTTCTCTGACTTCAGTTCCTCTGCATCCTTTGCAATGTTCAGCTCCAAATCTTTTGACACTTTCGGCACTGCTTTCTCTGGTTTCTGTTCCTCCAGATCCTTCACAGCCTCAAACACCCTATCTTTTGCCGGCTTCCATTTCATATCCTCTCCATGCTTTAACTTGTCATTATCTATCTTATTCTCTGCATTCTTAACAACCTGACAATGACATATTCCACGTACAGCTTGTGATGCATTAGTTTTAGTAAGTATGAATTGAACTAGCGGAATTACTAACCCGCCCATCAAACAGACATATACACAGGAGAGTAACAACACTGCCAATTGTGACAACAAACAAAACCTAAAGGAACTGATACCAGGTTCCTAAAACATTACTCTGATCAAAAGTTTACGAAACAGCCTTAAGGAAGTCTGAATTTACTCAACATCACTCTGCTTTATAAATTACAAAGAGGAATCTTCAAATTATGAAAACAACTATCCACAAATCAAAATTTGCAAACATTCCAACTGTGTAACAGACAAAGTAAACGATCCAAGCATTTGAAATATTGAGATGATGAAGACAGAGATTAACGAAGGAAAGGAACTTTAAACCAAGCATCAAAGGATTTTCTCTAACCATGTGCTCTGGGGATACAATTTCATCTTTACTGAACATCTGATCATTTCCATGAGCAAGCCCCTTTTTAATGTCTCCATTAACAGGAGATGCTTCGGCTGAATGAAATGGGCTAACCAGGGCCACTTTCAGTTTCTCTTCTTCAATGTATCTGCCGGAATCTTTGGCAAACTATGATTTACAAACAAAGTAATAAATATTCAAAAAATAATAATAAAAACAACCGACAAAATAATCTGTAAATCATGGCCACATCCTTACCAAGCTAGAAGTGATGTCATCATTAGTCGTTCCAACAGGAACAATGGTGCTTTGAATTAAGAATTTGTCCTTGCACATCAGATCTAACAGTGCTGTTCTTTGAGCTTGCATCGTGACTAGGTTGATGCCAAACAAAAAAATGCATATCATGTAAGCGAACCAATAAATCACAAGCCAATTCCACTTACTGTGTTCCGACTCGTCATATTTGCACTCATCTGACACCAGTAAATAATAACTGACAAAAGATAGAAATAACATGGGTCCCAAGAAAGTTATACCTACGAATGAACAAGAAGATTTTGGCATGAGAACTCCTACATGTGGCCGAACTGAGTATTTCTTAGGCGAAGTTGTCTTGATCTGGCAATATCAGAACTAAATGATTTAGCTGCCCAGTATTATGCATTAATAATAACGATTTCCATGTCAATAAATAAATATCAGTTGCTGATGAAAGTAAGAAAGATGTTCGGACCTTGAAAGCAACATAGTGGTGGGTGATATTAGTCAACTGAACTGAGCATGAACTTTGCTTCTTCTGTTCAACTATAAATGCCAAAAATTGAACGTCAGTGATTTCGTTGTATATTCAGAGATAACGAATAAACGACTAAAAATACTGAACTGAAATATTATGAAAATTAAAACAGGGAACGTGCCTGACCAATGAGGTCACGGATTAGCTAGGAACTAACAACATTTGATAACAGTACGCATAAATCCCTAAGCAATTTGTTTTGTCAATCCATCCATCAATTTTAAGTTTTCTGATGGATTCAGTTGCACAGGTGAACTGGAAACATGTTACGTAAAGGTACAATGGTTCTCAGGCAAAAATATTTTAATTTCCCAGTAAACAAAAATAAATATTATTTCCAGCTAATATATTAACTTTTGAATTCAAATATAAAAAGGAAAATATATAACACTTGCATAGTCACAACGGTCACAGCCCAAGAAGAAAGAATCAGTGAACATTTAATTAACAGGTGAGGAGCTTCTAAAAAGAACGACCATAGGCAAATATTCAAATGTTTACGCACATGTAAACTTAAGTTCCTTGGGCTCAATTTGTAGAAGTCCTTTGCTCATGATTAATACTCAAGACAAGAGTATTGTAATCCAAATTCAAGCTAATCGAGCCAGCATCCAAAACCAACAAGCTTTATTCCAAGCCTTACAGCCTGCGTTTCATTACAAGTGAACATAGTGAAAACTGAACTTGCAAATTCTCAGACGCATACACGAGGGAAGCAAAATTATCAAAGAAGAAGAAGAAGTGAGGGGAAGAGAGCAGAGTCGTCTCAGAAGGTGAAGATCAACATCTAAAAACGACAGAGATCCCACTCGTTCCGAGAGAAGCGACAATTTCTAACCAGAAAGGAACAAACAGACTTGGGCAGAGAAGAAAAAGAAAGAAACGAGCCACCTCGTGTGACTTGTGCACGGGAAAAAAGAAGTAAAAACCCGTAAAACTTACCGAATGTTAACGATGAACCCAGAACCTCAAGAAAAGACGAACTAGCCAGATATGAAATAGACCTTGCGCGTTGGTGAATACAAAATAAGCAGTAAGCTGTTCATGCACGATCAGAGAAGCTGGAAATGGGAAGAAACTAAGAGGCTTTGTTCACGATTATAAGCATCATCAAGGGAAGAAAAAAGGGAAACGATCAAGGGGATAGCAGATAGGGGGAACAAAAAGGAAGGGAATGACTACGAAGATCGCAGTAAAAGTGGAAACAGAGGTTTCTTTTCTGTCTTGGGATCATAATAGAGGGTAATGTGGAGAACTGGAAACAGTGAACGGCTTTGCCTTTTAATTACCAGTGCGGTCTAAGATAGTAAGAGATTAACTTTACTCTTAAATATGTTGATTCTCTCTTTGATTCATATTTTTTGCCAAATTATTAATTTATATATTAAAAAAGTTACTATCCTGACTAATTTCTATGTATTTTTAGAAAATCAACATATTTTTTTTATATGTAACTAATTTAATTAACTTACTAAATTTATGCTAATGCATTTTAATTAATATGTAAGATACAAGTTAATTACCATCTGTGTATTGAAGACTGACGTAGTATTTAGTGTGTGTTTGGCAACATCCCAAATCATGGTTTACGTAACCTGAGACAAAACTCATCTCACATACTTACCTTGTAAGTCGTAAAAATTATTAAAAAAAGCTAATTCAAACACACACATGGTAACATTCCAAACCATGGTTTACGCAATCGAGATAAAACTCATCTCATACACTTATCTCATAAATCGTAAAAACTATTAAAAAAATTAATTCAAACATATGGGAGCTATGACAAAAAAAAAAAAAAAAAAGCACTGGAGAGGTCACAGCGAGAAACGAGGGGGAGGTAAAGTAAAAAGGACGTGAGGAAAGCATTGATTGTACCGACGCGGCGCGAAGGCAGTTTTATTTCATGGCTCCGCGCAACCGTTGCGCCAAAGTGCTGGGCCCGCCCCCTATTACATGACCCCTCTCCACTCTCCTCAATTTAAAATTTGCTTCAAAGTAGCTTTTTCTGCTGCTTGACTTCGTGTTCGTGGGGAAATCCAAATACGAGTTCAACATTTTTTTTAGGAAAGTGAACTGAAAATCCATTAAAACTCAAAATATCACTTTTATTTGAAAAAAAAAAGTGAAAAAGAAGCGGGGGCTTTACGAATGTTACATGAGAGTCCAGATTTGTAGCTTTAGAAGCTGAGTCGCTTGATATTGTGATGGGACTTGAGGAAACTGGGAACCACTTGCTTCCTGGATCAACTATTCTGATTGTATTGTTCTATGTATGTATGAATAAAAATAAAAATAAATATTATAATTTGTTCTATAAATATATATGCAGAAGATCTTGAAAGTATAACCTTCCATTTTTTTTAAAAAAATTAGTTTATATAAATCACATTTGTTATCTAATAACTGTTGTTTATGTCAACTATATATAACGATTGTTTAAAAAGAACCGTTATATATGTTATTAGATATGTAACGGTTGTTAAATTGGAGTTGTTATTTATTATGCAAGCATTACCATATATTATGACGGTTGTTTACGTGTGTCCGCTAATTATTATCGCATCAGTAGGACTATAATGGTCTTACGAAGCCTCAATACATAACGAGTGTTATATTATAACCGTTATAATAAGTTCGGAATAAATAACGGTCCAAAACTGTAATGTATCTGAGCGGAGTTTTTATAACGTCCTCATATATAACGGTTCGGAACCGTTATGTATAGCAGTTAATAATAATCATATATCACGATTTATATAGTAACGATATTTATGGAGGGATGTTCTTCCCCGCAGCTAGGCAATAGAACGCTCTGAAGAACCATCCTGAAAACCTTGTGAAAGAACAAAAACAATAAAATAGAAAAGCGCCAGCAAGAAAATGAAGAAGCAAGAAAGACCAAACACCCAGATCTTGAAGTACAAAGCCAAGCGCACTACTAAAAAAACATGCTATTACCGACGGAATTATCCACGAAATTATTTCCGTCGGTAATTTCCGACACCTTAACGACGGATTTTTTGTCAGAAAAATTACCGACGGAAATTTTTTTTCCTCTAATTACTGACGAATTACTCACGAAAAAAAATTCCGTCGGTCAATACTGACGGATTACCTGCGAAATTTTTTCTATCGATAATTACCGACACCTTACCCACGGAATTCCATGGGTAATTTGAATGAAAAATTACCGACGGAATTCCGTAAGTAATGTGTATCTAATTACTGACGTATTACCCATGAAAAAAATTCTGTCGATGAATACTGACGAATTACCTACGGAATTATTTCAGTCGGTAATTACCGATGACTTACCCACATAATTCTGTGGGTAATTTTAATGAGAAATTACCAACGGAATTCCGTGGGTAATCCGTAGGTAAAACTAATAATTTTTTTTATTATCTTTTAATAATTTATATAAAATAATAAAAATAAAAATAATCTATAACAAATAAAAATTTAAATATCATAAAATTAATATTTAATATAATATATTAAATATATATAATATTAATAATAAAAATTTTAAATGAAATAAAAAAATTAAAAATTTTAAACTTTATATCATAAAAACAAAACATATAATTATATATAAATATATATTTAATATTATATATATTTATATTAATATTAAATATTTAAATGAAATAAGAAATTAAAAATTTTTAAATTTATATTATAAAAAACGAAATATATAATTATATATAAATACATATTTAATATTATATATATTTATATTAATATTAAATATTTAAACGAAATTAGAAATTAAAAAATTTTATATTTTATATTATAAAAAATGAAATATATAATTGTATATAAATATATATTTATCTTAATATTGAAGGCAAAAGAATATATTTATCTTAATATTATATTTGTTTTTTAATTATTGCATTATATATATATATATATATTATTACGTGAATAAATAATGCAAGGTTAAAGCAGCTCAACTGGAAAAGGTATCAGAATACATACCAAAGGTCCAAGGCTTGAATCCCACCTTTGTCACAAAATGCAATAATTGTCTCACAGAGGCACGTGACGTAAGGTTAGAGAGACATGTGGCCCTTGCTTGGGGGCCATTAGGGCCGGATGCCAGGGCGGGGTGGGGGGCCTCCAGTGATGTCCACGTGGCCTCTATTAAGGTCGCCATATGGATTTTTTAAAAAAATAATATTAAATTACCGATGGATTACCATAAAAAAGTTCCGTTGATAGGGCCTCCAGTGATGTCCACGTGGCCTCTATTAAGGTGCCACGTGGATTTTTTTAAAAATAATATTAAATTACCAATAAATTACCGACAAAAAAATTCCTTCGGTAGGGCCTCCGGTGATGTCCATGTGGCCTCTATTAAGGTCACCACGTGGATTTTTTTTAAAATATAATATTAAATTATCGACGGATCACCCACAGAAAAATTCTGTCGGTAGGGCCTTCGGTGATGTCCACGTGGCCTTTATTAAGGTCGCCATGTGGATTTTTTTAAAAAAAGAATATTAAATTACTGACGGATTACCCATGGAAAAATTATGTCGGTAAGTATCTACGAAATTTTTCTGACAAAAATCCGTTAGTAATTACTGACGGAATTTTTTCCATGGGTAATCCGACAGTAAATCAATTTGCACATACTTTTTAGAGGCAAAAAAAATTTCGTCCGTAATTTCATTTCCGTCCCAATCTGTCGGTAATTTAATTTCAGCAATGGAATTCCATAGATAATTTCCGTGGGTAATACGCTTTTTTTTTATAGTGGCGATTGTAGAGTTTACCGCCTTATGGAGAGAAACGAACGCTCTCCACCGACTCTAAACTATTGCCGAGTTCATTATCTGTTTATTCAGATTATAGATGATCGAACTCTTCATGCGTCGAAACTACAGTCTTTGATTAATATTTTTTAGGTCCTTCAAGGGGAGGTTCGCATCATTCAGCAACATAAAAACTGCTTTGTCATTCTCTTTGAGGATGTTCAAGACAGGGAACTTGTGCTTAGCCAAAAAACTTGGCTTCTTCAAGGTGTTACACTCGCTGTTTTTGAATGGGAACTTGATAGGCCTATTACTTTAGTCTTCTATTGTATCCATGTTTGGCTTCAGATATTTGGCCTTCTATTAGTTATTATACGGAGTTGGTAGCTAAGTTATTGGGCAACCCTTTTGGATTTTGATCGTTCTTGTTCATCCACGCAAGATGGTCTTCGTATTTGTCTCAATGTTTATGGATTTCCTCTTATTCAAATTATGCCCCATACGGTACAATGGAAGAGTTTTTAATAGAAGTGAAAATGGAAGTGGAAGCGGGGATAAAAGTGTGTTTGGTACGGCTATGGAAGTATGATATAATTTTTAATTAATACATTTATTTTAAATATGAAATGACCAATTTACCCCTATAGAAAAAAACCAAGTCTCCTCTTAAATCAGCTCTAACCACCATCAACCTCTACATAATTGGCGACGAAGACTTAGAAATTGTCGGCAACTGTCATAGAAGTTGCCAGCATCATAGAAAAAATTTCTACCCACTTCTACTCAATCTTAAGCACCACACCACCACCTTCAAGTAACCACCACCACCATTGGAAACCTAGCCGACCGAATGCCTTCCATAGCAACAATTTTGGAAACAATAATCTTTATTTGCAAGTCAAAGGAACCAAATCTTAAGAACAAGAGAAATCGAAGCAACAGAGACAAAGCTAAACATCAAAACCAATCGACCAAATCAAAGGCCTAATCATTTCACCAGATCTCAGTCACACCTTTGCTTGATCTCCGTCGCTGAGCAATACTCTTCGCTGTCATTGCCGGGGGAAGCAATCCGTCACCGTTTCCATTGCCTCTTCCTCTTAAATCTAAAGTTAACAACATTTTCACCAGTGCTTCTTCGTCGCTAGATCTACTCCATTGCCGTTTTTTGCCTTCGTCATTTCTCTTCAAAGATCAGTGAAGGAGGGATCGTCAAAGGAGCAGTGGCCCTCCATTGCCGTCTTTTGCCACCACTGTTGGAAGAGGACCAGTGTAGGGAAGAAAGATCGTGGCCATTGTCCCTGTATCTCATTGTCGAGTTGGATGTTGAAGAGAAAGGGAGGAATCATGAGGGGCAAAGTTGGGAATTTCATAAAATATAAGAGGGTATAATGGTTAACAAATTTTATTTCCATGGAAATGGAACCAATGCCTTTGCGGGGGGCTAATGGAAGTCACTTCCATCATTTTTTATGAAGTCTTCAATCATACCAAACAAACAAATATTGGGTTTTACTTCCACTTCCACTTCCCACCCTCCCATTTCCATACTACCAGACGGGGCATTAGGGTTTGATGGGACTTCATATGGCAATGATTCTGCTAACTCCTTCTCCCAAACTAAAAAAACATAAATTTTCTGCAGAAGTAGTTTTCTGCAGAGGGTGGATGAGTGCACAAGAAGAAGAAGTGTTGTGAATGTCATCTTCCTTACCAGTATCGTTGTCTTCCTCGCCGACACCGACACCGACGCCGACGCTCACACCCTCAAAGGTGGCGATGAAACTTGCGATTTTCTGCAGAAATAGTTTTGCGAAGGCTTCTTTTTTATTCTAGAGTAGCGCTGCCACATCGTCTTTGCTGTGCCATAATCATCGATGAGTGAGCAAATGGTGAAGATGGGTGAAGTTAAGAGGTTGTTGTCGTCTCCGGTGAGGAGACGAGGTCATCGTCTTCGTCGGTGAGGTTAGAACCTTTCCAATTTTGGTGAGGGGTAAAGATAAAATCTCATATATGGAATTACAAATCTTGGGGGTAAGGATGGAAATCAATTCCAGCCATCTTGGTGGATATGGAATTGGAAATCAATTTCAATTCCATGGTACCAGACAAATTTATATATGGAATTGAGTCACAATTCCATTTCCATGCCCCCATTTCTAAATCTCGGGTATAACATCATGGAGCATTGTCGCTTTGCCTACTATAATGAGATGGCCCTCTGTTCATTGGACCTATGTTCATCCTTTCATCACCGGAGAGTCCCTGGAAGATTACTTCTATGCACCATGGCAAGTAAGAAACGTCGTCGTGCTCAGACTCAACTTGCCAGAGAACATGGATGGGTTACCTTGGATGTTGAAGCTTCTCTTTTCTCTGTGGTTTTGCGAGCCTTTGGCCAAAAAGGCTCGCCTGGAGGAATGATGGACTGGTTCTTCAGCTACCGTAGAATGGGTGGTTCTACAGTAGCTTCGACTCACAGGCTACTCACTCCTACTTTTCAGCTTGGCGTTTTTGTTTATGGGCATGTCTGCTCTTTGGTTTTTGTCTTTGTGATATCAGGTCAGCTACTTGTTTTAACTCAGCTTCATTTCGCCCTAATGCACCCGTTTCATTGCTTTCTCACCACATGCTTCTTCTCAACGAGTAGATGTTGAGATTATTTTCAATAGCATTATTGCTATAGACGTCGTGGATTGCTGCTCTTTGGCGGTGGTCCGTGTGCAAAAGTCCCCTGTTCCATCAACATAGTCGAGTTTACGCTCTTTCTACCTTTTGGGACGCTTATTGGTGCTTGCCTCAATGGAGCTGCAGTTGGTAGACACCTCAGCTATGGCTGGTGGTCATGCTGATCCTTGCTTGGGCTTCTTCTAATTGGTTTTGTTGTTGGTATTTTTTGTTCTTTGTTAAGCTGTTTGTTTCCTTTTCTTCTAGTTGGACCCTGGCTTCTACATTGGGCTCTGATCTTGACCCACTTGAGTTGCTTTTTATGGAACATTTTATATTTTCCTTATATATTGTCATTTTATCAAAAAAAAAAAAAAAAAAAAAACAAGAAGAAGAAGAACTATTGAGCATGGACGGGCAGGTAAACTTCGGTTACCCCGAGTCTTTCATTTGCCTTTTAGCATTTTGTCTCGAAATTAAGATAATGTTTTTTTTTTTTTTGAAGGCGTGCTCTTTTCTTTTCCCCTCAAATATGGTTAACAGACCAAAGTGAATTTATAGTGGCATCTTCTTCAGAGCAAGTTGCCAACTAGTGCCTTTCATTCAGCGGTTTTGCTGTCAGGTACCGTTCCTCCTTTTCTAAATGATAATGCGATACAAAACACCAGAAACATACAGTTATTTACATATTTCCGTGAACCGGATGTCCCGCAATTAGGTATTGAAGTCATATCCTACTCTATATCACATCACTCCCAACCAGCATCGAAGAAACCGGCATCTTTCATCTCAGAGTAATACATGTTCTCAAAATGCATATCTTCCTCCTATAATTAAGACAAGTTATAACAATCAGTCAGCACAACACTAAACTATCCATAACCATAAATAAGACAGAAGTCAGAGGATCAAATGAGGAGGCATTCTAACCTGGAAAAAGTCTGCCAGAAATGTTATATACAGAAGAGGAAGATAAAAGGTATGGTAACAGACAACGGTGGCAATATAGAGCCTGTGAAAACAGATAAATACAGTGCCTTAGAAAAAGACGCTGGGGTGAAAAAAAACAAGGCTATAAAATATGCCATAGAAAGTCACTAACCAGAAACCAAAAGAGGCACCATTTCCCGTGAGGCCGCATGAAAAGAGCGCAATTGCATTCAAGATGAACATGATCACTATATACTTGTAAAACGCAGGCCTAGCTGCAGAAAGGTAATAAAATTTAGCAATCATGAAAGATTATAGAAAGAAATGACATGCTGATCCACAAAAGTAACTCACCAGGCAGCCTTTCTCTCCACCTGGAATGGTACATAAACAATATGAAGCCATAAACGGCAGTGAGCAACAGCTTGTGGACAACCCACAAGTTCCACTTCACATGATGGCTATTTTCACTGCTGTCGATGAATAATGGGACCCCAAATCCAAACAGATATATAGCCTAAAAACAGGCAAAACGATTCATCTATTATATAATGGAACCGACAATCTATTTTCTGGAAAGTAGATAGAAATGCAAAACCTTTTCACATTCATATTCACCACATAAAAATAGATACGACGTTTACTCCTAAACGAGACCTGCTACAAAGAAAAGTGTTCATTTTCCTTCAAGTGCTGATCACATTTTGAACATAGTCAAAAGAACCATAAGGCGTATTATAGTGAGTATCAAAGAAATACCTTCAATGATATATCCAAACCAACGATAAGCCCTGAGATACCAAAAGTCCGGGTCAATGCTTCGGGGTCACTTGCTATATTTCCCTGAAGTAAAAAAGCCAACAAGCTAACTTCCAGAAACAGCATTCCAGATGTAGTAAACAATGATAGTAGGTTCCATGCCAACTCTTTCCCAGGAGTGCACTCCCACACCTGAGTCAACAGAAGAGTCATGATATGGTGGATAATAGTACACAAAAATGCAGCATTGTAACAACTGTAGGTCTGCCACATGTAGGATTCACCACAATATATGAACTGAAAAGCGTCTCTAACTCTCTATATCAACTAAAGTGACATAAACACTCTACAGATCATGACAGCAACAGAGAATAACTAATACAGCTTCTTTTGACAAAGATATATGTTAACAAGAAATTGATCAAATCGTTGAAACAACAAAACAAACACATCGCCACCATATCATACAGAAATATTGATGCAATCTGTATAAGCATTTAGAGAATAGTTCTTTGGGAGAATGACAACTATGGACCTCATGATAAAGAGTGGAACTTTTACAAAATTGAGTACCAAAATATGCGGAATTGAGCACTAAATTTGGGAATTTAAGTTGTGATGAGGTCTTTTTATGAGGTTTTAAATAGTACTATGAAGGAGGTGAATTTCCAATTTGCTTTCACCACTCCTATTTTAAAAAGACCAAGTAGAGAGAGCAACAATAAATAGAAAACTAGCCAAATGTGCGTGCATTTATTTGTCAAAAACAGGATGGTGTTAGGTGTTAACGCTTGTGTGCAGCGTTAAAGAGCCCAGCGAGAAATAGACATAAGTTCCATGAAAGCGTTGTCAAGATTTAAGCGAACATAATTGTGATCACCTCATATTTATTCTAGACGAATTACACCGAAACTTGTATGGCCCGATGCTTAGAAAGGGTATCAATTATTCAAGTGACCCTTCACAGCTCACAAGAAACCAAATAACGAACAAACCATGGGGACATTAAATTACAAAAACGAACCTGAAGAAGACACCAAACAAGATTAAGGACGCAAACAAGCCAAAGGCATCCATAATATGATATTATAATGTTGGAGCGACCATGTGAAAACTTCAAGAAGCTCTTCTTGGATTGGGTTGCCAAGTAAAGGACAAAAAGAAACGAGGCAACGATCAAAGCCGCATTGTGCCAGAACCCATGACACTCCAGAAACCAAGCAGAAAATCTGGGGGCGGAAGCATCGGATTGTACTGAATTAAATTTAGAGGCTTGCGTTATCATCGTCACTGAAAATATTTCTCTGTACACTCGCCCCAAGATAACAAGAAAATCAGTTTGATTGAAATAACACAATAAACCCTAATCCGAATTCGATTGAACTGTGGTAGAGAAAGGGGAATTCGGGAAAAAAACATGAAGATTAAGGTATCTTAAGTTAGCCCGCTCGCTCGCGTTTTATTGTTTGATTAGCTTTCGAAGTCATGGTTAGTTTTAGCGTAATACTAGGGTTTAGTTGCAATTTTATTAGCAAAATTTTTGCCAAAAAAAAACAAATTAATTTTTGAAAAGCGGACCAATTTTAATAATTTTGTTAGCTTTGTCCAAACTGTCGTTTTTTGACGTGGAATCCACTTATTTTTCGTCCAGTTTTTGCCATTTTTTGGAGTCAATTTAAGGGGCTGTTTGAAATGAGGGGTGGGAAGGAAAAAAAATTTTTAGTTGGATTTTAAAAAATTAGAGAAATTATGTTAAAATTTTTTAATTAATTTTTATTATTCTTTTATTATATATTTTTGTTTTATTAAAACTTTATAATCCTATTTCTTTTATTTTTATAAATTTAACTTATAAAAATTTTCTTTATTCTTTCCTACCCTCTAAATCCCTCTTACCGAAAAAAACCCTAACAGAATTCTTAAAATGGCAGCATTTTTAAAAGACTTTGACAACTTCTACACTTTCAAAATTTAATTGTGGCAGCCCCTCATGACGAAAAAGATTTATTGTTAAATTGCATCTTAATCCTTGATCAAATTATCTTGATCCCTTAAAAAATAATACTCCCCCAATTTTTAATATAAGACATATTTATACAGTTTATTTTATATTTAAATTTAAGGTCATTATGACCTATATTAACAACAAAGGGAGGATTAAAAACTCCCGTTGCATGAGTAGCATACTTTCGTAATCTCGAGAAAAGCGTCGAGGCATGATTTTCAATTTTTATAATAATGCTATTTTTAATTTTGCAAATGACAGAATCTAGTTAAAAAAACAGAGGAAGAACTAGGTGAAGTTTTTCCATTTAAAAATTTTATTAATTAGGAGGACCAATGTACTTTCTTATATATATATATATATAATACTAGTACTTTGTGAATATAGAAAGTAACAATCTAATTTAAAAAAAGGAAATGATAACAGGTTGGGCTGACTAACCCGCTAATCAGAGGTTATGGGTTAAGTTAGCTAAATATCAATCCATATTGATACGAGTCTTTTTGATTCCAATCCATATGGTCACAATCTATAGCGGGCTAAGCCGAACCCAGCAGACTGGCTCAAATTACCAGTTCTATTTATAGTGACAGAAAAAAAAAAGGTAAATTGTTTATGAGCTTTTCAATCAAGAATTTTTTCATATCGTTTTTTGTCATCTTCATCCTATCCTTCAAATATCACATTAGACCCTTCGACCATAAAAAAAATATCACATGAGCCTCTGGCCAAACAAAAAAGTCACATTAGCCGTATCCTTAACTTTAGCAGCCTTTCAGGTCAGTAAAAAGAAAAAAAAAAAAAAAAACCCTTTAGCAGCCTAAAAAACATTTGTTAAAATTAAACGAAGTTTCCAAACATTGTCATATGTGTTTGATTTGAGGGGAGGGGAGGGGTGGGAGGGAATGAGAGGGTGGGTAAATTATTTTTTTGGGTTGAAGAAATTTAAATTTTGAGCGGGAATCCAAAATTTAAAAAGAATGAGAAAGTAAATTTTGGGCGGGAACCCAAATTTTGAAAAAATGATAGGGTAAATTTTAGGTTTCTTTTATCCAAAATTGTAATTTTTCCACCTCCCCTCCCCTCTCTCTCCTACCCTCCCCTCAAACCAAACACACCCTTAGCTTTTTAAAAGCACTCTTGTTAAATCATTCCTTTGGTTATATTTATAGAGTATTTTTAACATAAATAAAAAAAAAAAATCTTAAATTTCATTAACTCTACCATAAAATTCAATAGTTTTTCAACTCTATCCTTATTTAATATACACAATATTAAATAAAAATAAAATCAACATAATAATAAATTAATAATTAAATTATACATTCATCTTAAACCTCTAGATAGAGCAGGGAAAACGGGCCGAGCCCATCGGGCCGGCCCTTTTAGGCCCTGGCCCTTCAAGGGCCGGGCTTGCAAATTGTAGTCTCAAAAGGAAGTCGGGCCTAAGAGGGCCTCGGGCTGGTCGGGCCGGCCCTTTTAGGCCCTGGCCCTTCAAGGGCCTGGCTTGCAAATTGTAGTCTCAAAAGGAAGTCGGGCCTAAGAGGGCCTCGGGCCGGCCCTGGAGGGCCTCGGGCTGGCCCTTTAAGCCCGTTTATTTTTTTATTTTTTTTGCTTGGAAAGGAATCATATTACATTTTTGAATTACCTTATTGAATCTATATGTCAATCTGTCCCCATATTGTATAGAGTATGATTTTTGAGTATATTGTTTTATCTAATTGAATCATATTATGATTTTTGAGTATGATTTTTGAATATATTATTCTGCCTATTTAGAATAAAATCATATTATATACTATTATGCTTGATAGAGTATGATTTTTGATGAAGGTTGTGATTATTTAACTACTTGAACCTACTACTCAAAGTGAAATACAATCAAATATCCTTGAAATTGATGATAGTGGCGAAGAAGGTGAAAATGATAGTCGTCATACTCATGTTATTTAGATGTTAGAGTATTTAGCTTCTTGCCTTCTTATACTTTGGCCTTTGTGTGAGTTACTTGTGGACATGATTTTACCTTTGATTATATATTAGTACTGTGTTTATTTGTTGCAAGAGACGTGTTATTTAAACCTTAATGTTGACAACATTTATGTATTAAATTAGAACTTTAATCGTTGTTATTTACTAATTATATTTCTATGGGAAAATACGTAGGAAAAATAGTTAAATATTGTGAAAAGGACTTCCGGGCCCTACGGGTCGGCCCTGGCCCCGATGCTCTCGGGCCGGGCCTTGAAAAACTGAAATTTTCTTGACCCCGAGCCCTTTAGGGCCGGCCCTGTTAGGCCCTGACCCGTCAAGGGCCGGCCCTGATTCCCAGCTCTACCTCTAAATGCCTAACTAACTAGATGCCCTAACTAACAGGGGGGAAAAGTTAAAAAACTTCTCTCTCTACCCTAAATATTGGACCAGAGGAGCACATCATTATCTTAATAATTTCTCTTTTAATGATTCTTTCACCCATAACTTCTAAATTACTCAATGAGATAAGTGCGCATAAAAGAGAATCAACCCCCACCCAAATTAGGATCCGGCTACGGTCCTCTTCTCAATCTGGACCGTTGGATTAAGATCTCAACGGTCCATATTTTTTTTAATATAAAATTATTATTATTATTTTTATAATATATTAAATCTAAACTATTGATATCTTAATCCAACAGTCCAGATTGAGAAGAGGACCATAAGTGGACCTCAAACCACAGACACGCGTATAAACAAGAGACATATTCCGTTCTCTCAGGCCAAAACAGCAACATATTTCATTGATAGATCTTTTGACACCAAGTTTTTCTAAATGTTATGACTGAGTTCGAACATGTAAAAGACAGTATAAAAAGATATGATAGGGGCGTCAGTCATAACTTATAACAGGAAAAAAAGTTATCAACTTATCATGCCAAAATTGAATAAAAATAATAAACTACTCCTATAATTAGACCATGTTAGCGGGTTTGGTAGCATCAGGGTTGGTGAAGGGCCGAAGGGAAGTTGCTATCACTTCCAAACGAGCAATTCCTCCCCGTACGTTGCGCGGGTAGGATTTACTACACCATACATTTGATTTCCAGGAAAAAAAATTGTAAACAAACTGGAACTTTTAGTTGCAATGAAAAGCAGGAGAGGTAGCTATGTGGACATTAGGTCTGCAATGACAAGTGGGGTAGAATAGGGAAGGCCATGGGTAACTTTAATCTATAAAGAAGAGACTGTGATTGAGAGGAGTTGCATCTGAAGTTAGATGTTTCACAATTGGGAGATAAAGTTGGCTGTAGGTGGGAAAAGGCAAGAAATGGAATTAGAAGTTTCACAATAGTGGAAAAGTAGTAGTCAATGGATGATCGCATAGATGCTATGTTTCTTGCAGGATTTTCAGATATCAGAAATAAACAATTATAGTAAAATGTTCACTGATGGGAAGCAGTAATTTCACAATGTTCAAGATCAAGGGAGTGTAGCTGCAACTCTAATCAGTAAGGTAGGGTATGCAGCTGTGAAAAGGCAGAAAACGATGAAAGAAGTTTGATAAAAATTGCCTAAGAAGTAGCCTTCTCATGGTTATCTTCATATAGCCCGTTTCATAACTTTACACTAGAGCCAAAAGTAGCTGAATTTTAGCATTGACATTATATCACTGGGAAGTAACCTTCCCTACATCATGAGATCGTAGAAGGAGGAAAAAAACTTGGATTCTAGCTTTGGCATTAACTCCATGTGAAGATGACAAAGAATGCTACATCATATGATTACGTATTCCTTGAAGAAAGAGAAAACGACAAAATTGAAGTAACATTAGAGATCTATGATCAAGTAACAAAATGCAGTTTTAAGTGTAATCATTTTGGTCCAACCAGAGGGGAAACCAAGGTAAAGACAATGACCCAACAACGTGGTAAATGCGAGAGGAAAGTAGATGAGCATAAGTTAGGGGTGCTGAGGGAATCATGCCAACATTAAAGAATGCTTATTTACTGATATGGAAGTAGCAATTTCACAATTGTGGAAAAGGCAGTAAATGAAATCAGAACTTTCACAATTGTGGAAAGGTAGTAGTCAACTAATGGCCGCACATATGATATGTTAGCTGTAGGATTTTGAAGTAATAAGCATGCATGCAGGGTCTTATTTATGACAAAGTGGATGTGGGAACACGACCAGGGTTTGAAAATAAGATTCTAAAACTTGTTTTCTGATATAAAAGCAACGGAATACTGAAGTGAATGCCACTATGGTTGTGGGAAGGAGCTTGATGTATAGCTTAACCTGACTACCTTCACTACTTCGGTGCACCAGAAAATTAGATATACTGTAGCATTTGTCCTCACCAAACATGGGACCGGGTTCCTCAATGACTGGTTTTTCGTCCATAACAGCTACTTTGCGGGTCATCTACGGAAGGAAAAAAATTGGTGATAGGAGTAAGTGAATATATAAACACAAGTGTAAACTTATAATATGTCATAACCTGGATCATAGTGTAAACCTCAATATGAACTCAGAAATACCTAAGCGAACAATGAAGCAAAACATTGACAGAACACATATGAGGGATCTCACCAACTGGTTAAAAAGGACGAGCAGAACCGCCGTGAACTCCCTCATTGGCCGAGTTTGTCCAAGAGGATCGCGAACCACCTCTTTCATTATGATCCTATCAACAAAAAACTCCAACAGAACCATCACAGGGCCCTTCACGCAAATGAGGGAGTGGAATAACTTCTTTTGAGCTGCCCCTATCTTCACTAAGCTGTTGAAACTGAAGATAGTTATAGTTTTTTTACGAAGGAATGTTGGAGTTGCTATGTGTGTGCTTTGGGGAAACAGGGGTAAGATTTATCGCGGGGGCTATCATAAGTGGGTTCCATTATCACAGTTATCAACCTAATAAATAGCACAACTACCTCCGAATCAGAATGACAACACCATTTATTTTCAGGGGACAACAAAATGTTAGAGACACTCTAAATGTACAATACAAGCGGGACTATGTTATTACCGCAACTCCAATGTGATGTTGAACGAAACCTTTCCCAACCTTTGACGAAGGCCATTTATGGCGGCCTGGAGGAGAAGGGAATGTCATTATTACAAGTGAGATGTTTTGGGTTGAGAAGGAACCAACGTTTTATGCATGTAACATGAGGTTACCTCTGAAAATGACGAGATTTATTCCAAGCCAGCACAAGACATCGGATCTTTTGAAATAAACTCGTCCACTAATTCGCGCAATGGCCCTCATGTCTTGTATGTTCTGTATGGTGACGGCGGACATTGAACTATCTTCAGAATTAAAACAAACTGGACAGAAGCTGGAGCCACTCCATTCAAGAAATAAGGTAGTGTTAGATGATCTGAAATTTGGCCCCATCAATGTGTCATGCGGGGAAGGGAAAAAGTAGATTTTGAAATTCAAGATTTTGTCCTAAATGGAATTGAGCTTCCAAGAGGCGGAGGTCCGGAACAGATGTTGACGTCTCTACACGGCTTAGCATTGAGCCTGACGAGAATCGAGGGAGAGCAGGAATTGATTTGGACCGTTAAATCCTTATGAACAGTAACTTTTGTGACAGGAGCCGTTTTGTAGCCGTTTTTGAGCTGATAGCTTGGTGGAACAGTATTCTTGTATATATTGATATAAAAGCCTACCGCAGCTACGAGGCCACGGCCATTGTGCTGATTCTGGATTGTTCTTTCGCTCGCTCTTTGTTCCGAGGGGTGCTCTGGAGGTAGGTCTGTTTTTATTCCGAAGAAGAAAGATTAAAATGTCCAATGCTGCTTTCATTACTTTGATTTCTGCTTTGAACATCTAGTCATATCGCGAATGCCTATTCCTGTTATATCGACTTGGTTAGGACCTTGACGATTTTGAGACCTGTGAATGTGATTATCAAAATAAGAGAAGACGAAGAAAAAAGCATTCATGCGTCATTCTTTCGAATTCATTATCAGAAATTACGAATAGCGTGGAGCATTAATTTTGTGTTTTTATGTGATTAGAAATGAGACAAGGATCGCGTCTATGACACTAGGTTGAAGGATATATTTATTTATCAAGAAAAAGAATAGAAGCTTCAACTCGCGAATCTAAGTTTCCCTTTTCGCCTGTTTTTTCTCCTCCTGTAGTCCTGTTTGACCCTATGGAAGTGCTAGTTTCAGTTTTAGTTTGGGGTGATCATCAGACTGCTCTATTAAACATTCAGCTAGCTAGTTGAAACTATCACCATTTGCACCTACGGTGCACCGACTGTCTCCTCCACTTATTCGTAATTAGCACGAGTTTCAATTTTCAACAGCTTTATTTGGCTCTTAAGGAAATCGTAAGGTTCATGTTGCACATTGCTGTATGACATGAAATTGGTATTACTTGAGAGTTAGTTTTCATTGCTGTAACTGTAATTGGACGAAATATGATGGAATCCGTTTTGGCCAAAAAAACCAAAAAATATGATGGAATCAATCACAATATAGAAGATTTTGCGTATTCCTTTGTTTTTTGTTCTCTTCGTAGATTGCCATGTAATATTAATATCTCGTGCCGCCATCAAGTTCGCATATTATGCCTTGTGTACATGTTCTAAAAGGTGCTCGTTCGTGTTCAGATCACATCAAAAACAATGGTGAAGGTTGTCGCAGTTCTTAAAAGCAACAAGGGTGTCGCTTGAACTATCTACTTCGATCAGGAAGGAAATGGTAAGTTTCAGTTGCTTTCAATCTTTCTGAAGGATGCATTTTGTTTTCCTTGCACCAGTCACATACCTTGTCTTTTGCATTTGCAGGGCCAACAACTGTAACTGGAAACCTTGCCGGCCTTAAGCCTGGGCCCCATGGCTTCCATGTTCAAGCCCTTGGTGACACCATAAACGGTTGCTTGTCAACTGGTATAGTCTATTGACAATAAGCTAGCACCTTTTTTCTTGTGCGTCAGCACACTGAACCAGATCAAAGAGTCATTTTCAGTTTACCATAATAAATGAGAAAATTGAAATGGACAGTTTGCTTTTACTGGTTTAAAAGATTTTTAACATTGTTGTTAGCCTTTATGTTCTCCAAATGCTTTAGTCTGGAATGAAGTTTCCTACGAGGATTAAAATTCAAACATTGTTTTGCAATAATATCACTTAATCTTTTAATTACTTAACAGGTCCACATTTTAATCCTGCTGACAAGGAGCATGGTGCCCCTGAAGATGAGAACCGTCATGCTGGCGATTTAGGAAATGTTAATGTTGGTGATGATGGTATGGCTTTGTTCTGGTGATGGTTCATTTTGAAAGAGTTCTTTTGTATTGCTTATTATAATTTGTGCTTTTTTTAAACCTTGACTTGGGGTCAATTTTACTCTATGATTCAGGAATGGTTAGCTTCAATATTACTGACAATCAGGTTGTTATTAAGCTCTTACAGTGATTTCTTCTGGATGAATGACTCTAGATCTTAACTGCATGATTGTTAAATTACTTAATTCTGCAGATTACTCTCAGTGGACCAAACTCCATCATTGGACGGGCTGCTGTTGTTCATGGGGATCCTGATGATATGGGGAAAGGTGCTTGTAAATAATATGGATGACTTGTGACAACTTTTGTGAGCCATTTGTGCCTAGTTATCTGTTGAAGTACCACATCTTTTTTCCCTATAATCAAAGAGGAGAGATCAATTGCTTCTTGTCTTCTGACTTGGGACGTACAATATGTACATGTCTCGACCAAAAAGTTTGTTGTTTGTGCAGCTAGCATATGAGCGTCCCTTGCTTTTGGGAGAAAATGATGCTGCATTGAAGTTAGAGTTTGCGCTGCTCTTGGTGATCAATTGCTAGTATCGTATTTGACACAATTTGACAATTTAGGAGCTTTGCAGGGTTTCTATTATACCGTTTACATATGGCTTAGTACTACACTATTATCCTACAGTGCCCTTGGCTGGCCTGCTCATTGATTGATCACCTGTGTTTCTACTTGTCGCATTTTCTGCGTAGATTTTTATTGTATTGTCACTGAATTGTTTCATGGTGCCTATACCATCCGTCACTCAATTGTTTCTTTTCCCTTCCTCTTTTAGCTCCTCCCATGTTAACACTCTATGCTCTTGTATCTAGCTGGTCATGAGCTTAGTAAAACTACTGGAAATGCTGGTGGCAGAGTGGCTTGTGGTAAGCACCACAGCTGCATTGTTTTTTTTTAAATGGTTGTGATGCTACAATGTAAGGTTATTTTAAAGACCTCTAAAGACTTTACCTGTACAAGATGAATGGCCACAATCTTTTTCATCTGATTTCAGATGCAAATATACTGTTCTAGTTTTTGCATTTTCCTCCCCGTTATTGTCTCACGGAAAGCTACAGTGCAATATCTTTGTGTCTGCTCATGTTGACTAAAGTGGTTAAACTTTTTGGCATTGCTCGTTCAGGTATTATTGGGTTGCATGGATGAATTTCCACACTCTCAAACCTCAGTGACATCAAGTTGAGTATATGCTGATCCTATGGAGAGAAGCTCTTGAACTCCTTAGAATAAACTGTAACCTGTCTCGGTTGTTATCTGTAATCCTGAGCATTTGTTTTGTTCTTCTCTGATAGCTATATATGTAGCACTCCAATGCTTTATGGCACTGTGACTTTGCTGAATTATCTGGTGTGATTCGTTGTCATGTTTCTGTTTTATCACTGTTCAATATGATCTTGAAAAATCAAGCCACTTTTTGTAATTAGTTTAAATTAGATTCTTTTTCGTTGAATATCAGGATATAGAATCATAGGAAGTTGTAGGAGATTCTGTCCATCCTTTTGGGAGATGGTATATTGCTTTAGCTTTATAGTATAACTACATTATATAATTATCTCAAAGTCCCGTGCATCAAAATTATGTACTACCTCCTGTCCTTAATAATATAAGAATTAGTTAGAGATTGGATTTGATTTTAAATACAAGATCTCAATTCACTATCTTTCAAAATTATAATTTCCCCCCTCAAGCATCCCTATTAATTATACACAATTATGAATTTCTATCCAATGCTAATCATGATGAAAGATGATGTTTTAAGAAAAATATTTTCTACTTATTACAAATAAATAACTTTCTCATTTTTCTCAAATTAGTCAAATAGTTCTTATATTGAAGACTTGAGGTAATATAATTTAATTTAGCTTGTGATTTAGGTATGCACCCAGTTTGGTTTGGTGCTTTTATGCTAGAAGCTTTATCATCTTTGAAAAAAAAATAAAAACATCGCATTCCCCTACCTGTCAGGATATCGGATCCCTCATCACTCTTTAGAGCCTGTTTGGTTGGAGGAGGGGGATGGAAGGGGAGAGGGACCTCAAAGTTTTCATTCCCTCCTTTGAAAGCCCCTATTTTGAATCCCTTCTAAATTGGGGGGTTTTGGAGGGAGCCAGAATTTTGGATCACTTTACTCTTATAACTTGTGTGATATTCTAATCATTCCAATGATGAACAATGTTATGATAAATCAAAAAATTATTATTAATAAAATATTTTATTATAAATAAAAATATATTATTATACAAAAATTATTATAATTTAAAATATATTATTAAAAAAATAATTTAATATAAAAGTATATATATTTATGAATAACAAATTATTATAATTATAACATATGCTCATACAAATTTAAATAAAAAATACATTATTATTAAATTAATTAGAATAAAAATATATTTTATCATTAAAAAATATTATTATAAAATAAACTTTAAAAAAGTTGGCTTTTACAAATAAAAAATATTATTATAAAATTGATTTAAAATAAAAATTAAGTTTCTCAAATAAAAAAATATTATAATTATAAATTATGTTAATATAATTTTAATTATAAACAAAAAAGCTATTATAGTTAAAAAAATATATTATTATACAAATAATTTAAAACAAAATATATGTTATTATAAATAAGAATGTTATTATATTAATTAGATGAAATGTAAATTAATTTATAGAACATATTATTAAAAATAGAATCAAATATGTTATGCTAAATTACTATCATTCCTTCTTTCCATTTCATCTCATCTTAAACCAAATAAAAAATCATTAAAAACCTATCATCTACTCCTCCCACCAATCAAACCTAATAAAATAACTCTCTATCCTATCCTTTCATCCCTTCCCTTCGAACCAAACAAGCCCTAAATTTTAATGTTGTCAAAGAAGGGGAGGGGAGCTGAATCCCCCCCTTCCCTTTCAATCCCCTCCCTTTTCCTCAAACCAAACAAACCCTTATGCATGTCCAGCACGGACTTGACCCACTGAATACGGCAGCTGCTAGTACTGGGTTGATTTTGATAGGAAAAAACTTATTTCATTTCCACTCTCAAAACTTAATGCAATGTGATAACCATAGTGTGCCAGAGAATCTGATTTACAATATTCTGGCTTTTCAAGGAGATGATGCCTATGGTACACGGCCTTGTCGCTACAGGGGTGCTTCAAAAAAATAAACAAATACATAAAATATATGATCTCCACAAAATTTACACAGCACGCGATATATTATACAAGTTACTTGGCTTTATTCTCATTGCCACTGGTGAGCGTTTGGTTCAGTAGGTGAGCCAGGCTCCACAGGAACAAAACCCCTGCCTCCAAAAACTGGGCGCATGACTGCGTTGTCAAACTTACGCCAGTAGCGATGAACTGTGTGGGTAGGAGTGGTGAGTAATAAACGAATGCTACTTGGACGAATAAGTGAATTTCCATCAATATCAGCTTCGGAATCTTGGGAAGCCCCGAGAAGTGGCACGGTATAAGATTTTGGAGTATTTGATTCCGTGGTGACCACGCTGCTTGTGTGTTTAACATTAGGCAGCAAATACCTTATGAGTGGCTTAGTCATTAAACCAAAGACCTGAGGGATTAGTATTCAACTAAGTCAGTACCACCTCTAAGGAAATTTATTTCATTAATCCACACATCTGACCCAGGGAAGAGCTGAATTCTGGTTAGTACTGAAAAATGAGTTAAGGTCCAGCGATACATAAAGAAATGGCAAGATGAACTCAAAAATGAACACAAAACTACGAAGATATCTTACCACTGTGCTGAAGAGCACAACTGTGATTGTGCTAGTGATCATCATTGCATGGGATCGCAATTGAGTATGGCCTGACATGGTGAACTGCATTTAGTAGTATTTGTCAACACATCAACTTCTCCACGTAAGAGCCTTTCTTCAGTGGTCATTCATTCAATGTTAGCAGAAAATAATCCCCTAATTAGTGGACTTGTTCCTACCTGATTATATGCAAGGGCCATTGAAACAGAACCTCTCATCAGACCAGCCCACCATATGATCACCTAGAATAAGAAAGAATAAGAAATTGTAAGCATAAGTTGTTATCCATGAATATCTGGAAATAAAATACTCCCTCCGGTCCTAATTATAAGACAAAGTTGACTTTTTTGGAGAAATTAAGGAAGCTAATTAAATTATTTTACAGTGTTTATATTTTTATTTTTTCTTTAAACTAATTAGTTTGACTAATAAATTAATATATAATCTAAGGATACAAAACATATGATATGATTAAGTAACTTATTTAGCTTTCTTAATTTCTCCAAAAAAAAAATCAACTTCGTTTTATAATTAGGACCGGAGGTAGTATTTATTGAGCTATAGAAATACAGCCATACTTGCTGCCTGAAGTTGATTTTCTCATTTGGTGACTTTTTAGCCAAGTTGGATAGGAAGGATAGGGGGAAAACAAAAGCTGCTCTTCCAACGAGTACTAGACCCAACAACACTGAACTCACCGCTATTGATTTTCCCGGGCTGCAGAAACAAGTGTGACATATGAGCTGTTTTGTACCAAAAATGGTTATTACTTTGAGAAAAGATTAAAAATTTGAGGCTGAGATGGCCAAAACAAAAGCAGAAAACTTGAAGCAAAGACGTCAATGGGCTATTCCAGTGAAGAAGCCATATCAATGAAATTATTGAATAGCCTTAAATAACCATCAGTGAATTAGTAAACGAAGTGAATGAGGTGCAGAGATATGCATATGCCAGTCAGCCCACTCCTAACATGCGCTCATGTCTGCATGCACCTAAATTTAGTAAATTAGGAGACTTAAAATCTAGAAGAAAAAATTCTCACTATATCATATACCATTTGTTGAGGTAGATGGTGACATTAAACTTTTCATGAGACCACACAAGTCAAAGTCTTGATGAATATTAGGTAGTCAAAGAGAAAAATGGACGCACCTATTACTTACAAACCTCCATTTATCAATATCCAGGGCATCTATACCAACATAAAGGAAGATAAATGTCTCAGCAACAAACGACAAGGTTGCAAAAGCATGCCTGTGATTAGAGGAACAAATATAGTGAGATATTTATAGAATTGATTAGTGCTAGGGTTTTGCTACCTCATAAACAGAAATACATAAGAGAAATTTTGATTAAAAGCGTACTTCGTAGTGACTCTGGAACTCTCAGTCACGTTATGCCAAGTGTAATGAGACATTACAATCCCACAGAAGAATACAGTGAGGATACCACTCAGATAACATAACTGCAGAAGATGCAGATGTGTCATTGTCATATGTATACCTAAGTTAAATGAACATGATGCTCAAGGAGGATAGTCTACAGGAAAGCACTTAAATGACGCTTTCCAAATCTTACTTCAGCCAGCATGTAGGACAGGTATGCCATCAGCATCATTAGAGCAACTTCACGATCCGTGGAGTGCCTGAAATTTGTTAAGTCTCAGTACATAAATTCACACATAACGCTGATACCAAGTTAGAAAATTCATCCCCAAGATGACATCCATACATGTGGTGACAAACAATGACATATCCTGACCCCAAGGAAATAAAAGATCCCAAGGAACCGATGTAATGATTAAAAAAAACTTGACTGAAGAAATTTGATGAGTATTTTATACATTTAAATAGATATAATTGTTATGTAGCCAATTATTATCATTAGTTATTGATAGAAATGTTAATCATAGAATCCAAGCAGAGTGGTTTAAACGGAAAAAGTTACCGGAGTGATTTATGATTGAAAAATACCTAGTATATGGTAAAAGGGAAGTTTGATTGCACTGCTATAAGACCAGCAATGTTATACAGTAATGAATGTTGGGCTTTAAAGGACAGCATGAGCATAAAGTGGGGGGAGTCGAAATGAGGATGCTGAAGTGGATGTGTGGTCATACAAAAAAAAGATAACATTTGTAAGAACATATACGCAAAAGAGTTGGAGTGGCAAATGGTGGAAAATCG
Source organism: Inga laurina (assembly GCA_963855925.1). NCBI lineage: Eukaryota > Viridiplantae > Streptophyta > Magnoliopsida > Fabales > Fabaceae > Inga > Inga laurina. The sequence goes on along the minus strand of OY979708.1, from coordinate 942,700 downwards.
TTTGAGGTAGTTTGGACACGTTCAAAGACAACCATTAAATGTGCCCATGAGGAGAGTTGATCAATCTGTATGGAGTCCTCTAAATTGGGGTAAAGGAAGATAAAAAAGAACACTTAATGAAGTTATTGGGCAAGATCTTTCGGTTAACAATTTATCCAAATATTTGGTTATTGATAGAGTGCAACTAACCCTACCTAGTGGAATAAGGCTTTGTTGTTGCTGTTCTTGTAAACTCCAATACCTACCAAATTCATGGTCTTTCATTTTTACAGATTTTTGTCACCCAAATGGGGTGGAAAACCCTTTCTCAAAATTTAACCATTGAGTTATGAGAACCACCTATGTATCATAACATATTAATATTATTCAATGTGGAAGACACATTACTACTTTAATCTCGAAGAAAAGAAGAATTTTTCACAGGATAAGACAATAGATCACCATCATAGGTACTAATAAATGTGGAACAGAAATAGTACAGATAATTCCGTTAAGAAAATACCTGCCAATATATAGCTTTTTAATAATATAAGCACTAAGCAGACCAGTCTGCAAGGTGATACAGATAAGTTAGGTCAGAGCCTAAAGCAACATAAACAAGTATATGCGTGCCAACAGTTGATACCGATCTTGTCATTCAGTGTTTCCATGCATGTGTTCATGAGAGAATTAGAAGGGGAGAGACCGTTACCAAAACACCGAGCAATGTGCTTGCAATAAACAAGTACAGAAAGTTTCCAAGAAATTTTAAAGCAATTCCAGAGTCTAGTTGGTTGAGGTCAAAGCTTTGGATTGCATTGAAAAGCACAACAGACGTAGCATCATTCACAACACCCTCGCCAAACACTAGGCTGTAGAGTAAAGGTGTCTCGTCTTGATTTAACACCTACACAATCATTTATAAGTTAGGTACTGAACAATGCCATCTTAGTTGCCAGGAAGACTTCAAAACATGTATTGATCCATACCTGCAATGTGCACACAGAATCCGTTGCAGCAAATATTGCACCAATTGCTGAAAGTTTTGAAAGTTAGTAACTAACAGAATGACTGTTTGGCTTATGCATAAAATGAAAAATGAAATAATTACCTAGATAATCCCCAATATCAAGTGAACCAATGCCCAACTGTTTGAAACTTTGTGAAACACCTGAAACAATACATCTAATATTAGTCATAACTAGACAATTTGTCGCACGACACCATGGCACCATGGCCAATTCGATAAAGTATTTATACTTTTTGCATAAGTTTTAAATTAATTTTAAAACCAGCCCAGCTACAAGCTAGAAATCAGTGATGCCAAATTATTTTTGGGGTGAATTAGACTCTCCTCCTCTTTGGGGTATTCGGGTTATACAAATCCTCGCTTCTATTTTAAAAGTCTACAGTCTACACTCCTCTCCAGAGATCAACGGATGTTCTATATTGCCTCCCCTGCAACAAAATATAAGCTAAAGTTGAAACTACTTTGACCGAAATACTTCTATCCTATTATTCATGTCATATAATGAGTGTCAAACATGCATTTGATCAATATAGAAAGAGTCAAATTTAGGCAAAAGTACTTTTAGTCCTTTAAGTTTACATGAGGAATACTTTTAGTCCCTTAACTGTATAAAGTATACTTTTAGTTCTATATTTCTAACACCGTTAATGTTGCTAAAGGAAATGTTGACGCAGCAAACTCAAGATATGATTGTGTAAATTAACTTAAATGATGATTGTGTAATTAAATGCTATTAATCTTAAATTTAAAATATGTGTAAATTGAAAAATATCTAAAAACCTAATGAAGCAGTCAATATCAAAACCTTGATTGTATTAAAAAATTTTAGTTTAATAATCTAAATATCAAAATCTCAATTTCATTTGTAGCGATTTGTCGGTTCATTTTATTTTAATAATCTAAATATATTATATTAAAAAATTAAAACTTAAATATGCTTTGTCAGCAACGCAGTCTTCACTTGAGTTTGTTGTGTCAACATTTCCCGTCAGCAACATTAACGGTGTTAGAAATATAGGACCAAAAGCATACTTTATAAAGTTAAGGAACCAAAAGTATACCTCAGAAAAAACTTAAAGGACTAAAAATATACTTTAGCCTCAAATTTATACTCTTCAACACAAATATATAACACTAAAATAAAAGCTAAAACATAACTTCAAAAAGAAAATAGATACGAATGTTATTCCTGAGGGTATTGCAATCATATTTTAGAAAGTTTTGTGTACATTTTCACAATAGAAAAGGGAGGAATGTTTGTCGGGGGAGGAGAAAGTAAATTACTCATTTTCTTTATTCTGTTAGATTCATGTAAAGGAACAAGGCATACATACCAAAAGTTATGATGGCGCAAGATATTAATGTACCAACAGCACCAAACAGCATAATAGTGATGAAATTTACAAAAAACTGCTTCTTTTTAACCTGAAACCTGGATTACATTACAGAAAAGAGTTTAGTAAAAAAAATAACAGGAATCTGCCATACACACGATTATGTTAACAATAAACTAGACAAAAATTAAAAGTTCAAGGCGAAGACAGAGTGCTGCAATGGATTTTTCAAGCGGGAAAACCATTTGAATCTGGAGTATTTCACAACACAAATATGCTCCATATTTACAAGTTAGGTAAAACGCAAACAGAGTATTTGTTTTGCAACTATGACCATACACAGCAACAACAACAACAACAACAAGAAGGAGCCTTATTTTACCAAATGGAGTAGGTTACATGGATCACACAATGCTATTGAGCTCTATTACCATATCAATAAAAGTAAATTAGAAACGATGATGTTTCAACCCCAAAAAAATCACAAACGATGATGACCAAGTAAATTAAGATTCAATATTTTGCAACATTATTGAGAGGGTAAAAAGAGTGCACACCATAATCGTAATCCAAATTCCTAAGCCATTGGTATAAAAGCTGATAACTAAAAACAAGGGAACAGAGTACTACAACAAGCCACATTAGTATTTAGCTTCTAAAGTTTCTACACCATTAATTATGTAACAAGAACTAAAAAAATGTTCTGTGAATAAGCACAACTGTTAAACATAAATCTCAAAAAGCCTATACTGAAAAATTGCTTTTGAAGGGGAAAAACTTGAAGGCGTGCAGCATTTATTATATTTGTTATATTATTAGGGCAAATCTGGGTTTTCAGACCACTTTCGGATGAAAAAAAATGGGATTTTCATCTTTTCATTAGCGAATGGTTCACAAGAAAGTAAAAGGTTTATCAGTTTCATGTAGATAATGACAAATACAGCTTCAAATACCGATAACCCGTCAGATAAACAGATAGTGGATAAAGTTTACCCGGCATTAAATATGATAGGTGGCAGAAGGTATATGAAGAAAAGATCTTCGCTGAAAACAAGAAGATGCGAGCTTCGACCACGCCTTATCAGCAAAATGACTATGCCAGTGCAAAGACCCTACCAGCAATTGATATAAATATCAGTCATTATATTGTAAGTGGGTAAAAAAGTAATAATACTAATAATAACGATTAACGAAGAATATATTCATCCACAACATTACAGTTACATACATATAGCTATTTTCGATTGAAAGCCAACACTTACAATCAAAAGGGCGGTGATGGACTCATTCACCCATCGATTCTCTTCGAGAAGATGGCCAATGACAATACAAGCACACAGGAGTGCCACAAATAGGTTCATGGAGACCACGGAAGCATGATCAGAAGTCATTAGCAGTTGCAATTTCGGAAAAACGGAACTTAAATCAAAAGCCATTTCGTCAGGCCTCTACAATGGACAATCAAAGAAACAGGAAGCTCGAAACCTTCAAATTATTGTTGAGTTACGAAGTTTTGAATTCACTTAGTACTTGGAATCTCGGAATCTATGTTTCCCGGCTGTCCATCTTAATAACCTTCGGATTTTATCAAAGGAAGCATCTGCAATTAGAAAAGCATGCAAAGTAAATAACCGATGATGAAAGAGAAGATCTTACAATCAAGACCTACTTCGAAATACGATATACAAGTACTTGCGCAAATAAACTTCTATAACATTGGCCAAAAATGGTGTTCATGACAAAGTCACTAGAACATGCGTAGAAATCAACAAAGAAATCGAGGAAATCGCAATGTGCAGCATAGTAAGAGTCCTACTTACGCACCTGGTAAGCTTCGACATACAAGATCAAAGTCCGGTGAAATTCTTGTACAAGGAATCGCGAACGAGATTTAAATAAATAATTCGTTAGTATGGCTGCGTGGCATACAAGCAAATTGCTCACCAAATCGCTTTCTAGGAGCGTGCTAATACATTGTGAGAGGCTTTACAGGCTTCGAATCTCTTCATCAAATTGGATAGAAAGACGCGGTCACAAACTTCGAACAGAGAAAGCTAGGGGATCTATCTCTATCCGAACACAGCGAAAATTGGATTATCTTCAACTCTCTAAGTTGATCCGAAAGAAAACATCAGGACGACCAAAGGTTTGGAAATGGACAACATAAAAAAGGAAGGAAAAGCTGCGAGAATAAAATCTAACCACAAGCACGATAAGGGTGATCGGAAAAAGGAGATACTAATTGAGAGAGAATTTTGATGGTCCTTTTCAGAAATCTCGTTTGCAGGGAAGGTCTAACAGAGAATACCAGGGCGATGAAAGCTCTGAAAATGGAGAGATAATGGAAGGCAATCGAGGGCTGAAGCAGAGAGAGAAATCAAGAGAACCGTGTGACGTGGGTTCCGGAGGACACAGACGGATACAAGGGAGCGGAAGTCATGAGCCATAATTGAAGCCGATCCCGCTAAACTGTAAACGCATTCCCAGCCGTTCATTACAAAAATAGAAGCTGAGATTTTAAAATCGGACGGTGCGTAGGTGGTACAGCAGATATCAGCTTGCTTGGTTCGCGATTAGCAGCCCTGTAGGTGTTTATGCACATAAATCGATACAACACTCCTCTCACATAATTATCTCGTATATCTAAATTTAAACCATGATTGAAAAATGGTTTTTAAAAACTCCAATCACTATTCTAAATAAATATATAATCTACGGTATAATTTTTGCCGGGTACCATAACAAATCACCGTCCACTGGGATGCCGCCAAACTCTCGGAACGACTACTCCGTATATTTTAGGAATTCTATTCTAAATTCGAAACAAGAAATAGGATAGAATTCACGTACAGTGAGATTCCACCGGATTTATGGGGATATTGGTCATAAATAGTAAATTTCATTATACTAATTAATTTTTACCCAACTGTAATCTACAAAAATCAGATGTTAATCAAACAAGCCTGGACTTATAAATAAATTGCATTATTGTATATTATTATTTAGGAAGAATTATATTTAAGTTCTGCACAAAAGAAAAAATAAAAAATCATTATTATAGAGTCACATGGAATCATTTTTTTATTTTTTTTAGGCCGGACGTAAATATAATTCTTCTTATAATTTATGAATAGTTTGTACTGTTTAACATTTATGAATATTTTATGTAAATGACATATCCAGGGGCATAGGTTGCAAAAATCCACGTGAGAATGGAAATTTGGTGGCAAAGAAATGAGTGCCCGGGCCCGTGGCTACGTCTATTCTGTGGTCCTATCAGGCAAAGTTAATGAAGATGAGTGTATTGTTTTTCCTCCTCGCAACATCACAAGTCATATTCATGTATGTTGCAGCCATGTTACTCGTTTTCATATTTAATACGGAAACTCAACCAAGTTGACCTATATGAGTAGAATATAAGTGGTCTTCTGTATCATTACACGGACACTGGAATGAACGCGGCAGAGGGTCACTGATATCTTATCATTCATCATAAACATTTATCATTTATTTCTATATTTTATATTGTTTTTTGGCCAAAATATTGTTTTGAAATTTGAGAGAATAAAAATAAGGTTGCACGGAGCCCAACAAATGCGTAGAAATAAAAAAAATGAAAAATTACCCACAATATCCACCACAACAACAAAAAAAAGGTTATTTGGAGTATATTAAATATTAATTAGATATTTTATTTATATAATAGTATATTTTATTCTCTATTTTCCTTATACAATATAACAATACATTGGACAGATAATAATTTAAAAGTTTACTGAATTTTTTGACCGGGAAAGTTTTCTGAATTTGAAAGAATAGCTATAACAATATCATTATTTGTTTTCCAACATAAGAATTATACTATTAATGACTTATAAAAAAACACAACTTTTCATGATTTTCACATTTTTAATAGCATCAGTAATTTAGTTTAATTAGGATAGAAATTTGAGGTTCAAATTATCATAAAATATTTGGAAAAAATAATTCAATTCAAAATAATTGATATTGATGGCCATCGGTCAACGTTAAGCCATAAGAAGATAGCATCTGGTATTGGAAGAAGCTGCTACAAATCCCTAACCGAGTAACACATATGATGATAATATTTAAAAAAGAAAAGAAAAGAGCGTGTTGCCCTTGGACTTTCTTCGATCTTAATTATTAGCTTAGTAGATATCCCAATGTCATTGTCACGCATGCAAATAAGAACAGATGAGTTCCTTATCATGTTCTTTCATTTTTTGTTTTTTTCCCCAGTGAAAATGACTCGGGATAGGACATTAACAAAGGCCTCCTAGGATCTTTCCCTCAGGTTATCCTATCCCCAAAGAAAACTCAATAATGATAAAATACTAGATCAGGACACTTATACCCTCAAATCATTAAACGCAAAGGATTTCAAATCAATTGCTGTTTCTCTGTTTACATAAGATGCACTCCCACCTCTATTTTACGAAGTCAAAAAATAATATTTTGACTTGTTAAAATATGTAATAGCATTTCAATATTTTAGACTTTTATTGGAGCTCACCTTCGTAGGCAACAAAGGAATTTTTGAACAGTTTTTTTTTTCCAGAAAATATTATACATTTTTATCAAGAGTAATATGACCATTCGTTTCCTTTTCATTTTCCACCCAGAGTAAAATAAAAATAATGATTATAATTTAAAATGACTTTTATTTTTTTTCTTTTTTAATACAAGACAGTTTAACGCCCATCCTCATTCATATTTTTTTATTACTTTAAAGTAAAATTATTCCATGCGCCAATCATGAAGTACTACGATCATTACTAGATCAATTCTTTCACCAACATATCGCTTTCACTTAAATTTTTTCGTGGGTCAGAAACTGAACTCAAACTATAGAATGATATTTCTTTTCATAATATATCAAGCACAATTATTTTGCTTCATCAAAAACTAGATGAATATTTCAACAAGCAGACGCAACATTAGCTTTCAAGGCCAGAAGACCGTATAACCTCAAATTCCGGTGGGAATGAGACAAAATATTGGATCCTCTAAGCGATCCAACACCCCCCTTGGAGTCCGGATCAGTTGCTGCGGAATTATTCTGTCCACCTCAACATATATTGTATTCTGCTAATGCTATAAAGAAACCATGAAAAGAAAAGGGAATCATAATCACAGACTGCTATAGAATTCTACCAAAATTTAGGACTAGGGTACACTCACAAATATTATATAAAATTTATTAATTAGACCACACTGCCAATTGCTGTTCCAGTATGAGAAATATACTATACACATTACAAATAAAGAATTTAACCTGCTTTTTATGTTTCTATTAGCCAAGAGAGGAAGGCCACAAAATCTCGTACTTCCACCCAAAAATTTCATACTTTACGTTAGAGGGGTTTGTAGCCTCCAAAGTTTAGCGAAGAAACCCCTCACTCAGCATGAGCTCGTTTCTGTACACACCCTGTCATGAGCTCAGATTAATATTACAAGATAGCTGCCAGTCCCACAGCATCCTCATCACCAACTTTGGATTCAGGAGCATTAGATGAGTTGCGCGGCCTCACTGAATGACAGGCAAGAGAGGTTAAAAGTTGAATATAGTCAATAAAGGTAGATACTCCTTCCAGTCCACAATATAGGATGTTTCTAGAAAAATAGCTTGGTCTAAAATATAAGTTACTTATAAAATAATTAATGATTATTTTCCAGTTGTCTCTGTAATTAATGCACATTTCCCAGTTTGCGGATAATTCTCAAACAATTTTTTTAACAAGGGTAAAAGTGGAAAAATTGTTCAATTTAGGACATATTTAATAAGTTAACTGCCACTTCTCGTTTCCTATTAATTAGTTAAAGTGTCATATACTATGGATCGGAAGGAGTATCACAGATCCTAGACTCAGACAAACTTAATCCATCTTTCAAAGCAGCTTAGTCTCAATACATGCAAATTGAGAGACTTTATAGAGTGAACATTTAAGGAGAAATCATTAGAGCGAGCCCGATGCCTCAAATCTAAACTACACCAGCAAACAATTACTACCAAGATATAGGCTTAACAGAAACAGCAGTAATTTATCAAACGCCAAACTCTACTTTCCAGAAGTCAAAAGAAATACAAAGACATGTAATCACTTTGTTGGCTCTAAAAAAAAAAAAAGTAATCACTTACTTGAAACATTTGTGATGACGTTCACACTTTTCTGAGCTGCAAGAGCTTTCAATTGGTTTCCAGCTGCTAACAGAAGCAAGCTTTTCATATGCTGCTTCTGTTCCTTGGGACTGGCTGTTTTTGTTAAAGCTTCTTCAAATGCAAGTAAATCATGGGGGGTGATAGAGGGGAGAGACAACAAAACCTGAAAATAGTAAGGAAATATTTTAGATGTCTCTTCTCTGCAAATATATACTAAATCCCATAGGCAGCACGAGATAGAACAAACTAACCTGTCTGGGAGCTGGGTGTCTATCACAGAGATACACAAATATTTCACGACAGAGGCTGACTAACTCAGAACTGATTATAGCATTTGATTCAAGGGTCAAACCCTTAATAATGGAAGTAAAAAGGTCTCTAGCAACAAATTCTACAAGTTCTGTACCATTTGTCCATATTGATAGAACTATCAGCACAGAACAATACGAGGAAACTTTTGTCACAGCTTCACCATCAGTCCATGTAAAAGCTTCTAGGCATATATGCAGCATTGGCAGTGCTAAACCTTTATGCTTCAGAAGGAAACTGTCATAAACAAGACTTGTGAGAAAAAAAATAAGCCAGAATGCTAATGTTGCAAAATGCAAATGCAAAAAGTTCCATAACAAGATAACATACCCAACCATAGAGCTTGATACAACTGAATCCAAGGTTTTCAGAGAAGAGGTGTCTAAACGATTAACATGCCCAGACTGCTCTAAAGAAGGGAGCCCAACATTAAGTGGTGGAGAAGCAATAACAGAAAGGAGCGAACACATCTCACGTGTGAGATCCCTGAGAAGTTTTTCCTCCATCACTTCTACTTTCAAGTCTGATCCAGCAAGAATGCCATGAACATCTGGAACCTTTGCTCTACCATTTTGTAGAAGACTAGACCATGAACAGCTGAGAGCCTGCTGAGCATAGATAAATAATGGGTGCAACAGCTTTTCGAGCCAAATTTCCCACATATCCAGAGGACAATGTCTAACTAAAGGAATCAAAATAGAATGAACAAGCTGCCTTATATGCCTGAACTCCATTGACTGTATATTCTCCATCAAGGCAACAGCAACAGAGTGCACATCAGAAATTTTGAAAAAATGATCCCCAATGGTTGTTGACAAGCCCAGTACATTATATCTATCAATAAGTAAGCCAAGAATTTAGTACTGCAAAATAAATGTACATAACAAACAACAACAGATAAATAATCTTCTTCTCATGCATGCTTACCCACTGTCTCTGATTCCTTTCAACCAATTTCGTATATCAGATTCATTTGGTTCTGCATGTCCTTCCTTATTCATATTGACCTGAGATCCATCCCTTGAAGTCAAAGCACCTTTTGACAATTTTGGGTTTCCTTCTCCAAGAAGACTGAATCTCTCAACATCACTCATGCTCATTGCAGTTTTGACTTCCACAGGTAATGTTTGGTATATGGATGGGGACCAAAGAGAATGTATAGAGCGGAGAAGCTGGAAAAATCAAATATGCTACAATTATTAATACTTAATACAAAAAACAAAATAGATAAGATCAAAACCAAGCGTGATCCTTTTTCTTCCAATTAAGTGTGTGTTTAGCTTTTACGATTTACGAGGTAAGTGTGTGAGAGAAGTTTTGTCTCGGGTTACGCAAACCTAGGTTTGAAACCTATGTTTGAGAAATTCCCAAACATTCAATAAATAAATTTAATATGACCAGTGTCACAAGGGCCGTAAACATACTTTTAAGAGAGGAGGTAGCATCCATAACATATGAGAAGCCATCGGGTTTGAAGAAGTGGAATTTGGTGTTGAGCTGTTTTCTGAATTCCAACAAGTTTTCTTCATGCCACTCCTCTTAAGTGCCTTCTCAAAGAATGTCACAGTATGAAAAACTGACCACATAACTGGTGCTTCTGAGCACAAGCGAATTAACCCATTCGGATCAGACAAATATTTCTCCTGCCATTCCAATTGTGTCCACTGTTGGCTCAAAGGTTCTAATAACCAGGCTAAAACCTCCTGTTGTTGTTGAATCCTGTGCCAAATTAAGAAATAACTAGTAAGGGAAGGTACAACAGATATATTTTACAGAGTTATCGTTGGATGATTACCCAGCAGCAGAAGCCATAACAAGAAAAGCTTCACCCAGAAGATTATGCTCTCCCTGAAGTAAACGGCCCTCCTTTTGCAAACAGGCCATGGTATCAGCAATGCCCTACAGAAAAATGTAAGAGTTAAAAAAATATTGTAATTTCACAAACTATACCCCAGGCCTTGGGCATATTAACTTGAGAGTATCGTAAGGGTATAAAAATGATCTTAAGTGAATAAAGTGAAACGCAATGTGGTGACTGGTGAGAAACAAAGCTATGCCAATTGTAAAAGCAGTTAAGTTCAACAAATTAATCTTGACGGAATGCCTTCTGCCAAGATAGAGGGGCCAAAATTAATTAGCACATTGACATTTTCAGACAGGCAACATAACAACAGGCTGATAATAAAATGGACACACTGTCAAAGATGTTCTTGGAACACACATTCTGAAAGATGAACCTTTCTGGACATCTAAGATAAAAATAGTCTGGAGTTAATAAAATGTATTTAATATATTTTACATTAGAAACGAAAAGGAAGAAGACAAAAAATGAAACAAATGAAGGATAAGTGAAGTATAATAGATCTAATTGACTTCAGAATCAATCTCATTATGAAAGATGAGACATTAAATTTTCAATATTAATATATATGTTACCAAAAGGATGCCTTTGCCCTCTTCAAATTAACTAAACATATAAAACATACTCCAGCTAATTCAGCAATGCTGCTGAAGGCGCTGGTCTCTCATCATGACTTAGTTTTAGAACAGATTTATTCAAAAGTTCATCAAGATTAATAAATTTCCAAAACCTTTTTCCTCCTCTTTTTAAATTTAGTTTCAGTGCCAGGTGGACAGAAACCAGTTCCATTGATTTAGCATTTCACTGCCATGCTTAGCAAACAACTTAACAAATAAACAATTACCTTCATGTGAGGCAGAATGCTTTTGTCAGCAGCTTTTGCTATCCGGATAAATGACGTACATATCTGCAGCCTTGCATGACGTGCAGTAAATGTTGACGTATCCTACCAAGAGGAATATAGTCTTAACAAGCAAACCTAAGTAGTTTATCAGTAATCAAAATTGAAAGTATAGTTGGAAAGGAGATTGTTCAAGGAACCTTGATGACAAAAGGAAGGGAAGTAAGAAGCTCAAATAGTTTATTGATAACACTCCCAACTGCATCTGGAAAATACTTCAAAAATGGACCCATAGCATCCAGATAGTGACCAAGTACTTCCACAAGGGCTGGCGCCGTCCATTTTATAGAAAGAAGGTGCTGAAGTAAGCCTTCAAGAAAATAACCAGAATTATTACGGAATTAACACTAAAGCAAAACCGATATACAGCAATAGCTTATGGAAAATTCAAAGAAAAACCTTCAAATATTCTACAAACATTTGCCTTGGCAAATTCATTGGAACCATCAAAAACTGCATTAACAACATTCTCCAAAGACAACTGCATGCTTTCCATCACGGCTAAGTCCTGATGTAAGAAAAACAGAACCCATGATCAGCAATTATAACATATGCATAAAATGAAGCTGCTAGAAATTAAAATATTAACAACCATTTAATATAGAAGTTGAATAACAGTCATTTAACCTGAGCCGGCGCCGATGAATGCAACTGGTTCATAATAATTGCATTAATTTTTTCCGAAACTCTAGTAGCAGCCATCAGAGGTTTGTAAGATGAAATAAACCTAATCAGCTCCAACTGTTATGAAGAAATATTCACCAATAGTAGATATTTAGAAGTTGAACTAAAGAGAATCGGATGGTAACAAGAAAAGATCAAAAGAGTAAACATATTCACAGAAATAATGTATATAGCAATACCTACATTAACCAGAATCTGAATCATCTGCATTACATTTATCCATAAATTGATTTCTCCTTTATTGTGTATACACCTCCTTTACTAAATGTACAGGATTGAATGTCTAGAATTAAAAATCAAATTCAAATTCACAATTTTCTCTACCTTAGTTTCTGCCTTTTTAAAGTTTTTATGACATCTTTAAGAAAATGTGAACTTTGTTATAACTCATGAACTAGGAATCTCCTTTAAATATACACTATTTGAACAAGGAATCTCCTTTAAATCTACACTGGGTCAAACATTGCACGCAGAAAGGCACCAAGATGTAAATCCCAAATGTGTAGCGTGAGTGTGAATGCAAGCCCAAGCCACCAAAACCCCAGCCTCTCATCACCAAACCACACTTAGTGGCTTTCAGCCTTTCACTAGTTCCTTCTACAATAAGTAAAGAATAGTCTAGTCTGCCAATCAGCATGCTATATAGAAGAGGTGGCATCATCAACGATGCTTTCAATATTTAAAGACAGAACATCTTACTCCACCAAAACAAAGTCTCAAACAATGGATCACAGCATTCACATAATCCATCATCTCCCTGGAACTATATTAGAATGTTCATATTAACATATATGCCAGTAAAATATACCAGCCTAGGTCGATATTGACTGAATTCACCCTTCCCTTCAAAATCATCACTCCACAACTCCAATACACCTAAAGAAACAGCAGTTTCAGGAAGAAGCTTTTCTTTCTTGAGCATGCGAGGGAAAGACGTTTCCAAAATTGCCCCACAAAAATTGTCATTCACCAAACTTAGAATCTTTTTCTTCGCATTTTCGCCCTCTCCAGAGCCAGAGCCACCAGTAGCTGAACTATCCGCAGCTGAGTTTGTGGAGTTTTTTGGCTTTGACATTAAATCTCTCATCAGCACCTATAAGTAAACATTCAAGGGAAGAAAAGGAAGAGATAATCACTTGATATGCAGCCTTGACTATGAAACAATTTCAGAAATTGCTTTCATAGATAAATTCAAACTTACCAGCCAAAAGTGCAGGGATTGGAAATGAATTGCAAACTTGAAATGTCGAAAATATCCCAGCATCTGGTGGGGAGAGGGGGAAAAGGCAAAACATGGCTTAAACAGCATTTCAATACCTCAAATATTAATTTAACAAGGAAAACGCAGAGAACTGTAACTAAAAAGTTTCACATTCCCAGAAATGCACATGACAAAATTGCCAAAAAGACATAAGCCAAAACCCCACTGACTTGCATTATGCATGTTCAGACCTAAAGAGAAAAGTCACACTGCACCACACATAGATCACAAATATCATATAAAAAGCCTAATGTAGGTAGAAGGGTAGGAAGAGAGAGAGAGATTGGAAAAAGATGAACAGAGGAGAATAAGAGAAATCAGATTCGATTAACTGTCAGTATGCAACAAAATAAGATAATCAGATTCCTAGGCCCCTTTATTTATACAATCTAATCTAAAGCCTAATGGTCAAGTCACACATATCTAAATCATAACTAACTAACTAACTCTTACCCCCCATTTATACCCACATGACAAAGCCAAATTATGTACTCATCAACATAATACTCTTCATGTCACTCAGTGGTCAAGTGATATGAAAACTAGAGCATGGATTGGAAGGGTACTCATCAACATATTACTCTTCATGTCACTCAGTGGTCAAGTGATATAAAAACTAGAGCATGGATTGGAAGGGAAGGGTAACATGTGAACAATAATCATAACAAGGCAGAACCAGGCCCAGTTTGTTTTCAATAGTGCCGGGGCGCCCGGGGAGAGTTGGGGTGGGTTTGGTGTTTCCCTCTATAGTCAGTTGATCGAGGAATTTCAAGGAGAGAGAAACCAGTCACTTATGATGCAGGTCAAAGCATGAAAAGGACGAATTAGGGTTTGAAGGTGATTTGCGTAAATTATGTTTTCAAAGTCCTGCAGTTGAAGCCTTCCTTTTTTTCATCTGAGAAGTCTTCTATTATCCTAGCTGCTTAAATAAACGTTGTTATAATGCCTAATTACCTGTTCTAGGTAAAGAGGAAGTATGGTGCCATCTCCAGCAATACTCTGCAAGTTTGACGAACCCAATGACACCATACTTTCACAAATATATTCTGCAAATTCATAGTCACCCTCATCTATGGCCCCAGGACTTGATTCAGATCTGTACAAAAATTCTCTCGATATGTTCATCAAAATCTGAAAGATGCTTTTCATAGCGTAGTCAAACTCAGAAGCAGATGTGTCAGCAGGTCTCCTCCTACAATCACAAATGAAAGTAATTCATTGAACCATTGATCAATGGTAAATAAAATAAAATAAAACCATTAGCACGCATCAATAAACTAGAGAACTATACTGCATACCTTGGGGAAACTTTTTTAAAAAACTCACAAGCATGAAGACGAAAATCCCGCGTAGATAGAAGGAAGCCACAACTGTTTAGCAGTTGACAGGTATACAAATTATTTACCAAGACCAATGAATTAAGTCAGATAATAGGGAAAAGAAAGATTCATACCCATTAATGATGCCATGGTTAGCAAGATCGGGTAGTGGAGCCCATTCAGCATAAGCATTTATAGCATTCAGAGTAGCTGTTACTGTAGCAGCATGCTGTTTTGCAATGTCCATCTGTTGTCTGCCTGCTTCTTCAATAGCAGCTCCAAAGTGCCCTTCTAATAACTGCAACAAGCATGACAGCGTAAAGAATAATGCTATACAAGATAATATGTTGTGAGGTTCAGGGCTGAGATGTACAGTGTACAACAGAGGCAAAATTTCAGGCAGAGATTGTGTTAGCCCACGCAGGAGTAGCCTTCGCCGGTCACCTGAATACAACAACATGCATGTGTCAGGTGACACAACATTTCACATATGGAGAAGTATTCTAAGAAAAAATATAACATTGTAGAGGTAGGGGCATATGCTGGACACATGGAGAGCACTTCCACCCATCACAATATTGTGTCCTCTCATTTTGTAGTAATCAGGAACTTACTAATATTAAGCCTCCAAGATTTTGACTAGAAAACTCAGTTCACTCCATTATGCGAGTCAATCAAATTCACAAAGTTGGAAACGTCCAAATATTACACCCATTATGCAGTTACCAAAGGCATACCGACATCTACACAAGCAAACTAAAGGAAGTCCTATACAGACCTTCCAAGTCTTCATTGTGAACTGTTATGTCTTCAGGGAGCCACCGCAGCATCATTGAAACCAACTCAGCCTGACGCATGATAGAAAAAATTGAGAAAACTGTTAGTACGAGAAGAAACAAAGTCAAGCTCAACAATTACTAAATGCTGCAAGCAAAGTAACATGGGATGTACTTGAATAGGACCCTTGCCAGATAGAGAAACCAGTGATGGAAACAATTCTTGCCATAGATTAAGACCTTCCCTTCTAATTATCTGTAAAACAATCACCAAATGTAGTTTTTTGACAGCAAAACTACAAATTATAATAAAATAAGTAGCAACACAAACAAAATCGAGCGCATCAAGATGAAAACCTCAGCAACAAGGGCAGCTGTCTGGCTTTTAAGAGGCCATTCTTCACAAGGATCTGCAATCTCAGACATCAAATCAACAGAAAGATTTGCGAAGTTCTTATGCTCGGAAGGGCTTAATTCATCCCACCTTAATCGCACCAAATGCTGTAAATGGATATAGTTCAAACACCAACAAAGGAATAAGTAATAAAAACAGAGCTTAAAAATGACAAGCAAAATAAATTCCCCACAACAAAGAAGGGGCAGAGGCATGTGAGCATGAACCTGCAGCATTTTGAAAGCATGCAGCCGAATTTCAGATGACCAATCCTTTTTTACCAAAACAAATGAAGTGTTTGCCAAAATCCGTAAGTCACCTGCTTTGATCTGAAGAAATTGAAGATATGTTAATGACTTAACAGTAAATTGACAAAAGTATTATTATTCATCAACTCAAATTGCTACTAGCACTAGGTTCCCCACTAGCGCTAAGAAAATTAAAATCATGAAGTAATTAAACTGTACAAGCTTCTTCCAAAATACTCAATCAAGTAAAATTGGGGACAAACTAGATTAGTTCTTTCACTAAGATCTGTTGCATGCAAAATCTCCTTTCTCCATATTCTTCTGTTTTTTTTTTAATGACATTATAATATATTATTCATTAACGTCCAAAATTTTACATGTTTCTTTTAATATAAACAAAGAAATTATGTATTGTAGAACATTGAGAGGGAATTAAAAAATATCGTATATTCTCTTAAGGTGAACAAAAACTGATTACATAAAAAGACACAACTAATCCTGGAAAAAATGTCAAGAGACCTAATAACTAAACAGGAATTTATACAGAAAAGCTTGAGGAACCAATTGATACTCCTCAAACTGGAGAGAATAGTTCCTTTGGCACAGCTTATTGAGTTATAGGTTTAAAGTTAGAGACATATCTGCGAGCTGTTACCCATCATATTCAATTGGAACAGCGCAATCTAATATAAGACTGCCAATAAGATAAGTCCATGCACCCAAAAAGCACACCGTTCTAATCTTATAGCAAGCCAGAAAATGATATTGTGGAAAAATTTATGCCAGTGAACTCACTCAGTGCTAACTGGTATACTAAACCTTTTCTTTGCTGCGGTCTGTCATTCACTGAACAAGCATTATTGCCATATGCTGATTAGGGTTTCTTGTGCTTTGAGTATCCAATAATATGCGTCAGACATTAATAATGCAGCCAAAAAAATGTAAAATTCCGTGCTCTTTAACCAAGAGACCGCAGAATGAAAGTTCAAAAACTTGAGTGATCGGGGTAATAGTTCTGAAGTTGTCAATCCCAACCACAAATTTTACAAGTACTTATGCGAGCTATTTATGAATGGATGCTGAATTTTAAGATCTCCTATAAAACCATGCGGGTATTTCCATGTTTTAACCAGAATTTTTTTTTAAAAAAAATACTTGCCCTACTCATGCAGAGAAGAACGGATAGAGAAGAAGAGAAAGGAAAGTACAGATTCGAGAAAAGAGACAGCGGCTTTTCGAGCGTCGGGAGTGGAGCTCCAGTCGAGGGCAGTTGCTATTGCGCGAGCCACATTGTTAGCAGACATGGTGTTAGTGTCTTCCATTGGAAACAACTGTGTTTGATAAAATTGCCCGCCTTGTCTCTGAGTCTAAGTTTTGTTGTCAAAAAAATTCTGGAGAGAGAGACACTGAGAGTATGAGACAGAGAGATATTCGCTTTGGACTATATTCGGTTGAGTGTTGGGGCGGTGTTCTAGTTCGTTTCTTCGCGGAGCGAGAATGCTCCTGCCCTGCGTTTTATACTGTTTATCACATCGGATTCATGACTTCTTCTCAACGCCACTTATTTCCTAATTCCTATACTCAAATTTAAACAATTAAATTTAAATTCTATCTAATAAATTAGGAGTTGTTTGGTTTCACTTCAAAAAAATTAATTCTTAGAAGAGCTAAGATGGTCGGGAAGCGATTGGAGTTAAGGAATGGTTGGCTTATAGTTCAAGTTGA
Organism: Inga laurina; assembly: GCA_963855925.1. Classification (NCBI taxonomy): domain Eukaryota; kingdom Viridiplantae; phylum Streptophyta; class Magnoliopsida; order Fabales; family Fabaceae; genus Inga; species Inga laurina. The sequence goes on along the minus strand of OY979708.1, from coordinate 924,698 downwards.
TGGAGCTTTTTCTCACAGGGGTGGTGTGTGGAGGAGTGATTAAAGATCATTGAGGCATTATTTTTTAAGCTTTCATGCTTAGCTTCTCAAATGGAGATGGTCTCATCGGACTTTAATATATTTGGGATGGCGGAGACTGGCAAGTTTATTTGAGGAATGATTGTTTGGATGCGATAAACCTAATATAAAATGGCGCCAATGATATGCATGCTAGCAGGAATACCATCTTAGGGATTTGGAGCCTCTTATGTTCCTAGATTGTCCTCTATGTTGCGCCTTCATTTTAAAGACTTTTTTAAATGTATTTTTTATGGTTCTTTAAATTATTAGATTTTACATAAAATGAGTAGATTTTGATGTATTATAGGCAAAAAATTAATCTGTTTTTAAATTTTTATGATTTTTTAAAAATTTTTTTAAAAAAATACTTAAAATGAAAAAAATACATCATTTTTCATAAAAATCTTTAAAAAATCATAAAAAAATTGAAAACGGATCCATTTTTTACTTATAATATATCAAAATTTTACTTATTTTATGTAGAATCTAATGATCTAAAAAATTATACAAAATACATTTGAGAATGTCTCAAAATAAGAATACAAAAGAGAAGGCAGCCCCTTTAAACATGAGAGGCCCAAAATCCTGATCTTAGAAAGTCACGATATGCTCAGCATGAGTGTATTGTTGACTTTGGACATTGTAAACGAGAGAAGAACGTTGAAGCATATGGTCTTTCCAAAAGTGTATTGAAGATTTTCTCTTTTTATATAATCTCTCTTTAGTTTATGACGTGATTTTATTGTTATTCTCAAAAAAAAAAAAGTTAAACTCATATATTTATCCTGGAAAACACATAATTAATTATCTAATGTTAATGCAAACAAATACTAATTTGTGTTTAGCTGAAGATAAACACAATAGGCAAGTATAGTATTTTTCGTGAAATTAAAAAAATAGTAAATTCGAATATTAATAATTTGCAGGTAACATAACTTATTTGCTGAATTCTGTATCATAATGTGTATATTTTTTTCCGATGAAGGCAAAAAGAAAATTTTACATAGCGACATTTGACTGAAGAGCTAAAGAAGTTAATTAAATTGCCTACTTCTAAATTTGTATGATATAATGCCTATGCTTATTTATTTTAATTTTTTAAAAGTGTTTTTATCACGTTTGAATGTGATAGAAAATTTGTTTCAAGTTGTGAAAACAAGCAATTTTTCATGCTTCCCAAATAAATATGTTACCCTTTCTCCTTAAAATGCCATACGCAGCCGATTTATGGTATATTTGAATTAACGTTTGAGAAATATGTTTACGATTTTACGCAAGTTAAGATAAAATCCCTCCCATATATTTTTCTTATATATCATAAATCAACTTCTATTGCTAACCTAAACAACCAAGGTATTTAAAAAAAAAAAAAATTGCTCTCATAAATAATGCTTGATACCTGCATGTCAGTGATTGTAATTTATAATTCGGGTTTATATAATAAATTTTAACGTGATCACGATTAGGGCTAGAAACCTAAAACCTACATATAGACATCATAAAAAGAAAGGGGAAATTTCACTCAAGTCCCAAAGACAAAAAAAAATATATCAAAAAAGCCTAAGTGTAGATTTGTGTATAAAAAAATTCTCAATCTAAATTCATCTATCAAAAAAATCATTTAGGACATCAGTGATGTAGATTTCAAATGTGAACTTACCTATTAGTAAGTGTATGCAACTATATTAATAAGTTTATATATGTCAACTAAAGCAACTCCCATTAACAAATACAGGTGACTATATTGGCAAGTCATAGAGTAGATATTGACAAACTCATATATACTAACTAAATCAACTCTCGTTAACAAGTGCATGTCACTATATATATTGACAAGTCATATAGTAGGTATTGACAAGCTCATCTATATTAACTAAAACAGCTTCCGCTGATAAGTGTATTTGACTATATTGATAAGTTAGATCATTGACAAACTCATCTATATCACTAAAATTCCTAGAGACTTTTTTGATAAAAGAATATATACTGAGACTTTTTTAATTGAAGAATCTATATTAGAACTTTTTTTTTCCTCGTATTTTTAGTGTGATTTTCCCAAAACGAGATTGCATTCCACCGTCTCTAGCATCTTCTCCAAGACAAGTCCGTGATTGAAGAGGAGAGAATGTTCGGCGCAGATCCTCCCGTGCCAGAAACCCCCCATAAGTGTATAAATAATAGAGTTCACCGTAATTATCTATTCTCATCTTACATTTTATCCAAATAGTCCATTCTTCTATGTTGTATATTATTTAGAAACCTTTTTAAAGAAAATTTTTTATTTGGCAGACTTAACACTCCTATGAACTAAGGACCCGTTTGGTTCGATCCCATTATACCCTACGGTACAATGCAATGTGATGCAATGATGATACAATGCAATATTAATTACAGGGTAGTGTTTGGTTTGATTTTTAAGCAACTTGCAATGAGTTAATATTTTAACAATTATTTAAAATTAATATATTATACAAAGTCTATTTTACCCCTTAATATAATCTTTATAGAAAAAATAGTTACAAGCCGGCGACGGCAAAGATGGAGGAGGAGGAGGAGGAGGTGGTGGTGGTGGATGGTGGGCCGGTGGTGGCGGCGGCGATGAGGGGTGGTGGCGGTGGAGGAGGTGGGGAAGAAGGTGGTGGCGGCGGCGGGTGGCAGGGGGTGGAAGAGGTGGCGGTAGGCAGCTGGGGTGAGGGTGGCGACAGGGGAGGAGGTGTCGGCGGCGGGTGGAGGTGACGGCGGCGGAGGAGGTAGTGGTGGCGGCAGAGGGTGGAAGAGGAAGAGGTTGTGACGGTGGCAATTGTGACATGATGCGGCAAGTGAAATAAAATAAGTGAAACAAGTACAAGGGAAATTAAAAAGTAAATTGGACTTTTTAGACCATGCAATGAGATGGTAATGAGGATTCATAGGGGGAGGTATGAATGAGGATTACCAATTTTTTGGTAATCATCATTATCATGGTAAACTCTATTGCCATACTAAAGAGCAACCAAACACTCTTCTCTTAATAATGCAATTATAATTACCATTGCAAGCATACAATGGGATTGAACCAAACGGACTTTAAAGTGTGTGTGTGAGTGTGTCATGAACTAAAGTTCAAAGCACATGAATTCTCATGGCTTCTCGCGAAAGTCAAACCCTGTATTATAAGTCCAGGCCCCAAATGTATTAGAAATGGGGGAAGCAATGAGAATTCATGTAATAGAACCAAGTAAATGCCTCAATCCATTGATGGTGCGTATCAATAAACATGATCTAAGAAGGAGAGGAGTTATGATGAAGAGCCTATTTGAAAGGGTGGTTAGAGCATTTAGAACCAGCTTTTCAATGATTTATACTAATAGTGTGCAAAATAAGCGCCCATCATCAGTTATGGGTGTGTTTGTTTTGGTGATTGGATAAGTAACTTATTTTTACTTAAACTTATGGAATCTTAAATTTGGAAAAAAGTTAGATTGGGTAAAATGATGAGTGTTTGGATTAACGATTGGATAAGTAACTTATGTAAAAGTGAATTATGTTTGGTTTGACTTTTGCATAAGTGGCTTTTGTAATAATTAAGAGAAAAAATTGTAAAAATTATGAAAAATGAAAAAATGAAGGGATAATTGTGAAAAAAGTCCTCATTAGCAACTTAATTGTCAATGGGACCTAGGAAGATATCTACACACGGAGGGATTTTTTCACAATTTTCTCAAAAATTAACTTTGAAAATTTGGTAATGGTACAATTGTAATAAAATTATATCAAATTCTAATTTAAATTGGTACACTCTAAAAATCTTTTCTATTGTGCACCTCAAGCTTAAATCTTTAAAATTATATCAAACTCTAATTTAAATATTAAATCCTAACTCATATTTTCATATAGCTCAAAATCTAACAAAATAAACCGATTAAAACCTCAATAATACTTCCAATAATCCAAATAAATTATTTAAACTAAATTTAATGGGTAAAAACACTATATAGAAATTAATTTATGACATGTTTATAAAAAAAATCGATTATAAAATCATAAAATAATTAAATAATAAATCTAAACCGATTAAAATTAATTATTAATTATTCTCTACATTTCTACAGTCATATATTAACAAAACTCAAAATTTGCCTAAACTCTTATCCCAAAGTATTCTCTAATTAGCAGAAGATTACTATCTAAAGAAAGAGAAAATTATTTAGAATATTTTTCATAAAAGAAGTTTTGTGATTAGAAGTGATTTTGAGCACCTCATTGATCTCCAAAAATATGAAGATACTCCTATCAATATTATTTTATACACACACAAGTACATAAGCTCCAATAAGTTTCATTTTGAAGCTTATGACTTTTTCTAACTTATGACTTTTTTCACCTTAAAGTCAATCGCCAAAACAAACACTCATTTTATGCTTTTTACTGTTTAAGTCCGTTTGCGCCACTGTTTAAGTCCGATTGGGTGCCCAATCGGTGAAACAAACAAGCACTATATTGATGCACATATATCAAGAAACATCATAAAAAATAATTGAGCTTTCAGAAAATATTTTTTCTTTCTCGATTTATCCAATCACCCCCGAGGAAATGTAAACTTAAAATTCATTTAACAGTCCATTTTTTGTCTCAAGGGCATTTAAAAAAAATAGTTACATATTTATAGAACTCAAATCGTGCTGTATTTTAATAATAATTTTTTTTCTTTTCAAATTGTGTTTTATACTCCCAACAAAAATACATCCATAAATCAGGTATAGAACCAACAAATATCATGTACATGTTCAACAGTTAAAATGATTGGAAAGAGGAAATGGGATTAACTCCAAAGGGATTGATAAGGAGAGAGCCGTTAACATAAAATCAATATCAGCTATGTTTGGAATAGTTTTTTTTTTTTAAAAATTAAGTGTTTATTATTTAAGTCGAGATAAAACTCCTCTCATATACTTACCTCGTATACCGTAAATCATGATTTACAAGCATTTATAAGTAAAAAATAAGTTATCCCAAACGAACACCATGTTTAACATATCATCAATCAACTTATTGTATAATAAGCTGGACAGATATATCCCATTCACTGTTATTACCCCCTTCAAATAAAAAACAAAATTTAAAAAAAAAAAAAAAAAAACTGTTCACTGATATGATTGTTAATTTTTTTTTTCCTTCCTATTTTTTGAACAACTAATTTTCATATACAATCTTGTTTCTAATTCATGATAAATTGTCAAACCCAAACATCATCAGATCGTACACAACTAGTAAACAAATTAGTATAAACACCATTGTCTTCATCTTCCACAGCACTCCAGCCAACTATACCCAGGTCAGTTCAAGTTTCGGCTGTAGATACGCTTCCTAGTTCAACGCAGCCTCCAAAGCTGTTATACCGAGAGTATCTGCATCACGCACGCTCCACAATACAAAGAGGATTTAGAGTTGTTTGGAGCGCGTTGTACTTTGTAGAGGACATCATCTCTCTCTGTCAAAAACTGGAAGTGTGGAACCATGGGCCATTTAGTGAAGCTAAAGCTTCATGAGACAAATAAGAATCCCACTCGAACATTATACTGATGTTTTCTGGGATCACATGATCCTCCTCAAGGATTTTGGGTATAGGATTTGAAGATAACCTACCCATATTTCATAGTGCTCATCTGTACCACCAGAGCGCTACCTATCTCACGGACTAAAGAGGACGAAAAAATATCTCAAGGATTTTATCTTCAACTTCTTTAAAATGTACTCCGATATTAACACGTGGAACTCAATAGAAATGATATGATCGCCATGTACATCATATAGGAATTTGTTCACTCTATCAACAAATTGAACATAGAAGAGAGGGTATAAATCCAGATAAAGCAATATACAAAAGAGAAGATAAATAGGAGAAAGAGGAGGGAGTGATTGGAAAAAAGATTTTACCCTCGCACTTGAGTTAAGCAATACTTCATTCTGTAAGCAGGCAATCAACGGGACTGATGACAATTCAGATTAGGCGGCTTTTGGACTCCAACCCAAATATGACAGCAAAGATGATGAAATTTCTCAGCTTGATTCTACAGAATGCAATGAATATATCAAAGATATGACTTTTTTTCCTTTAACGTTTATCCTTGAGGGCGCTTGTACGTTGTTTGGATAAATCAACTGCATCACCGGGGGGCATGTTTCTTCTGCTTGGGCGCAGCAATGGGACCTGACCAAGCTTGGAATGGTTCTTTTGAATAGGTAAATGTGGTTGAACTAAAAGAGACATCAGAAGGAACGATATCTGGATCAATATGATGTGAAGATCCCAAAGGAAAGCCAAGTTGTCCATCTTGATGTGGTGGTGGGAACTTCTCACTCTTGCTCTTTGCATTTGCACGAGTTATCAGTCGCCTTCTCTGTTGCACACAATTGTAGCAACAAAAATAATCAGTGTATTTTTCTCTGAAAGTTACAAGCATATTGAAACAAGAAAAACCAGAGGAAAAATCGGGAAGAAGCAGAGTGATTCAGGTAGAGCAATTTCAGATATGAGATTATTGGGAGCGAAGAGAGAAACGTATCGGGAGAAAGAAAGAGTAAAATAGCAATTCTCATATATTCAATGTTAACTGTACATCACTACTTTATATCAGTCAAAAGCATAACAAATAAATACCGAAAATGACCTTCTGACTAACCAAACTAACAATGCTAACAATACATAACAAATTCCAGCTAAGCAACCTAACTACCCATTATCTTTACTGTCTGATTTACACTCTGTCACATATGCTTTTCTCGCACATAAAAAATGAACCAGTCAAAATAACTCCAAAATAAAAACGGATATGATTAATGAGAAACAGATGAATAGTGATAATGTATTTGTTATTAAGGCCCACATAAAGCAATATGATAATTTCAATCTCTAAATATATCCAGCCTGGTGCAAATTAAAAAACTTGAACAAATATCTATAGCAGTAATGGTTTTGAACATACATCAATATTGGATTGAAGCTCAGCGTTGGCTCCAGGAGCAGGATTAGGTTTAGCTCGATTACGTGTTCGGAGTTTCTTTGCACCATCAACCTGAGCTTTGCCTGCAGCTCGTTGTCTGAAATCCATATTGACAAATAATCTCATATTTGGTCAAATATTACGAGATGCCAAAATCATAACTAGAAAATATTAAACAATCAAATAAAAAGGCACAGCTTTCTATATAACCATGTCTGTGAACGTTAATGTATGTGCGGTGAAGATTTAGGTAGTATGCGAGGTCTAAGTTTCACATTATTAGTATAAGATATTCTATGGATATTCTGTGGAGGTATTTAAATGAGGTGCTCAACCAGCCAAAGAAACTCAGAAACGGAGTAGTCTCCCTCTATCTACTCTCACCTTAAGTGATGCCCAGTCACAAAGCTTAAAGATTGCACGGGAAAAACATAACTTATATGCAGGAAGATAACGTAACAGCACATGTACCTCCTTGCTTCATCATCTCGGCGTTTAGCATCCATTTCCTTGCTTGGCGGATATTTGGGAAGACTAGAAGGATCACAGGCATAAGGTTCTGTAGTGAAGAACTGCAACATGATAGAAAAACCAAGCAGAGGGGATAAGGGAATATGAGTTTGACTTATGAAAGATCATCAATGCTTATTATGGATACCATCCGCATCAGATTTAAGGCAAGTTTCACTTCATAGTTACATGCATTTATTACCATAGCTATATGAACCATGTCATCAAGCTCATAAAACACCACAGCGAAAAGTAACTTCCAAGGTAATTCGCATAACAAGAACTCTGCAGTCTCTGCATACTTTACCATAATAGACAAAGCCCAGGAAAGCCACAGAATCAAGCTCATAAAGACTAAAATTAATTTTCCGCTAAAACTAATTCAGGATTTCCAGCACGTTGCTTAAGATACATCCAAGGCATAGAAACTCAAGAATCAGACCCCTAGAAGATTGTTGTTATCATCACAAGCATGTAAGGGAAAATAGCTAATAATGACATAATTGGTCACATCCCACCTCACTTCTTAGGGCATCTGATGCGGTCTTCCGTTCTGCTGGATCAAGAGCAAGAAGGGTATCCATAAGTGTAAGTGCAGAAGGTGGAAAATCTTTAAATGTCTCTCGTATGCATCTCTTGTAAGGCTCTCGAGGTCTAAACAAGGTAGCATTAGGCAACTTTGACTTCTTCCAGTATTCATCTGAGGGTGAACCACATAGTTTGTATATCTTATGCAGTTGCTCCACCTATATAAGCATTCAAAAAATAAGAAAAGGTGGCGTTCAAGCATTGAAATCTAATGGAGTTACCAAAAACTCAGCAGATAGAATGCAGATATTTGGAGAAAATGAAATTGTTGTAGCATCACACCGGTTATAAGATAGAGAATCCCAGAATTAGATTAGAAACTCACAAGTTATGGCACAGCATCAGTTAAATGATAAATTGTATTAATCAAAGACAAGGTTTTTAATTGTTACCTCTGTGCGACCGGGCATAATTGGCTTTCCTGCCAATAACTCTCCCAAAATGCAACCTGCACTCCAAAGGTCCACTCCCACACCATATTCTGTGGCACCAAGAAGCAACTCTGGAGGTCGATACCAAAGTGTAACTACACGATTAGTCATCGGCAGCTTCCGGTTAGGGTCAAAGAAAGATGCCAGTCCAAAGTCAGCTATCTTAAGCATTCCTTCATTGTCAATAAGAAGATTTGATCCTTTAATATCACGGTGAAGTACTCTTAGGTTATGACAGTGCTCAAGTCCAGATAATAGTTGGTGCATGTAACATTTGACCTGCAATAGGAAACACAGTACTGGGAAGCATCAGAGACTCTTGTATGAAATGAAAGTGTACGGAAGCTTATTTAACTATTTCTTAAATTTTCTAGGCAAACCTCTTCTAACCTGAGGCTCAGTGAACTTGATTCCTGGGCTCGCAGTAAGTCCAGCCAAATCATGCTCCATGTAATTAAACACCAAATACAAACTACAGGACATTCTTGATGTAACTAAACCTTCCAACTTTACTACATTGGGATGATCCAATCTTCGCAAAATAAGAATCTCTCTGGCCATGAACTTCACACTCTCAGGCTCCAAATTGTCAAATCGAACCTTCTTCAACGCAACAATTTTACCAGTCAACATGTCTTTAGCTTTGTACACATTGCTATACGTTCCTTGCCCAATCTAATGTAAAAACGAAGAGAAAGTTGATACAAAGAAATCAATCAATAATGCATCGTGGGTATTGACAATATTACTGTTGCAAGGTTCTTAAGTTGCAGCTTGGGCTTTAAATTAGATCGCCCAGGTATAGCCTGATCAAGCATGCCCCACAAGGTTAAAATTAAATGTCTCCTGATTTTGCATGATGCAATGCATGCACTGACAAATAATGGAAACATAGAGTTTTTCCCAGCAAACACAAACACACCTTATCAATTTTCTCAAATGAATCAGCCTTCCGCGGAATCCACCCACGGAGTGCTTCTCCACACACTGCCGTAAGCCAGGGGGGCCAGCCAGCTGCTGCTTGCTCCCCCTGCAAATGCTTTGGAGGGTTACTTAGGCTTGGGTTTGGCTTTGACCTTCTCCTTCTGCTCCGGGGCTGCTGAACCTGGGTCCCATCACCACCATCTCTCTCTTCCTTTTGGTTGCCAACGTTCTGAACCTCAACTACTTCCCCCTCGGCTGTCCCCGTGGAGCTTTCATCTATCTTCCCATTCGATTCAGCGCTCAAATTCCTCTCCTCTTTCACCTCTGAGGTTATCTCAGATGAGACTTCTCGACTAATCACGCACCCCATATCTTGAATCTAAACTTCCTTCCTTGACATGGTCCTGGTATAGGCTTCAATTAATCCAACAATCAATGAAATCTAATGAAAGTCACAAGCATCCTTAACTAGGTAGGTCAACAATTAATAAACAAAACTCGAGAATATATGCATCATGTGATGAAGATAATTTTGAAGTCATTGATACAGGAAACTTTCCAGTTTTCAATGGTGAATGACCCGCAAGCTCAAGAGGCACGAGCGCGAATAGAATCAGCAAATTATAGAATTTTTAGTTGAGTAAAAGCGAGCAAGATTCAGTGGTTGACAAAGTGGTGGAAATAGAAGGAACGTGAAAACGAAAGATCTAATTGAATAGAATATTTGATGAATTTAGAAAGAAAGGACAAGATTAAGCCGAATCAAAGATAAGAGAGTCTTACAGTAATCGATGCTGAATTTGCCAGTTTGGCTGTTGTGGGTCAAGCGAGAGAGAGGGAAAATGAGCTGTGTTTGTTTGATCCTGTCCCGGCACTGTTTGGTCTTTTTCGCCCTCTTTCTAGCTCAGAGTCTCAGACTACCGGGGGAATGTAGATACGAGCGGATCTTCTCATTCCACACAAGTCAAAGGCCCGACTCTCCCCGTCGAAGTAAATTTTGAACCAATAAATAAGAACGGGGAAATGAGTAATTATAACACCGATGAAAAATAGTAGAATATGGTTTTATGAGGATCCATGAATATTCTTTTTGAATTTTACCCTCATCTGGTAAAGAATTATAAAGCCCCCCCCCCCCCTTTTTTTTTGCCAGGAATAAAATATGCGAGTACGATTTTTTTAAAATTTTTTGCCGGAACGTCTGAACGAGTATCATTTTTTAACCATTAATAAAAAAAAAACCATAATTGCAAATAACAAAATCGGACAAAAAATATATGGTCCCCTAAGCTTCATTAGATCTAAGCCTCTTTATGTAGCTCGTTTTATCTTGTTTTAATGAATTCTCTCTTAAAAAAAAAAATAGAAAGAAATATATGGGCCTTATTCACATCACAAACAATGAAGACCTTTGAGAATACCATAAATCTCATTTCTTACACGAAGTTTAACCTTTTTTTTTTTTTTTTTTTTGCCAATGTACACGAAGTTTAACCTAAACTTATGAATAGATTATATATGTGTGTGTATAGAATTATTGCTGCACTGATTACTTATATTGATTAATTTTTTATTTTAATCATTCATTCTATTATTTGTAGAAAGTAAATGAGATATATAATATTTAACACAAATAAATGATATCAAAATATATACTTACGACAACTTCTATTATAATTACAAATTTATACTAATTTTTGACATATAGCAAAAGATAGAAGCATGTAATTTTAGATTTTTCAAAAGAGAAAATAGTATTACTCACGCTCGAGAAAATTCATAATCCGTGAGCATTTCACTTATTGCTTTAACCTTTAAAAAGAACCGAGATAAAATACCTCTCTACGTAACCCCTCTTGAAGTTCCTCACTTTTGTATGTGCATGAACGTCACTCAACTAATAACGTGCATATTCTCTTTTCTGCGTTCATATTTCATCTACTGGGATTGGTTCAAGTGGCCGCGATGTGGAGGAACAGGCTATCCAATCAATCATACTTGATACTTCAACGTTAATGTTAATTCTCGTTTTTCTTTAAAAAGGTCTCACAATTAGTTGAGAAGGCGATTTTTCTTTCCTAATAAGTTAATAACCTCAATCCCTTACATATACACCGGGCCAATAGCAATTGCTTGAATTTAATTAAACCCCTCCAAATGAATAAATGACGAAACACCTTTCGATTATGCTCACATGTCTCTTTAACCATCATGTCGATCATTTTCATGAAGCAAACCCAACTATCACTCAAATTCGTATCGTCATAAATGAATAATTAACACAATTATCTCTCAATACTACTGATAAGTAAGCCCAAAATCTAGAATCTCCTAACAAATTCCACGCTTAGCCGCGGAGTCAAGCTTCAACCCACGAGAACTCGAACTTCTTGACCACTGAACGATATGAACAAGATGCAACAGAAAATTAGTTGCAAGTATTTTGGCATGCACTAAGAAGTTAGTCAGCAACTGCTTATTTATCATGCAACATTTTCATGGTTTAAATCTGCTCTTATTTCCTCGTGCTCCACAAACAAAGGAGAGATTTACCAGAATTTCACTTATTCTTTCACAGAAATGCATCAGGGGACACAGATTTATCCAAATGAGCATGAAAAATAATCAAAGACCAATGGAAAAGCACATACCCGTTATTAAGCATGCTAGCTTTTGAACACAACACCTGTAGCAGATATCTACATTCATGTTTTAATATTGCACCCCAGAGCAACTTGTTGACACATTTTGTCAGCGTGATTTAGTTCTTATTTTTCCTTGTTTTTACCTTTAGAAATTTCGTCAACAGCTTTCCTAGGTGGAGCTGAACAGACAGGCACAACTGATCTGATTCGTACAGGCGATGCCATGCATAGAGGAGGAGGAGGTGCTCGCATCATATCAAACCTCGCAGACATGGGTATGGCTGGACTTCCTCGGACCCCAGTTCTCATGCTTGAGGAAACTGCCAGAGGAAGTTCTCTTTGATGTGGCCTGGACCCTGCAGAAGCATAACCCATGGTTCTGATCACTGAAGATGCAGATGCGGAAGGACTAAAACTTCTATTTGCGTTTGTTTTTGGATAGGCTCTAGGCATGGGACAAAAATTGTCAACCTTAGGAGGATTTTGTAGCTCAATATTTTTACTTCTGCTTTCAGGCACACCTGGCTTTTGTCTCTCATCCTCAAGGACTAGTCTAAGGGCTCTTGTTTTATTACTTGAATCACAAATTGGAAAATTAGGAACTTCAACTTGAGAAAACTCCGCTGAATTTTCTGGCTTTTCCTCATGAATCTCTCTAATGATTACTGTTGACCTGTTTAGATCAGAAACACTGTGGTTTGGAAAGTAAAATGAAGGGCTAGATGCAGAAATGGAGAATCTTGGTCCTATGGGGACCGACACTGTCCCCTTGGCTGGAATATAAAGACAGTAGTTTGACTGGAGAACCGATTGCATAAAGGGGAAAATTTGTGGTGCGGATGGAATGGGTGGTGCAATGGCTAGCGCCAAGAGGTGATTTTGCTGTTGTATCATTTGTTCTTGCTGCCAAATGTGATACACTGACACAGCAGGGGAAACGCCAGAGAGGCCACAACTTTGGAATTGCACAGGGTATGTGTTTGGCATTGGCAACTTCAGAGACGCAGTGTAGCTTTGCTGTCTACGTTGGTGACCGCCTTCGGTGAAGTTCTTTGACTCCCACAGTTTTAAACTTGCAAGAACTCGAGCAATGATGACCTGTTCCTGTTCTTCATCAAGTTTAGACTCTGAAGGAAATGAAGTTATAGGAGACAAGTGATCCTGTGACACTAAACAGAGAGAGTCAAATAATTAGCACAAGAAATGTTTGTGGAAGCTAAAATAAAATGATGTAAGTAAATTTTCTACAAAAAAAAAAAAAGATTGCCTTGAAATGAATAAAAATTCTTGATCACACAGAATGTTTGAGTGCAGACTCCATAGTGCAGATGTATAAACATCTTGGGCACTAAGGAAGAGAGATACAATAAAAGCAGCAAAAGACTCACATTTTCTCAATGAAGTCCAAGCAACCATTGCAGCATTCTTTTGAGCCTGTTTCTTGGACCTAGCTGGCTCGCCAGAAAAATTCATTTTAGCAATCTCAACTGTACTTGAGAAGATAGGAACATGACCTGGTCCAGATCGGAAAGTTGTATAAACAGGAAGATTCAATCCAACTCTGTGAGCAGTTTCCTGAAGTAAATTCTTGTATATTCCTGTTTTGTCCTGTTAATTTATAAATACCACCTATTATTATAAAGAAAAAGAAACTGGGTACACGCGTGTGTCTATTTATCTGCCTATATATACACACACACATACAAAGAGGCTTTCTATGTTCCATGAGAACAATTCAAGGATAGAGAAAAACATAGTTCATCCTACTCCACCTTCTCCCCAACCAAAACTTAAACATAAAAAAAGAGAGTAAAAAAAGGGACAGACATAAACTCATTTTTTAAAAAAAAAAAAAAAAGGAGCAAGAACCAGAGATTTTGCAAGGAAGAAAGTATTAAAACACACACAAAAAAGGGCATCAGAATCGGAACGCATTCATATCACTCATAAAACAACATGCAGAAAAGAGGGCATAGCTCTCCAGGCTCATTTATCCTGATATTCTAGTGTTGAAAGGACTTACTAGTACTTGGCATGTAAATCAAGTAGTTGAGAAGAGAGAAGCATAAGTGAAATATAGGCAAGGAAGGGAAAAGAGCGATAAAGGTTTTGCATTTGATCACCAGAACTCTTGCTGCCAAAGATGTAGAAGGACCTCTTTTTGCAAGGGTGTTTAGAGCTACCTCAGCTGCTGCATGTTCAGCCTGTCTAAGAGTAGAGAAGAACGTTGGGCTCTCAAATGTTTCTCCATCGAAGTTTACAGTTGCTTTGAATCGAGGAGCATGATCTGGTCCTTCGCGTATGCATGAATAGGCTGGAAAATTAAAACAGCTTCTTTGAGCCAACTCTTGCAACTGGTTCTTATACATCTCTGCGCACAAGCGAGTCCCCACACCTAAATTGAAAATTAATATAATTTGTCAGAATTATGGCTGTGCTTAAAATATTTGAAGAGAAGCGGATGGAGTTGGAAAGATATAGCTCCCTCTTGTTCGAATGATTAATGAGAGAATAATCAGGAACATAAATTGAAAATTGCAAAATGATTATCATAAACTTCCCAAGCCTGAGGTATAACGGTAAACTACAAGTCTTTAAAATAAAAGGATGATCATTCTCCCTCTTTATTGCCATCCCTACAAATTCAGAGGGGAACAAGTTGAAGATATTTAAAGGGGAAAGGAGGGGGAACTATTCTCCTTCTATTTCTTTCCTTTCCTTAAATTTAGACGTTTCAAACAATGAAAACTGATCCCTTTTCATTCCTTCAACTCACCCCCCCCCCCCCCCAAACAAAACAATTCCCGGGGTAATGGAGAAGGGTAGAGGGTAGGGATCAAGAAACATGGGTTATTTTAAGCAAAGGTTTTAAGAATGAATCTTTTGAGGAGTCTTCGCCCCAAATGCAAATATATGATGCTTAAGGGTGTGTTTGATTTGAGGGGAGAGGGAGTGTAAGGGGGGTAAATTACTTTTTTGAGTTGAAGGTATTTAAATTTTGGGCGGCGGGAACCTAAAATTTAAAAGGAATGAGAGGATAAATTTTAGGTGGAAATCCAAAATTTAAAAGAATGAGAGGGTAAATTTTTGGTTTCTCCCATCCAAAATTGTAATTTACCACCCCTCTCCTCCCCTTCCCTCAAACCAAACACACCCTAAAAGAAGAAAATTCTATGCCAGAGGAATATATATTGAAGTGTAGGAGAGGAACATGGTAGGAAATTTATCAACCACCACATAGTAAAAATGAGCAACATATTTATGTTCTTTAAATCTCTCTCTTTCAATAATCAAACCCATATCAGCTTGATATTCTATGTTTACATCTCATTGCATTATATACGGAATAAAGGAATAAATCAGAAAGCATAGAATAGTGGAAAACTCTCCAGCTATGTGAGTTAACCAGGCTACAAATATTTCCATTCAGACATTTATGGGAGAAAGCCATAACAAGCCTATCAAATCCGCCAAATTTGTCCACCAATATTGAGAACATCAAAATTCAAAAATGACCAAATATATTCTTCACCCACGAAACACCAGTGCATCCATCATAAACAGTTTGTGTGTGCATGTGAACATGCTTGCGTCTGTCTACTTTAAGATTAATTCGGCAGACCAACAGAAATTAGTGTAAAACTTGTAAGCTGGCGCTAAATTCAGCAGAAAATCATTCTTGAGCCTTCAAGGAGTGTCAAATACTTATCATATGTATTCCATTGAACTTGTAGAGACACCTAAAATGAAGCAGCTATAATTGAACAGTTCAAGAAATAAACAGAGCTTATTTGCAGCTGCAAATCCTTGTCTTAAATTAACTCACCATCTCAAAAAAACTATTTCCCAAACTAACTATTCGTATGCAGTACCGTCCAACAATCCCCTCAACCAGACACCATATTGAAATCACTAGGAAATTCCTTGATAAAACCAAAAAGAATATTGATAAATATGTGAGAAAACGTCAAGCATCGAATCAAACCTTTTCAAGGAATCATGCGAAGTTTAATGCTAAAGGATCTGGATGTGGGCGAAATGGTTGCCAGAGTGGAAGTGATATTTAGTATAGCACGGAGCTTAAGCCGTCGGCCATTAGGGAAGTTTTTTTGCGAGAAAGAGACGGAAACCCGAGGGGAAACTGATGGATGTTAATGAGAAACTGGAATTTCATGCTGCGGAAATTTTCCTTGCTTTTCACTTTTCTGCCGATAAAAGCGAAATATTACAAATTTTGTTATTAAGTTGCCTTTTGTGGTTTAAAATGATGATCTATTCTGCATGCTGCAGTCTGGCGCGAGGAAAAATGGAAGGAAAATTAAAACCGACCACTTACACCGAGGTAAAAAAATTTGTAAGGCGGTAATCCAAATAAACTCTGTAGACTGTATTTAACTATTTATAATTCAACTCTCTTGAAGCTAATGTAATAAACTTAAGCTCTAGTCTGGCCAAACAAAAAAGTTCAGTTCTAGATTTGACTTCATCAGTCTAGATTAAAGAAATTGATATAATATATATACATATATATTCTAAAGCATTTTGTTATATTTTGCAAGTCGATTAATGCAGATAGACAAAATAATCTTATAAGAATTAAAATAGAACATAATGCATTAAAGGATGCCCATTTTGCTCCCTTAAAAAAATCCGGCATTTGTTATAGAAGAAAGCCTCCACTTTATCAATAATATTGGTCAATTGTTGGAGATCGTATTGTCGATTTGGTTTTAGAGGTTTTTAGAAATCCTGATGGGATTAAAGCTATAAATAATACTAACAGTGTCCTCATTCCTAAAAAGGATAATCCAAAAACAATAATGGATTTCAAGTCTATTTCCCTCGGCAATGTTAGTTACAAGATCATTACCAAGATTTTGAGTCACCATCTTCGTGATATCATGGGTACACTTGTGGGAGATCATCAATGCAGTTTTATTGCTGATCGGCAGAGTAACGATAATATAATAATCACACAGGAGGTCATTTTATGAGGCCACTCTCATAAAAGCAGTATTATCTGCTTTACCTTCCTATCATATGCAGACGATGTTGCTTTCTAAAGGAATTGTGTAGGAGCTTGAGAAGAAGAGTAGGGATTTTTTGTGGTGGCAAATGAGGATTAAAAAAAATTACATCCAATCTCCTGGGATCGTATTGCCAAAGTTAAGAAGAACGACAGCCTAGGGGTTTGTGACATGATTAATCAAAACAAAGCCTTTATTATGAAACTTTGCTGGTTGATTCTAAACAACAAGGAAACGCTAAGGGTCAAGGTTCTTAAAGCTAAATACCAATGGGACCAAATAAATGGGCCAATTAATCAGAGGAACTCACCATTCACCTGGAAAGGAATTTGCACTGTCTGGGGTAACTTCCAACGTGGTGTGGAAGTCAAAATTGGGAATGGAGCTTTGGCTTCTCTCTGGTTTGATAAATGGTTTGATCTAAATAGGCCATTGATTGAGTTAATTCCATATTTTGAGGCTTTTGTGGATCGAAAGGAAAAATTTCAAGATTATGTGAATCCCTGGGGTGAATGAGATATTGTTAAGCTGGGAAGATGGTTCCAACATGATATTATTGAACGTATTCTGTGTGCACACCCTCTATGTGATGCGAGAGGAGAGGATAAGTATTTCTAGAAACGTTCTTTTGATGGATGCTTCACTGTTAGCTCTGCATATCGTTTTCTTTTTGCAGGTTCCCATAGCTTAGATGAATTGTTTTAGAGGATGCTGTGGAGATGGGCGGTACCTGAGAAGATAAAAACTTTTATGTGGCTGGTAGCTCATGGAAGAGCCCATACAGCGCATCACATAGCACACGGAGGTTTGTCTGACCATGCAGGATGCCCTTTCGATTGCACCCAGGATGAGGATACCATGCACCTTCTTTGGGATTGTGCCAATGCTCGGGAGCGATGAATTTCCATAGTCAATCCAATCTTGTAGGATAGATTTTCTACCTTACAGGGTCTGGAATGGATTAAATGGAATCTGAAACATGAAGTGGGCATGAATTTCACTAAGAAGATAAACTAGGCAACACTATTTGGCTATATTTGTTGGGACATTTGGGTTTAGATGGCTCGATGCAAGAAGCTATTTGGAGATAATTCAGAAATTGAGTTCCATAATGCCCACTCTACTTTATTCCGGGCCAATTGGGATATGGACTTAACTTCCAATTGCCAGTTTTATGCCTATTCAGCTATTGCAGGTGGAGGAGTTGTTAGGAGACAGCCAGGCTTTATCACTTTGGAAACTGATGGCTTTGTCTTAGAATCTGGCCAGAGTGGATATGCTAGGGCTATTGAGGGAGAAGATAGAGGTTGGATTTGTGGCTATATGAGTAAACTTACTTGTGTCCCTCGGTGGTTGCCGAAGTTATTGCAATCATTCAAGGTCTTCAAATCTACTGGAATAGAAATTTTAGGAAGATTGTAGTTTTTACTGACTATCTTGAAACTGTTAATTTGCTTACTCAGGGTTGCGATGGTACCTACCCTTTTAGAGAAGTCATTGACGACGCCAGGCTTTAGATATGTAAGAATTGACAGGTTCTTATTTGTTAGCAGATCACCTTGCTAAACTTGTGCATAATATTAGTGAGACTTTTGTTCTCCTTGATCACCCACCACCTTCCTTTCGGAGGGTGGTAGGTGATAAAAGATGATTAGGTTTGTTGTTGTTTTATTCAGTCTTTGTATAAGTCCCATATTAGACTAATGAATTCAGCATCTCATTCAAAAAAAAGCCTCCACTTTAAGTTATGAAATAACTTTTGTTTAGGTGCATATTTGGGTAAGCTCTAAATCGTAGTTTCAAAAACTCTTTTCCGTAAATCGAAATAAAACTCCTCTCACATATATACCTCATAAATAATAAAAACTATTATAAAAAACTAATCCAAACACATTTAGAGCAAGGAAAGCAACATATCCTCGGTGATTCTTCCCCCCTTTTTTTTTTTTTTTTTGGTGATCCTTCCTTCCTTCCCATTTAAGTTTCTGCATCTCGGAGTGAATATGTGATGTGATCCAGGTCCAGCAATTGCATCCTCCTATCCTGCTTCCTTAGGGATGGTAGTGGGTCTACATATTTGATATCATGATTAATAGACAGATTCCGGGAACCTACTTCTAATATATGCAGATCTTTTTTTTTTTTTTTTCGCTCAGAATATATATGCAGATCTGACTTCCCATAATATGTCAAAGATTTCCACTTCAAAAGGCGCAAGCACAGCAACTACACAAATTTACTGGCCAAAAAAAAAACAAAGCAACCACACAAATTTATTCTAACCTTAATTATAGCATCTTACATTACTTTTCACACGGCCTAGGCTTCCAAACACCTACAACTACAAGCACTTGCTCAGTATAAAAACAAAAAGAAAACAAAAAATTTCGCTCAGTACTAGTAACATAGTAAAGGAAAAATTATGGAAAAATTACTCTTTAGTAACTTATTTATTAAATGGGACTTCAAGTATAAATTATCTTCCGCGTGTGTAGAATATTTTTCCTGATGTGTAGATGATCTTCCCTATACTTGTGCAGAAATCTTCTTCCCATTTAACAAATAAATTAACAATGAAGTTTTTTTTAGAAATTCTCCCTATAGTAAACACGAGAGAATTTGTATTCATCTCAGACCCTCTGGCCCTTATACTTCCGCTCAGCTTCCCTGCAGTCTATGGTTGCAGAGCGCCTGGGAGCGTCGACGGGACAGTCAGGGCCATGATTACTTGGGCAAGTTGGATTTGGAAAAGGGTTCTTTGCACTGGGTTTGGGGGCTCTGTGTTCGCCTTCTGAAGCACGGGCAAACCTTGCGTTTCGAATGAACATTTCAGCAGCCTTGTTAATATCATCTATGGTCTCACCGAGTTTGGTCCCCTTTCTGGGGGATGAACTCCACTCTTGACTAATTATCGGCTTGCCGCTTTTGTTGGTACTCTCAATGGCCTTGGGCTCTTCTTCGTTACCATTATATGCATCTGAACGTTGGGGTCGACGCCACTCTGTCCATATGACTGGTTGGCTCGCTTGAGCTTTCTGTGCGCCCTGCCATTTGTTATCAATATCATATCTCGGTGGATCGGTCCGTGCCGGCGGATAACTACGTTCGTATTCGAGGCCATTGGGTCTGGTACCAACCGGCACCACTGTTCGTTTGGTAGCCACGTCACGGGGTTTTCCATCGTCTCTTGCAGGATTAGCCTTCTTGGGAGACCCATGTCCATATTCATCCACGCCGAATGGTCTCGAAGCAACTGGTATTGGTACCCCTGCTATTTTGATAGGCAACTCATCATCCCTGTGTGGGCGATACCGCTCGTCATCGTCGCCGGCGTGGTACGGCTTTGTCGGAGAGCTGTTTGGGTATTCATGGCCACCGTAAGGTCTGGTAGCTACCGGAATCATCGTCCCATGAACCGGGTCAGTCTGCCTTTGCAATTCATCATCATATCCGAAGGGGTAAGCCACTGTTGGAGAGCCATGTTTATAGTCATCGTCACAAGGCTTTGTAGCAACAGGGACTAATATTTTTCTGGGAGCACGACCGCCGTAGTTGAAGTAGTCCTCTGAGTTGACCGTTGAGTTGGGAAAAAGTGTAACGGGTCCAAATATTTCACTTGTCCTTGACGCCGTAGTAGCGAAGACCGTGTGGCTCTGGAACCTGTGATCATATCCTCCCATCCCTCTTGTTCAGAGTCACTCTGTTATTACCACCTGTTGTTCTGCCAACTCTTTCAATCTACAAGCTGTAACAACTTCTCCCTATATAGAAGAAAGATTATGAGGATTTACATTCCACCTCAGTCCACTTGAAGAGGACAGATTCAAACTTATCAAGCATTGGAGAACCATATGCTCTACCTTTATGTGAGATATGCCTGGATATGGATTCTATCCCTGTTTTCTTGGTTCGACAAAATAGCATATTGAAACAGAATCTGATTCTTTGACTCAAGCCTATCGTCTTCATTGCTTCTGGTTCTTCAGAGGTTGAAAACAACCCTTCCGAAGTGATGGTGTCGGCCGCATCTCACAAGAGATCAACTTCTGAGTAATCCACTAGCCTTGGATAGCTTACACTGCTGCTTGCTTTG
The DNA here is from genome assembly GCA_963855925.1 of Inga laurina. Classification (NCBI taxonomy): domain Eukaryota; kingdom Viridiplantae; phylum Streptophyta; class Magnoliopsida; order Fabales; family Fabaceae; genus Inga; species Inga laurina. The sequence continues at coordinate 903,437 of OY979708.1, read as the reverse complement.
CCTCCACTTCAAGAGCTTCATGAAGCTGAATGGATGCCCCAAAAATAATGGAAATAAAAGAGAAGTATTTTGCTCTAGTACATATAATGATACTCGTGATTCCGGTGGTTCTAAATTTAAAGAAAAATGCGGAATGTTAAAAGAGACCGCGGAGCTGGAGAATGAACTGATGATACATGCTTACAGTTACAAGAATACAGTACAAGGCAATACACCCAAGAATAATAACTTGTTATTAGATCATCACAACCTTGACTATCACTACATATTTCCCCTTCCCCACCTTATGGAATCTTGAAATAATATATTTTATTCCTCTAATTCAACGTTCGCCAAATAGAAATTGAATTACTTGACTAAATATCAAAGGGACCGGTAACATATATTTTATCTTGCCAGCGCGCAAACCGCACCATCTCCACCACCTACTCTTGGCTTCTCAACGATCCTTTGTAAATTGTTAGCCTATACTTCACCACCGGGTAGCATTTACTGTTGAGTTGCAAATAAGTGCAAGGCTGTTTCAATATGAATAAGAGGAGTGAATATAACAGACTATAAGTGTAGCATACTAAAAATTGCTGATCAAGTCTTAGATTATATCTCCCCTAAAGTAGTAATGATGAAAATATACCTATACTCGGACATTTTCTTAGGGCTCGAATGTTGGAGTATCAGAAGAATAAATAGCACGATACATTATTCTGTCAACGATATTCCTATAGGGATCCTCCTCACGCTTCTTGATCAAGTAATTAATATTGTGCTGAACTTGAGATTTAATTTGCAGGTACAGCTGGTTGGCACTGTGTTTGTCTCTCAGCATCTTCTCCTTGCCTTTCGTTCTCACTGGCTTCCCGAATAGATAGTATAACCGACCTGGTATCTTGGGCAATAGCCCCGGAAGGAAGAGGTTTTGGTTTGCTACCTCCCCACTCGTCTCGTCCCTAGAATTTGAGGGGGGAAAGATAAGTTTGATAACCAAATGAAAAGGAATCCGCACTGCAATAATTATTTTTCAAAGAAAAATGCTATATATGCCTAAATAATCCTCGTTGTATTTTTTTGGCTCGAATCCTCAGATGTGATTTAATTGTAAAATCAGTGAAAAAGAAACATATCAACAAGAAGAATTACCTTATCTTAATAGCATCACGATTAGAATCTCTGATGTAATCGTTAATAATGGGGATCTTAAGTAGATCATTGTAGTCGAGTACCAACTGTTTAACACAGAGCAACAACGGTCAAACCATAGGGCAAGTACAATTTATCACGAACCCAACTTCACAAGAATAGGCTTCTTCACTCCCCTCATGTTCAAAAGTTGAAAACCCACAACACAACAAAGGTGTCACTGTCACCTACAGCTACACAATCCTAACAATTGGAACTAATAAATATAATTCCAAATTCTATGGGGGAGTAAAGCAAAAGTTAGCCATCACTTGGTATATTAGCGGAAGAAAATGAGGAGCTGGGCCTTCAAAGTAAAGAAAAAGTTTAGAGGGAAAGGAAAACTTACTTCAGCCATATCATCTTCACCCACAACTCCAAATGGCACAATTGTGGCTCCAAACCGTGCTGCCATTCTTACAAATTCCTGATTTTGAGGCCATATTAACTTGTATTCCTCTCCCTGGAAACTATGGGAGCAAATGAGTATGGATTTTAAAATATTGATAAGCATGAAAAATAAGACAAAATAACGAAGTTACTGCAAACACATCTGTATCCTTGGCTTCATGATACAGGTAGAAACCGATGATCCCCGCTTAATTATGACAGTGAAATGTAGATATGCACTAAGCATCAGTTTTCCCCCAGTTGAAAAAGAAAGAAGCCCATATAAAACGAAGGAACTTGATGCACCTTGAAATGAAGAGCCTCACGGGCTCCACCAGGATATAGGAGAACGTGCGATTTTTCTGAAAGCAATTTATAAAGATAGGTTGCTGAAACAGGTACACCGCCGAATATATTTACCCAATCATACATAGAAAACTCAGCAGAAGAATTCTCCTTGTTTTCCCTGAACAGCACCGGATGGGCCATACCACGAAGCATAATACCCTTCTGCCTTAAAAATTCATCAACGAGGGGAATAAGCTCTAATCCCATGAGCATGTGATAACCAACCAGTATGACCGGACCTTCATTTGGAACACCAGCGAGACCTTTCACAATCTTCCCATCCTCCAAAGTTGAGAACATCACAGAACCAGTAGCAATACGAAATGACCTGCCGTCCATGTGATTAGCTTATCAGCTTTGGACCTATGATTCTTATTTCTTTGGGAACAAGATACAGCTAATACAAATTGACTGCAAGAATTACGCTGCAAGCCCAGAAAGTTCATAAAAAAAAAATTATGATTCTGATTCTTGTTTAATCAAATTACCCAACTACTTGATCCATTGCATAATTGAATTCTGTTGCGCTGGGAGGAATAAAATTCATGACCACATCACGACTCCTTGAACGGCGGTACATGGAAGTCCCCCTGATTATTGTCAACAAACCAATGCCATCTTCCTACACTACCACGCAGAAAATACAATTAATTATTCAAGTTCATCGCATAAGCCTGAGCATTGTATAACTTATACAAATTAGCACATCCTTTAATTTGCGTGTTGTTTCATGGTGAAGTGCTGTAGAAGTACATATCATTCAAAGAGACTGCATATCCTAAAAAAGTTCTTGAATACAAAAGATATTGTGGCATGTATCACATATATATATGCGTAGCTAAGAAAAAGAACAAAATTAGCTTTAAAAGGAGAAAGTACACACCAAAGAAGTTACGGTTATATGGATTGGTGGAGGAGTTGATAGGAGACAGCCAGGCTTTATCACTTTGGAAACTGATGGCTTTGTCTTATAATCTGGCCAGAGTGGATATGCTGGGGCTATTGAGGGAGAAGATAGAGCTTGGATTTGTGGCTATATGAGTAAACTTACTTGTGTGCCCCCGGAGGTTGCCGAAGTTATTGCAATCATTCAAGGTCTTCAAATCTACTGGAATAGAAATTTTAGGAAGATTGTAGTTTTTACTGACTGTCTTGGAGCTGTTAATTTGCTTACTCGGGGTTGCGATGGTACCTATCCTTTTAGAGAAGTCATTGACGACGCCAGGCTTTAGATATCTAAGAATTGACAGGTTCTTATTTGTTAGCAGATCACCTTGCTAAACTTGTGCATAATATTAGTGAAACTTTTATTCTTCTTGATCACCCACCCACCTTCCTTTCAGAGGGTGGTAGGTGATGAAAGATTATTAGGTTTGTTATTGTTTTGTTCGGTCTTTGTATTAGTCCCATATTAGATTAATGAATTCAGCATCTCATTCAAAAAAAAGCCTCCACTTTCAAGTTATGAAATAACTTTTGTTTAGGTGCGTATTTGGGTAAGCTCCGTAGTTTCAAAAACTCTTTTCCATAAATCGAAACAAAACTCCTCTCACATACATGCCTCATAAATCATAAAAACTATTATAAAAAACTAATCCAAACACATTATAAAGCAAGGAAAGCAACACAACCTCGGTGATTCTTCCCCCCCCCCCCCCCCTCTTTTTTTATGGTGATCCTTCCTTCCTTCGCATTTAAGTTTCTGCATCACGGAGTGAATATGTGATGTGATCCAGGTCCAGCAATTGCATCCTCCTATCCTGCTTCCTTAGGGATGGTAGTGGGTCTACATATTTGATATCATGATTAATAGACAGATTCCGGGACCCTACTTCTAATTTATGCAGATCTGACTTCCCATAATATGTCAAAGATTTCCACTTCAAAAGGCGCAAGCACAGCAACTACACAAATTTACTGGCAAAAAAAAAGGCAACCACACAAATTTATTCTAACCTTAATTATAGCATCTTACATTACTTTTCACACGGCCTAGGCTTCCAAACACCTACAACTACAAGCACTTGCTCAGTATAAAAACAAAAAGAAAACAAAAAATTTCGCTCAGTACTAGTAACATAGTAAAGGAAAAATTATGGAAAAATTTCTCATTGGTAATTTATTTGTTAAATGAGACCTTCACGTGCAAATTATATTCCGCGTGTGCAGAATATCTTGGCTGGTGTGCGGATGATCTTCCCTATATGTAAAAATCTTCCTTACACGTGTACAGAAATCTTCCCTGCGTGTGTAAAAATCTTCTCAAATCTCATTTAACAAATAAATTAACAACGAAGTTTTTTTTTAGAAATTCTCCCTCCTATAGTAAACACGAGAGAATTTGTATTCATCTCAGACCCTCGGGCCCTTATACTTTCGCTCAGCTTCCCTGCAGTCTATAGTTGCAGAGCGCCTGCGAGCGACCGACGGAACAGTTGGATTTGGGCCATGACTACTTGGGCAAGTTGGATTTGGAAAAGGGTTCTTTGCACTGGTTTTGGGGGCTCTGTGTTCGCCTTCTGAAGCACGGGCAAACCTTGCGTTTGGAATGAACATTTCAGCAGCCGGCACCATTGCTCGTTTGGTAGCCACGTCACGGGGTTTTCCATCGTCTCTTGCAGGATTAGCCTTATTGGGAGACCCATGTCCATATTCATCCACGCCGAATGGTCTCGAAGCAACTGGTATTGGTACCCCTGCTATTTTGAAAAGCAACTCATCATCCCTGTGTGGGCCATAACGCTGGTCATCGTCGCCGGCGTGGTACGGCTTTGTCGGAGAGCTGTTTGGGTATTCATGGCCACCGTAAGGTCTGGTAGCTACCGGAATCATCGTCCCATGAACCGGGTTAGTCTGCCTTTGCAATTCATCATCATATCCGAAGGGGTAAGCCACTGTTGGAGAGCCATGTTTATAGTCATCGTCACAAGGTTTTGTAGCAACAGGGACTAATATTTTTCTGGGAGCACGACCGCCGTAGTTGAAGTAGTCCTCTGAGTTGACGGTTGAGCTGGGAAAAAGTGTAACGGGTCCAACTATTTCCCTTATCCTTGACGCTGACGGCGTAGTAGAGGTCGGGTGGATCTGGAACCTGTGATCATATCCTCCCATCCCTCTTGTTCAGAGTCACTCTGTTATTACCACCTGTTGTTCTGCCAACTCTTTCAATCTACAAGCTGTAACAACTTCTCCCTATATAGAAGAAAGATTATGAGGATTTACATTCCACCTCAGTCCACTTGAAGAGGACAGATTCAAACTTACCAAGCATTGGAGAACCATATGCTCTACCTTTATGTGAGATATGCCTGGATATGGATTCTATCCCTGTTTTCTTGGTTCGACAAAATAGCATATTGAAACAGAATCTGATTCTTTGACTCAAGCCTATCTTCTTCATTGCTTCTGGTTCTTCAGAGGTTGAAAACAACCCTTCCGAAGTGATGGTGTCGGCCGCATCTCACAAGAGATCAACTTCTGAGTAATCCACAGGCCTTGGATCGCTTACACTGCTGCTTGCTTTGCCTCCACTTCAAGAGCTTCATGAAGCTGAATGGATGCCCCAAAAATAATGGAAATAAAAGAGAAGTATTTTGCTCTAGTACATATAATGATACTCGTGATTCCGGTGGTTATAAATTTAAAGAAAAATGCGGAATGTTAATAGAGACCGCGGAGCTGGAGAATGAACTGATGATACATGCTTACAGTTACAAGAATACAGTACAAGGCAATACACCCAAGAATAATAACTTGTTATTAGATCATCACAACCTTGACTATCACTACATATTTCCCCTTCCCCACCTTATGGAATCTTGAAATAATATATTTTATTCCTCTAATTCAACGTTCGCCAAATAGAAATTGAATTACTTGACTAAATATCAAAGGGACCAGTAACATATATTTTATCTTGCCAGCGCGCTAACCGCACCATCTCCACCGCCTACTCTTGGCTTCTCAACGATCCTTTGTAAATTGTTATCCTATACTTCACCACCGGGTAGCATTTACTGTTGAGTTGCAAATAAGTGCAAGGCTGTTTCAATATGAATAAGAGGAGTGAATATAACAGACTATAAGTGCAGCATACTAAAAATTGCTGATCAAGTCTTAGATTATATCTCCCCTAAAGTAGTAATGATGAAAATATACCTATACTCGGACATTTTCTTAGGGCTCGAATGTTGGAGTATCAGAAGAATAAATAGCACGATACATTATTCTGTCAACGATATTCCTATAGGGATCCTCCTCACGCTTCTTGATCAAGTAATTTATATTGTGCTGAACTTGTGATTTAATTTGCAGGTACATCTGGTTGGCACTGTGTTTGTCTCTCAGCATCTTCTCCTTGCCTTTCGTTCTCACTGGCTTCCCGAATAGATAGTATAACCGACCTGGTATCTTGGGCAATAGCCCCGGAAGGAAGAGGTTTTGGTTTGCTACCTCCCCACTCGTCTCGTCCCTAGAATTTGAGGGGGGAAAGATAAGTTTGATAACCAAATGAAAAGGAATCCGCACTGCAATAACTATTTTTCAAAGAAAAATGGTATATATGCCTAAATAATCCTCGTTGTATTTTTTTGGCTCGAATCCTCAGATGTGATTTAATTGGAAAAATCAGAGAAAAAGAAACATATCAACAAGAAGAATTACCTTATCTTAATAGCATCACGATTAGAATCTCTGATGTAATCGTTAATAATGGGGATCTTAAGTAGATCATTGTAGTCGAGTACCAACTGTTTAACACAGAGCAACAACGGTCAAACCATAGGGCAAGTACAATTTATCACGAACCCAACTTCACAAGAATAGGCTTCTTCACTCCCCTCATTTTCAGAAGTTGAAAACCCACAACACAACAAAGGTGTCACTGTCACCTACAGCTACACAATCCTAACAATTGGAACTAATAAATATAATTCCAAATTCTATGGGGGAGTAAAGCAAAAGTTAGCCATCACTTGGTATATTAGCGGAAGAAAATGAGGCGCTGGGGCTTCAAAGTAAAGAAAAAGTTCAGAGGGAAAGGAAAACTTACTTCAGCCATATCATCTTCACCCACAACTCCAAATGGCACAATTGTGGCTCCAAACCGTGCTGCCATTCTTACAAATTCCTGATTTTGAGGCCATATTAACTTGTATTCCTCTCCCTGGAAACTATGGGAGCAAATGAGTATGGATTTTAAAATATTGATAAGCATGAAAAATAAGACAAAATAACGAAGTTACTGCAAACACATCTGTATCCTTGGCTTCATGATACAGGTAGAAACCGATGATCCCCGCTTAATTATGACAGTGAAATGTAGATATGCACTAAGCATCAGTTTTCCCCCAGTTGAAAAAGAAAGAAGCCCATATAAAACGAAGGAACTTGATGCACCTTGAAATGAAGAGCCTCACGGGCTCCACCAGGATATAGGAGAACGTGCGATTTTTCTGAAAGCAATTTATAAAGATAGGTTGCTGAAACAGGTACACCGCCGAATATATTTACCCAATCATACATAGAAAACTCAGCAGAAGAATTCTCCTTGTTTTCCCTGAACAGCACCGGATGGGCCATACCACGAAGCATAATACCCTTCTGCCTTAAAAATTCATCAACGAGGGGAATAAGCTCTAATCCCATGAGCATGTGATAACCAACCAGTATGACCGGACCTTCATTTGGAACACCAGCGAGACCTTTCACAATCTTCCCATCCTCCAAAGTTGAGAACATCACAGAACCAGTAGCAATACGAAATGACCTGCCGTCCATGTGATTAGCTTATCAGCTTTGGACCTATGATTCTTATTTCTTTGGGAACAAGATACAGTGTTAAACACGAACAGGGACGATGCTTTAGTGGTGAAGAAAAACGAAAATTAAAAATACTCCATGATAGAGGGATAGCAAGTATCTCACTAATCTCTCTAAAATAGCCCAGGAGGATCTCCAAACTTAAAATAAATTCTCTGAATATTCGATGCTTTATTGAATAAGCCAAGGGCCAATTTATAGGAATACAAAGAGAGATAAAATCTAATTCAAAATTTAAACTAGGAAATCTAAATAATATCAAAAATACTAAAATAATATCTAAAATCCTAATAATATCTTAAATACTAAAATAATATCTAAATTCTAGTTACTAAATCCTACTTGTGGATATTCCACTTATTATTTTATTTAAATAATAAAAAGATAACAATTAAAATAATCAAATCCTAATAATTAAATCCTAATCCCTTCTGATACGTTTATTTGCTCTGGAGTAAATCAACCCATAACGATTTGGAGTCCTATCATTTCTCCCCCCTTGAAAAGTCGACTTGTCCTCAAGTCAAAAAGAAGGAAACTGGGCTGCCAGAAGATCATAGTTCTCCCATGTAGCCTCCTTTGGAGGGCGTTGGGTCCATTCAATGAGCAATTCCAGCTTGTTGTCAGGAGTCCAGCGATGCTGCACGACCTTCGCAGGTGTAAGAAGCAACTCCATATCGGCAGAAATCGGGATAGAGGGGGGCGGAGTGGCGGCGACCTGCCCATGTGCAGGGCGGAGTAGGGAAACGTGGAATACAGGATGTATTTTGGCCGTTGAAGGGAGGTCCAGTTCATATGCAACCTTGCCAATCCGCCTAAGTACCCTAAAAGGACCAAAGAACCGTGGTGATAATTTCTCAAACCGGAGACGAGATAAGGATCGTTGGCGATATGGTTGTAGTTTAAGCCAAACCACGTCCCCAAGAGCAAATTCAAGATCCCTTCTGTGTTGATCAGCATGCAACTTCATGCAGTGTTGAGCCTTGAGTAAGTTGCTCTTCAAGACTCGTAACATTGCGTCACGGGTCTCGAGTTGTTCCTCTAATTCAGCCACTCGAGTCTCACCCCATTAGTAAGGAAGAAGTGACGGGGGGTCCCGACCATTGACCAATTTGAACGGAGTATTGTTGGCAGCGACATGATACCCTGTATTAAAGGAGAATTCTGCCCAACAGAGGAACTTACTCCATTGCCTTGGTTGATCATGCGCAAAACAACGCAAGTAAGTTTCGAGACATCGGTTGACCACTTATGTTTGTCCGTCGAATTGAGGGTGGTAAGCAGTGCTCATGTTCAAGCGAGTTTGACTTAGACGGAACAACTCTTGCCAGAATTGACTAAGGAAGAGAGGATCCCTATCCGAAACAAAAGACCTTGGCATACCGTGTAAACGAACTATTTCTCGACAGAAAACACTGGCGACAGATTTGGTGGAATAGGGGTGGGAGAGAGCAATAAAGTGGTTGTACTTACTGAGGCGATCGACTACCACTAATATAACGTCAAACCCTAGCGATTTCGGAAGGCCGGTGATGAAATCAAGAGATATATCCTCCCAAATCCGCTTAGGAATTGGAAGAGGCTGCAGAAGGCGTGCCGATGCCAATGTGAGATACTTATTTTGTTGACAAGTAGCACAGTGTTGGATGTAATGCTTGACGTCATGTTTCATACCCTTCCAATATAGTTGATCACTTAATCGGCGCAGGGTTTTAAGGTAACCACCATGGCCCCCAGTTGGAGTAGAGTGCGCTTCCGCCGATAACTTTTCACGGAGATGAACCTGATTGGGAATCACTAACCGTGATTTGTAGAATAAGCGCCCATTAGCGAATTGGAAGTGGGAATGTTGATCTGGGTGCGTTTGCAATTCTGTTATCTTACCCCGTGTTTCAGGATCATTCAACAGGGCCTGGGGAAGGTGATCGAGTTCGCGTGACATTGAAATAGCCATTTGGAAGAAATTCGCCTGAAGGGGGCGACGAGAGAGTGAATCGGCTGCCGCATTTTCCCTGCCCGGTTTGTAGTGAATGGTAAAATCAAAGGGAAGAAGTTTGACCATGAGTCTTTGCTGCGATGTGGTCACAATTTTCTGATCCAGTAAGTGCTTCAAACTGTGATGATCTGTTTACACATAAAAATGGTGCCCTAGGAGATAGTGGCGCCATTTTTGAAGAGAAAGTACCAACGCAAATAATTCACGGTCGTAAGTGGATTTATAACGGTTGGAAAACGAGAACCCTTTGCTGAAGTAGGCTATGGGATGACCATGTTGCATTAAGACTGCCCCAATCCCATCCATGGAGGTGTCACATTCAACCGTAAAGGGTTGCTGAAAATCTGGTAGTCGAAGAAGGGGGGTGGTGGTGAGAGCAATTTTGAGGGCCTCAAAGGTAGACTGAGCTTGTGTGGACCACTGGAATGCATCTTTCTTTGTTAAATCAGTTAATGGACGAGCGATGATCCCGTAGTTTTTGACGAACCTCCTGTAATATCCAGTGAGGCCTAGGAACCCACGTAATTCCTTTACTGAGCGAGGTGTAGGCCAATGAGCAACGGCCATAATCTTCTCATGAATGACCTCAACTCCACCACTAGTGACAATATGCCCCAAGTAGTCAATCCTAATTTGTCCCAGAAGACATTTTTTTGCATTGGCATAAAATGACTAGTTGAGCAACAGTTGAAAGATAACCCTGAGATGTTCGAGATGTTCCTTTGTTGTGGCACTATATATCAGTATATCATCGAAGAATATGAGCACAAACCTCCGTAAAAATGGCCGGAACAAATTATTCATGATGGCTTGGAAGGTAGCAGGGGCATTAGTGAGTCCAAAAGGCATGACAACGAACTCATAGTGACCGGAGTGTGTTCTAAATGCAGTTTTATGAATATCTGAGGGCAAGACACGAATTTGGTGATTCGCAGAACGCAAGTCAATCTTAGAAAAATATTTAGCACCATGCAATTCATCTAACAGCTCATCAATGTTGGGTATGGGATACCTATCGGGGACCGTGATTTTGTTGAGGCGACGGTAATCCACGCATAAACGCCAAGTGCCATCTTTCTTACTAACCAACAATGCTGGGCTTGCAAAAGGACTGGAACTAGGACGAATGAAGCCTCTGTCTAATAAAGTTTGTACTTGAGATTCAATTTCATCTTTTTGAAAGTGAGGATAACGGTAAGGCCTTAAGTTTGGAGGACATGCGTCAGGTAGCAGGGAAATTGTGTGATAATGCCCACGGGGTGGGGCCAAGGTAGTAGGTTCTTCAAATACAGTAGAAAAATCATGGAAAATTTGATCGACGTCGAGAGCCGAACGTTGTGCTGTTTTGGTTTGGTGGAACTCTAGGCTTTGAAAAGAGACCCGAGGCGTAGTCATTGGGGGTTCGCCTTGTAGTTTATATTTCTTTCCTTCGACCCAAAATATCATGAACATGTCGTTCCAATTTGCTTGAACTGTATTTAAAGATGCTAGCCATTTTATGCCCAATATCAAATCAGTCCCTGCTAATGAAAAGGGATAGAAGTCCTGTTTAATGGTTAAACCCGGCAATTGAACCTCTAATTCCTTGCACATCTGATTATAACGAATAATACTACCATCCCCAATTTGAACGCCAAAAGGAGCTACGGCACTTGTGGATATACCGAGTTCCCTTATCAAAGCAGTTGAAATAAAATTGTGAGTGGAACCACTATTGACTAACAAAAATACCTGTCGAGAATGTAGGGAACCTTTCAATTTCATGGTAGATACTGATGGTGTGCCAAGAATGGCATTGAAGGCAACCTCAGTTTCTGCTGCCTCCTCTCGATCAGTGTCAACAATAGGGTCGAGTGGCTCGGGAATTGGATTCCCATCATCGTCAATCTCCATTAAGGAAAACGAGGCACTGCATCGATGACCCGGACGGAAAGGTTCAGCACACCTGTAACATAGTCCTTTATCACGCCATCGCTGTCATTCTGAATCCATTTGGGACACACGACCAGAGTAGGGAGGTATTGATGAAGAAGAAGAACTCAGCGCAGGGTACTTACTAGAGTTCTGAGTGAGTTGTGGTCTGTGGTCCCACGGAGAGAAAGAATCACGCATTGAGGATACTGGTTGGCCACGATATTGAGATGAAGAAGCATTGGCTTTTGACCCACGGGAGAAGGAAGACTACTTCTCGAATTCAAGGGCCAAACTCGCAGCTCTGTACACGCTCCTAGGCTTGTGAAGTCGGACGTCTGTGCGCAACTCTTCCTTGAGTCCATTCATGAACACACCGAGAAGGCAGTGCTCCGGCCAATTAGATACAAGCGCGACACGCCGTGCCCATTCTTGTCGATATTCTTGCACAGAACCAGTCTGCCGGATTCCACATAAATTTTCGTCAGGATTAAGATATTCCGGCGGACCATAGTGCTCTTGAAAAGCCTTAACCAGATCATCCCATAATAGCACCGTGCGCTGTGAATTAAGCCAAGAGAAAAGATCTAAGGCATCTCCTTCTAAAGACACGGCTGCAACATCTACCTTGTCATCTTCCGGAGTGTTGTAATACCGAAAAAACTTCTCAGCCTTCAGGACCCAGCCTCTCGGATCACCTCCATCAAATTTGGGGAAGTCGATTTTGGTATATGGAGTCCTAAAAGTGCGCCTGGAGTAATCAGAATCATCATCGCTGTCCTCTGTGCGAAGACGTGATTGGCCCCTGTTTCGATTCGGACGAGTCATCTTCATCTCCACCGCATGTATCTTGTCTCGCAACTCATCTATGGCGTCGAGTCGGGCGTTAATGGCAGCCAGCGGGTCGAACAAGGAAACGGAGGGGGTAGTCGATGGTGTCTATGCAATGCGCGCCGAGCGAGTCTCAACCATCGTGGATCGGTGAAAGGCTCTGATACCAATTTGTGAAACACGAACAGGGACGATGCTTTAGTGGTGAAGAAAAACGAAAATTAAAAATACTCTATGATAGAGGGATAGCAAGTATCTCACTAATCTCTCTAAAATAGCCCAGGAGGATCTCCAAACTTAAAATAAATTCTCTGAATATTCGATGCTTTATTGAATAGGCCAAGGGCCAATTTATAGGAATACAAAGAGAGATAAAATCTAATTCAAAATTTAAACTAGGAAATCTAAATAATATCAAAAATACTAAAATAATATCTAAAATCCTAATAATATCTTAAATACTAAAATAATATCTAAATTCTAGTTACTAAATACTACTTGTGGATATTCCACTTATTATTTTATTTAAATAATAAAAAGATAACAATTAAAATAATCAAATCCTAATAATTAAATCCTAATCCCTTCTGATACGTTTATTTGCTCTAGAGTAAATCAACCCATAACGATTTGGAGTCCTATCATACAGCTAATACAAATTGACTGCAAGAATTACGCTGCAAGCCCAGAAAGTTCATAAAAAAAAAAATTATGATTATGATTCTTGTTTAATCAAATTACCCAACTACTTGATCCATTGCATAATTGAATTCTGTTGCGCTGGGAGGAATAAAATTCATGACCACATCACGTCTCCTTGAACGGCGGTACATGGAAGTCCCCCTGATTATTGTCAACAAACCAATGCCATCTTCCTACACTACCACGCAGAAAATACAATTAATTATTCAAGTTCATCGCATAAGCCTGAGCATTGTATAACTTATACAAATTAGCACATCCTTTAATTTGCGTGTTGTTTCATGGTGAAGTGCTGTAGAAGTACATATCATTCAAAGAGACTGCATATCCTAAAAAAGTTCTTGAATACAAAAGATATTGTGGCATATATCATATATATATGCGTAGCTAAGAAAAAGAACAAAATTAGCTTTAAAAGGAGAAAGTACACACCAAAGAAGTTACGGTTATATGGATTGGGGGGGGGGTGTTACGGTTATATCTAGGTGAACACAAAACAGAAGGACCATATTTAAAAGCACCAGAAGACATGGGAAAGATGGTTGCTAATATATAGAGTCATTTCACGTACCAAAAGAAGGGTATGTCCGCTGTCCTTAAAGTTACGTACTTTGCAGTGCTGCAATGAGCTCTTTAGTCTTTTAGCTTCATCTTCACTGGGAAGCATTTTATCGTTGCCACTAGAATTTAAAATTCTGTCAATCTACTTTAAAGAAACTCGATACATATTTTATGTTACACAGACAGTATTGAAAATGGAGTGAAGAAGTGATCTCAATAATAACCTAGCTAACAAAAGTACTTCAGCTTTCACAGCATGAAGACGTGAATTAGCATATGCAGCAGCATATTTAAGAAGCTTCAGCTTCCAAAGAAGGGTGTCCTTTGGTATAATACCGGCCAACTCCTGGTAAGAGATCAGACAAAGTAAATAAAGTACAGCCCGATGAATAGTAGGAACTTTCAAGTTTGTCATAAAGTAAAGCCAAAAGATCATATCATACATCTTAGAAATACAGATGGAATATTAAACACTTCTTACAGGCAGACATGGCAGCAATGCAGTAAGGTTGTCAGACAATTGTTCGAATTTTTCCATAGGAGGAAGTCTATTTTCAATGTTGACAGCTGCCATCTTTGTTGGATCACCTGATATCGTGATAATAAAGCAATCAAGCAAGAATCCAGGAAGTCAAAGTAAAATTCTATTAATGCAAAGCCGAAGTAAGAGGTTTGAGCATTCTCCATAAAGAAGCAATTCCAATGTTCACAACCTTGAGACTAAATTTTTAAAATAAAATTCGTTGCAGTCTTTAACATCTAATTGAGAACATGACAAGCGAGGAGTTTTGCTTCTTAGAAAAATATAAATATCAAAGAATATGTTCCATAAGAATTGTTAAACATATTACTTGATTATAGCCGCAATGTGAGCACAAATAATTTGATAATTAATCTCACATTTGCGCATAACAAAGCAGCAACGTATGCAATATACATGGACTTATTGCCATCCACAAGATATAATGAAAGGAGAAGAAGAAGGACATGCAGCATTTGAGAATGAATTACATTGACTTACTGAAAAAAAATTGAATCTAAAAGTCCGATAAGTAGAAAACAGATCACTTACCCATAACAAAACTAAGAAGAAATGGAACAGCGGCGTGCAGTTCGTTAGGCATAGCCTCCAAGATAGGAAACAAAGGCTGCAATTGAGATCTGCCAAATGATGTAGCTAGTGTGGAAAGCCAAAATGTAAAATTTTAGTGGAGGATTGACCTAAGACGAGAACAAATTTTACAAAATGAATAGGGTATCCTCAGATTCACCTGGATTAGCTAATATCAGTACTAGGTCAACTGTTGGATTACGAGAAGCAACAGCAAGTGCTAAGCATCCTCCAAAAGAATCCCCCACCAAATAAATTGGTTTATGTGGAAATGAAGCATGCTCAAGCTTTACAGCTTCTTCAACAATTTTCACCAGTCCTTCATATTTGTGAAATTCAAGAAAATAAGTTTCAGTTAAGTACTGATAATAACAACACCTACAACTGCAAAACACAGATGATCATAACAACAACTATATGAGACAACACAGATAGATCAATAACTATCAAAAAAATCGACAAAATAATACCATAAAACACTAAGACCTTCGAATGAAGTTCGGTCATGGACAGGAATATGCAAGCAGCGAACTTCAAAAGCCCTGCATGGGAGGAAGAAAAAGTAAAAAGAAAAGAATAAAAGAAGAATCATATGAATTTGACAGAATAATCCATGCGAACCACACAATAAAATGGTGAACTTGGAATTTGTACATGACTATAAAAAACTTAGCAGGATGTTTACAAATGCAAACACTTAATGGGAAATTTCTTTTAAACTCAAGGAAAAGGGGTGTGAGCCTATAGAATAGATCCTGTTTAAAGTGTTGGTTCTAGTGCTGCAAACTCGGGATTTTAAGTATTTTATTAATCTAAATAACACAACATACTTCCCAACAGCTTTATGGTGCAAAACCAGGCCCATTCCAGTACCATCTAGCCCTGCAAGCATTGAATTCAAGCAATTGTAAACATGTTAGATATTCCGATTATAATATTCGTAAATAGACAACCATGACCGACAGTTGAATACAATTAACTTTCACTTCTTGAAAAGAATGAAAAAGAAAAACATTATCTGAACCATTTTACTCACACAAGCCTCATAAGTATCCCAAAACACAGGACTCAGAATCACACCCCAGGGCATTTAAAATTAAGCAACTAAATAAATGTCCGATGAATTCAATACGGAAAAAAATGTTTACCGGGTAGAAAAAGAAGAGTGGGAGGGTCTTCGAAAGCAGGAGAACACTCAAGTGGGCAAAACCACCGTGGGGGCCCGCCGTCATCAGCCTTGTTCAATTCCTTGACTGCAATGAAGTAATCTTCCACAGTCTGAGTCCCATAACCATCGTCCCAAAGTGGTGGTAATTTTTTCAAAACGGCATTCCTTATCTTATCTTCATCTCTAATAACCCGTAGCCGCCCATTCCCTTCTTCAACGACAGAATCATTTAGCTTTCTATCGACAGGCGGAGAAGTTGGGCTAACGGCGACTGAATCTGATGACAATACAGACGAGCTTCCAGTATCTAAGCTTCGAGGAGCTTTAAGTCGGCACCGATGCCTGAACCCTGTGTTAATTCCAGAAAACGGTGAAACCCAGAAACTCATCCCCAATGCCATGATTCCTGTAAGCAGCGTCTCAGCGGCTAAAGCCTTCCTCTGAGAAGGCTGTAAATGAACTACTTAACTCTCAAGAGTCAAGAAAACCTCTATTTTGCCCCCAATAAAATGGTTATCTGAAATACACAGCCGAACCATGCAAAAAATAATACATCTATCTATGTTTATTAGAAAGTAGAGAGGAAAAGATTCGAAAGAAAGAATGAACCAGAGAAGTGAAATTACAGGAAAAATTAAAATCAGGGAAGATGTAGACTCTTGGTACAACAATTAATGGTAGGGAAGCAATGGAGGATAAATTCTGAAAGACACCAACCAAAAAGGAAGAAGATGACAAAAACGAAACAGGAAAAACAGTGAGCGTGACTGTTGGAGAACGGGAGAAGGTGATGGAAAGAGAATAACGTAACGGGAGTCTGACTGGCTGAGTGGCTAGCTCACTGTCCTTTCCATTCCTTGGCTGTCATTTGGCCACGACGCGCTTTGGTACTTCCAGCATTTGCATGGCCGTTTCCACTGGGCGCGAAAGTTTGATTGTTATTGGCGCAGCTATTGGCTTTGCATTTTGGCTGATTTATAAATGTGTGATACGCAAAATCATGGTTTTGAGATTATTTTTTTTATAAATCGAGATAAAACTTCTTTCACATATTTATTTTATAAATTATAAAAATTATTCTTCAAAAGTTAATCCGAATTCACACTTAATGATTGTTTCTCGACAAATTACCACTTTCATTTTATTTTATTATTATATTCTCTTCATTTGAAAGATGATAAATAAATCAATTAAAATTTGATAAATGCAATTTAATTTAAAAAGTATATTCAAAATAATACATCTTATTTTTAAAAAATTATAAATATATGTAATTATTATGTAATATTTTTTAAATTAATATCATTAATCTTATAACATCTGATTTATCTTGTCTGGGAAAATGACGATGAAGGGCCGAAAACTAATTTTATCCCCTTTTTATAAAAGAGATCAGAGGGGGGAAAACCAGACTTTTTAAGCATAACTTCTACCAGGAGGTAGTAAAATATTAGCAGGCCCATCATCATGAACTAAAAGCAAAACTTCGTTTAACGTATTAAATAGTGAAGAAGCATTACTCATAAGTTATCACATATTCACAAATGGCCGAGGAAAAGTAATTATCAGCTACATGGTAACGAATTGAAGGAACTCAAATGCAAGCTCATGATATGGTACAACAAGGAGTCTTTCACCTTTTGGATGGTAATGTGTTAGGCAACTCCAATGACTATCGCCCCCAGATGGACGGTGACAGGGATCCTAGATGGCATCTACCACTAGAAGGATATGTTCGCTTGGATATAGATGGCTTAGTTCGATCATTGGGACTGTCAGCGTGTGGAGGATTAGTCCGAGACTCAAAAGGTGCCTAGGTTGTTGGGTTTCAAAGGAAATTGGGAGCTCTACCATCCACAGGTGCAGAGTTACTAGGCATTGTGACTGGCCTCAATCTATGTAAGCAGCTCCACCTTCAAAAGGTTTGGGCCTACACAGACTCTTTGGAAGCCTATCAGCTAGTGATGCGGGATGGGGGCGGATCCCATCCTCTTCATGGAGAGATTGAAGCAGTTCGTGAGATGCTTTGCTCAGATTGGGATATTGAGTTACATTATGTACCGAGAGAGGCAATTTGTTGTGCTGATTATTTAGCACGAGATGCACAAAATATAGTTGGAGACCTCATGAAACGTATAAACTCTTTAGGAGAAATGACAACCACATCATCATTAGGCTTGTAGAAATTCTCAAAAGATGGTGGTGGACTTGGATTGAAAGGCAAAGGATCGATAGGGTTGGTGGTATGAACACTAATGCTACGTATGACTTGGAGATCCCCGACCTGGACCCATTCGATCCTAACCGTAATCTCAGTGACTGACATCTGGGCATTACGTAAACAAATGCGAGTAATAATAATAAAAATTTTCAACTAATAATACCCAGCTTCTCTTAAGTGGATAATATATTTAACCCTGTCTCTAATTTGCACAAGAAAAGGAAACAACAAGAAAACACCATATTTCATGTAGTGAGAAAACTAGCACAGATAAATTGATTTCCTGATTACCCATCAATTTACATCACGTAGATATGCTAGGGAATCCCCTAGAGTGGATCCACAATTAATCACATAGTACTAATGGGTGAACACAAGGTCTTCACACAGCAACACTATCTGGCACTTTTCTCAAAAATCAGAAATATTAGTTTAAATATATGGTAGAGACATGAATAAAATTTATTAATTTAGAAAGAAAAAAATAAAAATAAGCTGAATCAGAAAGTAAAACTCTACAGGGTGTTATTACTCAGTAAGAGAAATTTTTTACTTTGTTGCAACATGTAAGAGGTTTTTGTATGAGTTTCTTATTAATTTTTTTTCCTGAACTCGTACGGACTGTGCTTTGCTAATAGTGAGAGGTGCAACATTTTATAGAACTCATGCACCAACCTTTCCATTGCGTGGCATCCCTATCCTTTTCATTTATTATATTCTTATCCTTTTCTTTTCTTTTTTCTCAAGTCATCCGAAACCAATATGTGTTCCTACTTATTTTCCAAGTTATGACATCTCATTTTCCAAGTTATCACATCATTAGTTTCTTGTTAACTGCACTATGATGTGTTCACCTTGCTCCCAATATCAGACCTCTACTTTTATTTAACTTATGCACTTTTCCCCTTCTCTCTCTTACTTCCACATTTTCCCATACCCCTCATACTATGTTTCTTTTTAATCTCTCATTTCTTTCTTCATGTGATCTCTTCCCTTTCAATCTAATAGTCAAACCTCTACCTACTTTCTCACGTGACTTTCCCCCTTCTATATGCATACATTCTCTTTATATATAAATATATATACAAAATGTTTTGTTATGAAATCATATATAAAACATGTTTTTTCCGCAGTTATAAAATTATATATGAAAAACAATTTATTTTGAGGGTGTTATACATATCATACAGGATGCGGTGGATATATATTGGTAATTGGGAGACTATCCAGTTGAATTTTGAAGGGCCTAAGTTATCCCATCTTTTCTTTGCAGACGATCTTGTTTTGTTTGGGAAAGCCTCAGAATCTCATATAGATGTTATGCTAGAGTGTATTGATAAATTTTGTGAAATATCAGGACAAAAGATGAAGAGAGCCAAAATAAAAGTATTCTTCTCAAAAAATGTCCACATTAATAGAGCGCTAGGCATGAGCCAAAGGCTTAAAGTAAGACTCACAGGGGATTTGGGCAAGTACTTAGGGATCCCATTACTCCACAAAAGGGCGACTAATGTGACGTTTGCTCTGATTATTGAAAAATTCAGAAGCCTTTTAGGTTGGGAAAAAACTGTTTGAATATGGCGGGGAGAACTACCCTGATCAAGGCTATTCTATTTGCTATGCCTTCTTATCATATGCAGACCATGCTTTTTCCCATCGGTGTTATTAATGATTTAGAACGCAAGAGCAGAAACTTTCTGTGGGGGTGAACAAGATGGGATGAGGAAGACTCACTTGGTATCTTAGGAGGTGGTTTCTAAGGATAAAAAATCAAGAAGCCTGGGCATCAGAATGAATATTTTTTTTATGAAGCTTTGTTGGGGACTAATATGCCAGCCAAATGTATTATGGGTTAAAGTTCTGAGGTCCAAATATAATTGTGAAAGGATAGATATACCAGAAGTAGTGAAAAAGAGAAATTCATCCCTTACTTGGAAGGGCATATGTGTTATTTGGGATCATTTAAAAAATGTTTAGGGAAGAGAATTGGTGAAGGAAAAAACACTTCTTTCTGGTTTAAGAATTAGTTGAATCTCAACACCCCTCTAATAGATATGATTTCGGGATTGGAATGGTCAATAAACCGTAATGAAAGGGTAATTGACTATTTGATGAACGGAAAGGAATGAGATAGACATAAGCTTTAAAGATGGTTCACACCGGAGATCATTAACCGTATTACTTGTGCTCACCCGCTGTAACCCCTACCTTTAAATACGTAATTATAGTTTGATAACGTATAATTAAATCGGATTAGAGACCATCGGATGATTTAAACTCATTTTAAATTTCTGCCTTGCAGCGAAATTTTCACAAAAAATCTTTAAAAATCTTTTTCCCATCCTTGTCTCAATTTCAATGTTCGAATATAATTACCTGTGCAGTTAATATACAATCATTCATATCAGAGTGTATAACCAAATCCCCGGCAACTCCCCGGTTCTATACACATATAATCTGAGGGTTTATAAGTTTCCACCAAGGGATTACACAACCAAAAATCGAATCTAGAAATCGCATATCAAAATATGCAATAATCTCAGGTTTAAAATGGATAACCAATATCTCCAAATCAAATATATACCCCCTAAGGGTCCTAACCGCTCCGGGTTGGTCGCTTCTCTTTCGAGCCACATGCCCTGTCTGAAATGTTAGTCATTGGAAAGAATGAGATTCGAGAGAATCCCAGTAGTAACAAATCACTCACACAATGCATAAACACAAAGCATGTACATAAATCACAACAGCAGCAGCAGCAACAACTCAAAGATACATAGCTTTCACCACAAACGACAACACTCATGGCTGTAGACACAATACGACAGCTTTCGCTATAATCACCATCACGACAGCTTACACTGTAATCACCATCACGACAATTTGCGCTGTAATCACAATAACGACAGCTTGTGCTGTAAACGACAGCTATCACCAGCTGTAACCGCAGCAACATCAAGGATCATCACAAAAACAATGATACAACACACATACAGTGCATTACACATAGTATAAGAGAGAGAGTCACTACCTGATCCTTTCCTGACGTTTCTTGGCACTGCGGGTTCTCGAGGACGGTAAATATCAAATCATGTAAACCAAATTAGGAACAACCCGACAACCTCTTTTCCAAGTTCTTAATTCTATAATACTTTAAGTTGGTTATCATTTAAACGCTTTAGGTGACTATTATAGGTCTAAACATATACCTAAAGGGGTGGGAGAAACTACCCTGAAGATCCTCCTTCTAGGGAGAATTTTTGATTTTGGGCTGGCTCACTCAAGTGAAAAAAGTATCACTTGAGTGACACCCCCAATTACACTAGAGCACCAGCGAGTGAAGCACAAAAAGTGTTTGCCCGAGAGCAATCCTCAAAATATTCCTCACACTCACTCGAGTACAAGAAGCTGTACTCGAGCAATGACCTCAAGTGCACTCGAGCATCAAGAAGTGAGGCCCAACGAGTGACTACCCGAGACGCTCACCCATAGTGCTACATGCACCCACACTCAAGCATGCTCATGCTCACTCGGGTGGGATCATATCTCACTCGCAAGTCAGGAAGTGTGCTCGCGGTTTCTGCCTGAAGACTTACCCAATATTCCCAGAAGTTCACATCGTGCTCGAGTGAGATCCTCCCTCACTCGAGTGATGCCTATCAGATGCCAAATCGCAGCAACTGATACGGTTTTCCCAGAATTGACCAATTTGCTACCAATGGTCTTAAAACTCGTTCTAAAACTCATTCTCACTTATTTTAACACAAAGAACCTATTGGTAACCTCAAAACAACCAAATTCCCACTCAAACAACACATTCCCATCTCTAGACCGCAAGATCACCAAAACCACAATTTGCCAAACTTCTTCTTTTCAAATCCAACCCAAAACCATTGACACCTACACACTATTTGGTATCTATTCCACCACCAAACACTACTCAATTCATATATCCTAAAATCACAAGAAATCAGGGTAAAAATACAGAATTTACAAAACCAAACCAATGGCCAAAGCAATTATACCAAACTTCATCAAATGTTTACCTCTTCCTTTCCCAAATGTGATTTCCTTGATTCCTCAACTTCTCAACTTCACAATCTCTCAAATACCACCAATGGAAATTCTGAAACCATAGAAGTCAAGCTCTTATCTTCTTGAACAATATCAATGAAGAGTTTTTAGGCATATGAAGTCATTTACCTACATAAATTTCAAACCCTTTCTTTCTCTTTCTTGCCTAGCTCGCCGAAAATGGATGAAGAATTAGGAGAGAGATGAGAGATGATGATAAAACAGTTTCTCCTTGTCCCATACACACACACAGTCGACTTGGAGAGTGGAAGGGAAGAGAAATGAGTTGAATCTTTGACTTCAATCCCATGGTCCATAGTTTGCCCCTTGTCATGATCTAGTTCTTTCTATTCTTGGACTCATGTAAACTCATTACACATGATTCCACCCATTTAACCTCTCAACATTTAATCCCAACCATTGATCTTAATTACCAATGGGTTTCCTCTTCGGTAACTGACCAGTTGGTCGGTAAATTTACCGTTCTGCCCCTGATTATCACAATGCTCATTAAACCATTACTAAGCACCTTTACATCACATTGCACAACACATACTTCAAAAGTGCTTAATTATCATTAATTACATCACCTTGAAGTTATTAATCCCTTATTACACTTCAGGATATTACACCCGCCCTATGAGGAAAGAGGAGAGAATAAGTTCTATTGGAAACCATCCTCTGACAGTTGATTTTCTGGCAAATCTACCTATTATTCTCTTTTTGTAGGTACTAGTGGAAGTGCTAATAACATATGGAAGCTCTTATGGAGATGGACAGTTCCGGAAAAGATCAAGTCTTTTATTTGGCTATTTTGACATGGAAGGGCACACACTACACAACTAAGAGCGAGCAGAGGAATTCATGAGTCAGATTCATGTCCATTCTCTTGCAACCAGACAGAAGACTCCATGCATCTCTTAAGAGACTGCAAAAATGTTGTGGATAGATGGAAAGCGGTGGTATCACAGGATCAATGGAGCACATTTGGTTCACTATAGGGTACAGATTGGGTTAAATGGAATCTGACTCATGAAGCTAGCAAAGGTTACACAAAGAAAATTTGTTGGTCGATTTTGTTTGGGTATGTATGCTGGGACATCTGGGTGACAACGTGCAACATGCTACTTGGAGAAGCGAATCAAAGGGAGGACCAAAATTCAGTCTCTAGTTTCTTCAGGGCCAATAATGACCAAAACCTTATGTGAAGCAGAACTCTAGTCAACATGGGGCGTCCAAATCAAGGCAACCATCCAAGTAACTATGAAGACTGTTTTGTCTTGGAGATTGATGAATTAGTCTTAAATAATGGTAGTAGTGGGTGTGGTGGAACTATGAGAGATACCAGTAATCAATGACTTTGTGGTTTTAGTTGCAAACTTATTGGAGTGCCTAATGCTATAGCTAAACTAATAGGAATGATCCATGGACTCTATTTATGTTGGAGTAAGGGCATCCATAAAGTGTGTCTTTTGTCTGATTGTATAGAGGTCATTAATCTAGCAGTTAGAGGTTGTAATATAGATTATCCCTTTCATGATCTAGTGGATGAGATTAGGAATCTTATTCATAGAGATTGACACATTATATTTGTAAATGTACCTAGAGAGGATATCATCCTCGCTAATAGAATGGCGAAACTAGCCCATAATATTCTAGAAAATATTTATATCTTTGATCATCCTCCACCTTCAGAACAAGAGGTGGATAATGATGAAAGCAGATAGGCTGTGTAGTTTCCTTTTTATCTTCGATTGATGTAATGATATCTAGTGTTTTATTCAAAAAAAATAAAAACATACTCAACAAACTTTTTTTCTTTTGTGATGGCAAAGTCAACAAATTCAATTATTCTCTCCCCCCCCAATTGTACTTTTTCTTATCTTTAATATAAAAATTAGTTAATTTTTTTAAAAAAATTAAGAAAGTAAAATAAATTACTTAAACATAACATATATTATATATTATTAGATTATATATCAATTTATATATACGGATTAATTTAAAAAAATAAATATAAATATTTTAATATAATTTATTTAATTAAATTCTTTAATCTCTTTTTTAATCGATATTTTTATAACGGCAGAGTAGGCTTTTAAAGTTGCAGCGTGGGCTTTTAAAGTTAAGACATTGTTTGTCGATATTACCGAGAATCCCATGCACAGCCACTGCCCACGTCCCTCTATTAAAGAGGGCCATGTGCTACTTTCTCACAGATTTTGACCACAAATTGAGCTGCTTGGCCAAACTTTTGGCATCATTTTGTTCACAAATGATATGATTTATTTTTCAAATTTCATACAGTGCACAAAAGTCATTCGGTTATAAAAAATATATTTAAAAACTTCATATTAAATTTTAAATTAATATAATTTTTTCAAAAATAAAAAAATATTTAACTTTCGGTCAAAACCTGTCATCAAGCTCGAACCAAGTGCTCATTCATAGCATACACTAAAATTTCACAATTTCACAATTTCACAAATATTCCAAAAGGTGCAAACAAGGAGAGCACAAGAGGCAGGGGAGGTGGGGAGGAATGACTAATGAGGACGACTAAGAACGTATATTAATAGGTGCCTAATTGGAAACAAATGAAAAAAAATAGTATTTGCACTAAAACAAAAAAAAAATATGAATATGAATATAAATACAAGAAAAAAAAGAGGTGTGACCGTGTGACGATACACTTTGAGAATAATTTCTATCGCTAGATATATAATTCACATTTGAAATGTACAATGCTTTCCATGTCATATCTATAAATAACTACCTAAAGCCTGGAAAACATCCCAATAGTCCGGGCATGATCACCATTAATTCTCAACAGAGTCAAAACTCTTCATTTTGCAAGAAGCAGAGCACTCATGACTCCGCCGAGCCCAACGAAGGATAGCATGACGGCTAGATAAAAATTCAAAACTCGTACGAACACTCTTCCAATAAAAACACTATCCAAGCAGATCTGGACAATGCCGCTATTTGGTGATCCGTGAGATTCAGAATTTACAAATTTCTAATAACACCACTGATCAACACAGGCACTTCCAGAAAAATCAATGCTCTGTAGTATTTTACACAATCAAAGATGACCTGCAAATATTTAATACAACATTAGAAGTCTGTGACATCACCCAGACAAAATAAATCCAGTTATTATCTTTACACCCAAAAATAAATAGAAAGAGTAACCTCTTTCTTAGATTTTAATTTTTTTAAATAAATAAATGAATAGAGTAGAAGCTTAAAACAAGGAGGGGAAAGGAGTTAATATTCTAGTATCCTAACATTTTCATGTTGAACTGGATATCTTTCCATGGGCAATGTAAATGACAAATAATAACTTGAAAATTTTTAGAAAATTGTATTAATTTTTAAAACATTAAAACCCTTCTGAAGCATTTTTATGCTGTAAAAACACTTTCCGAGACAGACCAGCTGCAATAAACTGACCCACGCTAAAGGCCTAAAGCATTCTCTATTTCTCCATTTGCTACAACCCCTCCTCTCCTATTTGACAGTAAAATAAAGGTTTGAGAAGCGCACAAATTATGCCATAGAAACATCAACACCATTCTGTAACTTAGAAAAGCTGAGCAAAACTCAACGCACTATACCCACCTCTGATGCACGTGCAGCATGCAGTTACCTTCCTTGAACCACTCTATAATTTAGAACCAGGTCATCTGCTTTCTTCCATACATAAGCACGTACTGTGGCTAAACTCATCTCAGGAGACAAGACCTGAAGCATACAAAACAGTTGGCCAAATTAGCACACAACCGTGATCTGGTGAGCCCCGGATCCAACTCATTTAAACTTTCTTGTTATATAAAAAGGGGGCTGGGGGGCTTCTAGAGCTAGGATGGCATGTGATGTTGCAGAGGCCTTGCAAAATATGAAGCCAAAACATTCATTTTTTAATAGAAAAGTAGTTCAATTATAGCTTTAAAACATTAGATTTGCTCAATCTCATCGTTTGGTTAGCTGTTATATATACCACCATCAAAAGACAACATTGGAGACATCTTAAAAGCTTGCCTGATTGTTGCACAATATTTCAATAGAAGGCCTAAGCTTTTGCAAAGGCTTCAATCCAGATCGGAAAGATCCATCCCCAACTGTTTGTTGTAGTAAATTACCATCAGCATTTAAGCTATCCAATGGTTTGTCAAGGACCATCTTTTCAAGTACGTAATTAATAACCTGGACAGAAATAATAAATTTAAAAAGATTAGTTGATCGCTTTGGAATACAATGTCCACCTGGGAGAAGCTCTGTCTACAAAACGGAAATGATCAACAGTGTCAATCGAACAACATATTTACGAGCATTAATTCTGCAAACTAACTATGAAATGCATCTAGAACACAAAATGATTGAGATAGAAGCAAAAATGGAAGAAATTTATCATAACACATGCTCCCAAAAAAAAAATTACATCATCCTTTCCTATGGTTCACCAACAGCAATCTCCAGATGAGTGTGTCAAATTACTGCTTCCCCTCCTCTCATAGCCATCCCCCCTCATAAAGTGTTTCAATAAGAAACATAAATAACTACATATATATATATGGACAGCACATGAAAAAATTTCAAATTCAGGGCACAAACAACAGTTTTGCTTCTCAGAAATATTGGTTGACCATTGGGGCTTAATATATTGGCAAGAGAATGCAAAATATAGCAGCAGAAAGTACTCACTTAGCTGTTTATCACAATATTTCAAATTGGAGCATAATTCATTTAAAGGAGTAAGCAATGCAAAACGTAAACATTTAAAAGGAGGACCACCCATACTCAAACAAAGGAGCAAGGGAGAAAATATTAGCATCCCTAGAGGAAAGAAACATTGTTGCCAATAGTGCTTACTAGCTTTTCACAACAGATGGAATAGGTTACTAAGAGAGTCATCTAGCTACTTAATGGCAGTGTACCAATCCATTGATCAATGATAAAGACATAGCACATTGCTCTTTTCCTACATATATTGTCCTTTTGATATGGAGAGCATCTTCTCCTCTATATCAAAGAAAATTATTATATTCCCAATTGTAAATTGCTGTGACTAAAGAAACTTACTTTGTGAATTCTTAATATACGTGGAGCACTTAACTTTCCTTGCGTGAGGATCTGAATGCTAGAACCTTCACAGGGATGCAAATAGAAACTGCATCTGCAGAGTTTAACACAAAATAATTTGTATTATATGAAAAAACCAGTAGTAAACAAGATTTTCAAAATGATAGAACTGCCATAACAAGCTCAGACTTCAGACACTTGAATTCATAATATTCAATTAGTTTTCTAAACATATTAAAATAAGAATACGAATTCAATCATTTCATGACAATAACTTTCAGAAGTACAGAAAAAAAAAAAGATCAATACAAGAAATAATTAGTAAATACCACTAGATCAGAAAGTCGTAAGTCATCTTTAACTTCTTAAGTATATGGCGTGCTGATTAATGTTTTGCAAGCCATTTAAAACTCCATCACAAAACTCTCGAGAGTCAATTTATCAATTTAGAACAAGGAAACAACTTTCAATCATCAAAAGTTGGAAAATAATAATTTGAGCTATATATATAAATATATATATGCACAACTATGAGTAGAGTGCAACCAATTTGAGAGGGAGGAAATTCATAAGACAAGAAGCTACTTGGTATTTTCTCTGGGAGGTAACCGATTATGCAATACACAGTCCAAGCACCAAGAGGGGAAGTCTTTATCATCCTCTGTTCCATCCAGGTCAGTAATTTTTTTCCTCCATGGACCCCCTTGACCGCCCTCAGTAATAATGGAAGGAGGGAACGCCGTAGAAAAATCAAAAGGAGGATAAACCACAGCATCATGCTCAGTACTACCATCAACCTCAATTCTTGAATGGGCAAGACTTCTGGCTGTCATTTCTTTTCCCAATAGCAATTCACCATTAGCAGGAGCATGTGATCCCATTCTTTGCTTCCGTTTCATCACCCAATGTGCCAAGAGCCCTTTAAGCGTTTCACGAGCCAAATTGACCTGCAGATTTATAGAAAGACTTCATTAACTTTTTTCAGCAAGTTTATTGGAACAGACATTATTTTGGATAAGTCGACAGTAAACTACTGCAAGCTTCCTCGTAATTCCACTTAATGCATGCACTAAAGGATTGCGACAAAGGACAAAATGCTCCCAGGGGCCCTCCAACTTCTGGAATGATGCCTGTCATGGTGCTGATCCTATTTCCAAAAACACTCGAGAACAGGCTACAATTTTGCCAATGGCCGCTTAAGAGATATACAATTTCCATATAAATATCCAGCATCTTGACGCTAGCACCGTGACAGGCATCATTCTAGAATAAGCAAGACAACAAATAGTAAAATGGAAATATGGTTACATGCCATTGGATCTTAAATGTATGCATACATGAAGGTGAAAAATGGCAACCTTTCGTAAAGTTGATATCAATTATGAGAAGAATCTATATAGGAACTCTGGTAAACAGAACATCCATGTAATCCCAAGAAACATAGATGAGGAATTCAAGATCGTATAGTTCATGGATGCCCAGTATTTTTGTCCCAAGAAATGTCAATTTACATATTCTCATTAAAATAAATCGCCAACATTTTAGATGGATTCAAAGATAAAAAGGCGTTATCTAACCATGCAGGAATGATTACCTGGTGCCGCATGGGAATTAAGACAGGACAGTTTGCAATTGAAATGATGTCAATAAGTTAATTTTTGTTTTACATGCTCAAACTTTAAATTTTCTATTGACTGCAGGTACTTTCAGAAGACAGACCAAGATTCCAAAGAGTTTTCATTCAGGACCAACATTCTAATAAAACATTCCTGGGAACTTTGATAGCATGTCTTAAGACAGTGCTCCCAGGAATACAAATATTCCATACCATTAATTTAACATCAGACAGATAAAGACAGTTGAGTTGCTTATGGTTGTATGTTCATTTACCTTATCATCTTCAGGCTTGCCAACAATGTTTAGGTCCGCCGAATACATCTCTGCAGAGAAGCATTGGGGTGTGTCCAAATGAACAGATAAACATCCAAGCCTGGTGTCCACTGTGAACCAAGTGGGAATGCTAACCTGAAACCACGTGGAAAGAATATTAAAACCATCCAATACAAACAAACTGCAATAAAATGTTACAAGAAAAAAATTATGATGCTAATGCAGATCAGTAACCATACCATCTCAAACAGCTCTTGCTTTTTCTCCTCAAACGAAATCTAAATAGTGAAATTCCTCATTAGCCACCATTGAAATTTAATTGGAAAAAAAAAATTACAAATGCCAAGCTACTTTCAAAACAGAACAGCTTGAGATACCACTATTCTAACCAAGAACTGTTGAAAAATACAAACAAATTTTACCTTCCCATAATCTTCAATCACAGCACCTCTAGTAATCTCCCACAACTTCACTGAACCAGCAGTATCCTACAAAGAATACATACATCAGATCACAAAATCATGGAAACAAAGACTCGCAACTTACCAGCAGAAAATCAAAATATCATCAACAGAAACAAGCTGTTAAAGTAACATGACCAAGAAGTTATCAACATTACCTTTGTCAGGACATGCCTCTTATTATTTAGAATTTCATGCTGTACTATTCCTGGGGAGCCAGCAATGGTTAAGGTTGGTTCTTTGTAAACAGGAACCTGATAACATCATGATTTCAGCCACAAAATGGAAAATCATCAATCCCACATCCCAATACGGAAAGAAACTCTTCTTGGGATGACAAATGCTATGATCCCCTTATTGTGCAAACTAATATGGAATAAATAAAATATGCTGCTTCTTCAAAAGCATACACGCAATGGGTATAACAAGTTTCCAAAACAATATGCCACTTGATAGACAATATAACGTGGTCTTAATAATTATAAGACAACAATAAGAAAATAAAGGCAACTTACAGGGGCAGATCCTTCGAGCGACACCCTTGCCCTAGAAAAGGACAAATTTCCAGCTAAAAATGAATTGCCCCTTTGGAAAATCTTTTGAGGGTTACATCCTTCAGCAGGCCATCTGTGAACTGCTGAGTCTGTCGAGGCAACCCATACAGAATCATCATGCATAGCCAGTTGCAAAATGGGGTGTTCACCAGTAAAAAGCAAAACACTCTCTCTTGTTTGCAAATCTGTCAAGTATAACTTAAGGTATAAAAGAATAGGGCATCAAAAAGTCAATCTTCGCAAGTTAAACAGAACAAGGATGTCACATATATTCACTAGATAATGGAATTTTCAAGGAAACTGTACTCACCGAAAAGTCTCTCCCACCGCTATAAACATGACTAAAGGTTGGGGTGCTGGCAAGTGCCCAAACAGAATCTGTATGAACTGCATAAGAATGCACACAACGCTGCTGACCAAGATCCCAAAGTCTACGAGGAAGATGTGGTGAGATTAATTAGCCAAGCAATTCCTAATAAAAATGCTTTTTCATAGAGTATGCCTTTTCACTAGAAATACTTTACCTTATCATAGAGTCAGAAGACCCTGACAAACAAAACCTGCAATAGTAGATATTAAAAGTATCTCAGTCTACTTCCAAGAAACAGTACGCCTTAATTTTATCCAACAAATGCATCCAATGAAAAACCGCACAGGCATGTGCAATAGCATAGATAACCCCATCCACATGCCAAATATTATCCTCTATAATACTGACATCTGAATTGCAATCCTTTGTGGATGGTGATGAAGCCAATGAAAACAATGTCACATAATATGAGTCTGTAGTCACCTATGTGCCATTAGAAATTACAAAAATGCCATATGAGAAATATTGAAGTAGAAAAAGATTGGGGAAAATTTTATGACAGTAAAGAAGTTTGCAAGTGAACAGGATACAAGCAAGTTCCTCATAAAATTTAGATATAAATGTCACCAGAAAATTTTCCCTTAAAAGTTACATGTCTATTCAACAAACCTGCCAGTTGAATCTAGAAGCAGGGCTCTTATGTTATCTGTATGCCCTCTCAATTTCATAGTCTTTGATCCAGACCTTGGATCCCAAACACGGACAACCTACAGAAGCAAAAAGATTAGACAACCATGCAACCTGCCTAATGAATTTTAAGCCCATATAGCTTCAAACAGAACACTTATTAAAGATATGGTTTTCGACAGAGCACAATGGCGTCGTGCGATCCATGTAACCGACCCCATCTAGTGGGATAAAGACTTTGTTGTTGTTGTTGTATAGCTTCAAACAGAACACTTCTAAAAGTGTGAAAGCAGTAATGGATGCCTCACAGCAATCACCAAGTCAGAACATAAAACAGGAACATCAATGCTTCACTTTACCTTTTCTGTTCCACCAGAGACAAGAAGGGTTCCGCCTTCATTCATGGCTAATGCATAAACAGACTCCTTGTGGCCTTTGGCAGTGATTGGAATGTACCCATGAGACTGAGCAGCGTGCATGGGAGTGATGTTGCTAGAGATAATATTATTGTTAGCAGAGCTAATATTACGCAAGCTTGCTAATGGTAAGGAGTTTCCAGGCCCATGGATACCATTTGAGCAACCCTCGTCCAAAATATCATTGCACTGTGAGACTGACGCAAGGGCAGCTTCAAGATCCCATATGAAAACCTCCCCACCAAGTCCGCCAGAGGCAACAATATTGCTCTAAAATGCATGACACTATAAAAGGATCAGAAAATGGATTTGATAAAGATACAAACTTATCATTCAATCAATACAATCAATCAAGTTAAATGGGGAACAAATAAAGTATAAAGATGACCCTTTTCTCTAGATGTACAAAATAACAAGCATGGAAAGTTCAAATTACATTACATTTTTTTCAGCTGCTGCAAGGCAAGTAACATAATCAGAGTGTTGGCGGAGAGTCCTAGTACAAGTTCCATCAGACAAGGGACTCCATATCTGGAAAAAAAACATATAGAAGATCAGAAAGTGAAAAAAGAGTGAAGATAATTAACTAATAACGGTATAGTGATATAAGAACAAGGATTCATCAGACCAATTATGCAGTACAAATTAACAAACCTTAAGGGTTGTATCTGAAGAACAAGAAACAAGTTTATTATCACCCACAAGAACAGAGTCATTAACCTGCAATAAGCAAAAATAATTATGAATTGAACTTAGGCAAATACAAAGGCTAAGAATTTATGCATTCGTATTTTGTTTTGTGAGTATCAGAGCATCCCTATTCCCATATCCTAGTAATGTAGCCGCCATTAGAATTCGCTGCTAATAGTTTTAGAAATTTAAAAGGGAAGTCTTTGATGGCCAGTACACACTTCAAGGGGTTAAGAAATGTAGTGCAGTTTAGAGTTCGTTCAAGAGAAATTAATGGGTTCTCAATACCTTTTCGTTCTCATATTTGACTATTTTTTCATAACTTTTCCTAAGAAATCTATGTACATAAGTAAAATTAAGGATTTTCCTGAAATACTTTACAAGGTAGAACAAGAGTGCACATTTAATTTTGCAATTTCTGAACTCCGCCATAAATAAAGACTAGAATAATCATCATCATTAGGCAAATTATAAAGATGATAGAAATTACAATTTTAGACATCCCAAAACAAGATATGAACCGAACCTTAGGAAGAAAACGCCAACCATTGTGTCAAAAGCTTAAACTACTAGCAGAGGTGCACCCCAATTTCTTTAACCCAAATCGAACACGAGTCCACCAATGTCCTACAACTTTGTGGTCCACCAAGCCAAACCATGACGTATTTTTCCCAAGTTTCGTTCTCGAAACTTCATACGGAAATAGGTCCAGCACAAATTCAAGTCCCACTTTCATCAAAAGGTTCGAGGACGAACCTCCTTTGAGAGGGGGGTAATACATCCCGGGTCTGGGATGGGGTGTGGATCGGATTTGGCCTGATGGACTACAAAGTCACAAAAGACACATGAACCAGAATTGGGGTGCGGCTCTGTTGCTAACTTGAAACTTTTGACACAAAGGTTGGAGTTTCTTCCCTAAAGTTTGGCATAGTTAACAGCTTTTAGCTAATGTAACAGCGTCATAAACTATAACTAAGATTGTGCACTTAAGTAAGTTGTAAAGAATAATTAAGATGGAACCCATTTAACTACTTGTCTTAGGAAAAAACACAAGTTCATGGAGTGGCATCATCAAGTAACAAGGTGAGAAAAAATTAAATTAACAGGATTACCCAGTCCACGTGAGATTCAAAAGTAGCTGAGCACGTTGCAGCATCCTCAGCTAACGCCCACCGTTTTAGTGTGCCATCACGGCTTCCAGTGAAGAGATAATCAGACCCATCAGATACTGATGACTTGTGAAAAGCCAGACAATTTATGCCTGCAAAATGCTGTAGAGCAGGAAAAAATTAAACAAAGATGAGAAGAGCAACAAAGACAAGTCTCAAATTTTGAAAGACTTTCCAACCAAAATATGTGGTGCTACATTTTGAAGAAAGTGCTAATTAGTAAACACCTAGTAGAAGGAAATCAATTAAAACAAGTGCACAATCAACAACTAGGGGACTAACATCTAATATAGAAAATAATATCGATAAGAGCTTAAACTTTATCCTAATCCAGGATCCAACTAAGTGGAAATCATGCATATTTATAACCTTTAAGCAATCAGTCAATAACTAATTAGACTCAATCAAGTAGTTAAATTTAACAGCTTCAGATACACAACTGTAACAACAACGCATTAGAAGTTTGGATCTGTGAATTTCAAGAAACAGCTATGAAACTGTGTTTTGCATGAAGAGCTAAAATAATAAATTAATAAATCACCTTGGTGTCATCACAGTCATTCAACGCATATGTAAGTCTCTTCTCCTTTCGAGGTCGAATAGAATTGTTTGTGTTACCAGCACTACCCACACGGTGCATGGTGGAAACTACAAAAGTACATACATTGCATAGCATAAATGGTATGTCCAGAAAAAAATTATAGAAAATACATAAAAAGGCATACTCAGTTGAATGATTTGCTGCAACCATAAATAAATCTCAAGTCATACATATTCAATAAAAGTAAATTAGCCAAACGCAAATGTCGTAATAATCCCTTGTAGAATCAAATCCTGATCAGCCACCTTCTAGATATCATACAATTCGCCTTAAGAATATGTACATCCCAATATCTGTCCAAAACCCAGTTTCAGGAAATTTCATTGGTTTAAATTAAAAATTTATTGCTTTTAAGAAAAGAGGGTAAAAACAAATTCTTATTCTGAAAAAGTACTTTACGCATTGATTCTTGTATCCCTTTACGAGGGGGACTTTCGGAACTGTAAGACAAATTGACAGACTGACCTCAAACAAGATCATCACTATACGAATTTACGTACTAGTCAGGAGGCGTAACAGGAAAATTAAACAACTAATATGAAACCTCTAATTGACAAAACGAAGGCCCAAACAACATTTTGAAAGCTTCTGATTAATGTTTGTAATAAGCTTCAGTCAGTTTACTGCTCAGATTTGAAAGTGAAATTTTTCGACACTGTATCAGGTTAATCTTACTATTCTCAACGGCTCGGTTAATTGATTAAATAATCTATAGCTCACAACTTCAACCCGATCATGCTCTGGTAAACTCGGCATCCAGCCAGAGTTCGAACTCGTTCTTTCCACAAAAACAGAATTACTTATCAATTTATCGGGACTCAATGTAAATTCAAACCCGAACCCAGAGTTCCATGATCGACCACAGAACCAAAACCTAGGAAAAATAACAGATTGAATTCGATGAAACTATCGAATACCCCTAACCGTTCCTAACACACAAAAGTAGACATCCAAAAGAGAAAAATAACAACAAAAATAAACTGCCCCCGAGTTTTGCGACCCGATCATAACGTGACGTATTAAAACGCGCTCAAAAACTACATCCAACATAAACTGCGATGCAGAAGAATTTCTTGAATTCAGAAAAAAATAAAAATGATAGCGATTGAAACCAACTTGGAAGGAGGAGAGTATTAAACAGTGTAGAATCAGAGTGAACTCCCCAGCCCTGATCAGTGATAAATTCCGAGCTGTTGTCTGCTTGTTTCCTTGTGCTGCCGAATTTTCAAGTTTAGACAGTCCAGTATTCCCGATAGAGAATGAGGGGGAGACAGGTGCAATTTTGCAAATGGGCTTTCGATTTTATTGTGGCAGGTCATTTGACTCGGTTGTTTTTTTTTTTTTAAATAGAGTTGTATGAATAATAAAATAATAATGTTTTAAGTTTAAACTTTAATCGGAAAATAAATATTTAAATACGACCCCAACTTTCAAAACTCAAAAAAGTTAATTAAAACTTGTAAATGATAGAAAAGGAATGGGGTGTAAATATGGGTTTTTCATACTTTGACTTAAAGACCAAAATGCCCTTAAGACTCACTTAAAGACCAATTGAGTAATAATATTGACTAAAATAATAATGTTTTAATCAATAGATACTGATAAAATGTGTGAAATGATTGACCAAGAGTTGTAGGCTTTAACCAATTGAGTCATAGGAATGATTAAAACATCAATGAGTTTGACAAAATCAATAAATATTGACAAGATGCGTGAAAGGATTTGCTAAGAATTTTGGACTATAACCAATTGATGGGATTGACTAAAACATTAATGATTTTGACAAAATTCGCAATATTTTTGTCACAATTAATAAGTATTGACAAAATGTGTAAAATGATTGATCAAGAGTTTTAGGTTATGACTGATTGAATAATGGCATTAACTAAAACATTAATGATTTTGACAAAAATTGTAATAGTTTTGAAAAAATCGTTAGGTACTGACAAAATAAGTAGGTGCGTTGACTAATTTTGTTAATGGTATTGACAAGTTTAGTACTAGTAATGACAAGTGCACTTATGGCGCTGACAAAAAAACCAAAGATGTTAACGACAACAACTATCATGCAGATGGTCAAATGACTTGAGAACATTATTCATCCCACGTACACCTAATGCATACAAGTCATCCAACTTAGAGAAATATCCTTCCCATGTACTTTACTTACAATAAATTGCCATCGTTAATAAAAGTAGTAATGATAATGACAAGTATATTATTGACATTTACAAAAAAAAAAAAAAAAACCAGATTCTATATGACAACAATTACAATACACATAAAATAAACATTTGGAACTTTTGAAAACATGAAGATGCAGTTATTTAAAACTTTGAAAAGACCAACCTCGGTGTTAGAAAGAAAAAACTATAGATTATGTTTTTTTTTTACATTTCATCTATTCTCTAAGACCGAGACTTCCTTCGTTTCACTTTTGATTATTTTCTTCAAAAATGGATTCTGCATCCAATTAACCCTCATAACGATATGCAAAGAGAAGAAAGAGGGTCCTCTTTACATGATTGATATGTAAAGGCTAATTTACACTAGAGAAAAAGAAAATGACAGATTCATACCAATCTATTTTATTTTCTTCTGCTATATTCACACAACCGGATTTAGAACAAGGCTAAGCCAGGAGATTCATACAACCAAGTGATTTAGGACTTGGCTTGCTGCAATTGGGAGATGTAATCGTTGGCCAGTTCAACTGAAAACATGATGGTGACGAGAGGAAAGAGAGAGAGAGAGTCAGAGGAGGAAGATGATTAAATAAAAGGGGTAATTTAGTCGTTTATCCCAGAACATTCAAAACACATATTCCTACATGACCACCTTTATGTCCTTTCCCTTGTTCGTGTGACGTTTTAGGGCTTTTAGAGTTCAAAAGGTATTTTACTGTCATTTCCCATTAAACTTAAATCTAAATCTTAAAATAGCAAGGATAATTATAGAATATTCAGTGTCATACTTTATTGAGATATTCAAGGTAATTAAACCCGGACCGGTCAGTGAACCGATCGGGGTACTGGCTAAAGGGTCAGTGGGTCAGACCATAGTCAAACCGGAACTAAATCGGTGAGAAATGAAATATTTTAAGCTTATAGTTTAAAATTCTAAAGGAAAATTTTAAAAATTAAAAAAATTGACCCTGACAGGTTTAGAGGGCGGGTCGCCGGTTTTCGGTTAGGTTCGGGTTAGATAACCCTGGAGATATTACATATATTAAAAGATAAATAAATAAATCCTAATGGATAAATATTTTTATTAAATATCCCTGGTAATCTGTATACCTTAATTAAATCATAATCTCATATGTCATCACTAAGGTTGTCAAACTTACTAGTTAACTTTCCGAGTTTACCTTTTGTATGTTTATAGCTCACAAAATCAGTTCGAGCCACTCTTAAATTCGTGTTAGTTGTAAACTCAAACAAACACGTAAGTTTATACACCAAATTTATCATTTTTACATTTATAGCATACAAAATCATATTAACTCACTCTTAAACTTATGTTAACATTTTCGATTTGATCATGCTCAATGGCTTTATATTTAAATTTTAAAGAACTTTATTTGTTGAGTAGGATAAATATGAATGTTAATGGATTTAGTTTCAATTATTTGTATTTAAAATATACTGAAATCAAAATTTTGTCATTTTTTATCTTTTAATTATTTAATTGTACATTATTAATATATATCTATTTTGATAAAATCAAATTCGAGTTCATCATACGAATTTACATAACTACTATGAATTTGTTTAAACTCACGAGTTAGACATTCGTCACTTTCTCTGAGTCAACTTTTTATACTTATTAATTCAAATAATACCCTTATAGTCCTTAATGTTGAATCTGAAAAGTCAACATGGTCATAAATGTAAGATATATTTAACATGTTTATCAAATTTTACCAAATTAATCCTATCGATCTTCTCACAGCAATAATCAAGTAAGGTATGGAGAATTAATGAAGATAATTATGATGTTTTAGAAAAAATATATCATATTACCTAAATTAACCAAATTTGCACCTTACGTGTATGACATGTCGACTATCAGGTAAGCATGTTTGGTCAATTAACAATTAAAATTAATTAGGATGACGGTAAAGGCAAAATTGCTCCTTTTATGAAACTTCTGGAGCAAAATTGCCCTCCGAAAAACTTGAGGCAAAATTGTCCCTCGGTGAAATCTTCTGGGGCAAAAATGCCTATTAACCCTTTTCTTATTACATCAAGGTTTTCCCCTCGAGTGTTAAAGGGCAAACGGTTTTCATTTGTCCCAATAAATTCTTTTTTCGAGATTCAAACTTATGTTCTTCTTATTATAAGGGTGAAATCCCTTGCCATGTCAATCATATTTTACCACTCTGGTCATATTTATAAGTCATTTTTAACAAAAAAAATTTGGTCTTATTTATAAGTCTAGTTTCAGGGTAGTAAATGGTTTTGTACTTTTTTACCTCTATTAATTGCAATAAACAAAAAGAATTTACTCATGTTAACTTTTGGAACCAAATATAGATAAGGGCGAAATTGAAAATTTAGCTCATAATCAATGAATTAACCAACCCTCTTTAATATGTGAAAATTAGAGTCGTTGGATAAATTAATGTGTGTGAAAACTAGCTTAGTTTGTGTTTGAAAAGCGCCCCAATGAGATGCCCATATAGGATAATAGGAAGCACGAGGCGTAATTATTTTAATTCTAAAAAATATAGTGCAATAAAAAAAGAAGGACTGGGTGGATTTAAAAATAAGATGATCGGTCTAAAAAGGATGATCGGATGAATAGCGATAAGGATGAATCTTTGAAAAACTGCCCGTTGGGATAAGACAGAAAACAAAATTAAGCATACTCTGATCCTTTTTTAAAAGATTTTTTATTGATTTTTTGTTTCCATAATAGTCTGTGAGATAAAGGTTTGACAATATTAACAAATAACCTCAATTATTAAATACGACAGAAATATAAAAATATTTCAGGCTAAAGTATATATTTAGTCATTTATATTCACACTAAGGTTCAATTCAGTCCCTTAAATTTATAAAATATGCTTTTAGCCACTTAACCCTAACACCGTTAGTCTCATCTAACGGAAAATAATGACTGCACAATTAAATAAAGCATGCTTTAATTTTAAAAATATAAAATGAAATTCTTGTATATGCTAACTGACTAGTTAACAGATAATATTTTAATAACCAGAATTATTGCCTCATCTTCTTCCCACCTCCTCACTCTCTTCTATTATATTAATGATTTATCCACTTCAATGTTCCTTCCATTTTCTTATTCATTTCTTAGCAGTTGGCACTTCTTCTGCCTCTAATCCTCTCTTTTTGGCACTCCTTCCATTTTTATACTCCTTTGTTTATTTTAATCAACTCCAAGAAATCAACGTGGAACACGGATTGATAGAGTTGACCGGGATTAGAGGGAAAAAAAGTTATAAGAAATAGTTAAAATAGACAATGAAATAAGAAGAATGAGGAGGTGATTGTGGAATAATGAGTGGCAGAGATAATACTGGAGAAAAAGGGGAAGAAATATTAATGGCTTGTAAATTAAAAATTTCAAGAAAATTAAAAAAGACAATTAGAGACATGAATGACTATTAAAAAATGAAAGGAACGTTGGAGTCGACAAGCTATTACTAGAGAAAAATGATGAGTGTGTATAGGTGGGAAGAAGATGGAGGCGATAACTGCGGCTGTTATATTATTTGGTCAGTTGGAATATACAAGAATTCATTTTTATATTTTTAAAATTTAAGCATATTTTATTTAACTGTACAATTAGCATTTTTCGTTAGATGAAACTAACTGTATTAGGGTTAAGGGACTAAAAATACACTTTATAAATTTAAAGAACTAAATTGAATTTTAGAGTAAACATAAATGACTAAACGTATATTTTAACCGATATTTTAAAGAAGGAAAGAAACAGGAGATGTCGTTTCAATTCAGAATGGATCAAATTGTTTATGAATTATTTGAGCTCTATAACTCTATCTCTACAAACAAAATCGTATATGTTTGTATTCGACTTGATTTTTAAGGCCAGAAAAACAACTTGTTAATTTTCTATAAACTGCCATAAATAATTAACTATGTATGCTGGTTTTGAAAAACAGTAGATTGTTTGCACACTCATATGAAAGATTTTTATATACACGGAAGATTGTTTGCACATAACGGAAGATCATTTGAACACATAGAAGATCGCTTGCATGCCTGGTAGCATTCAGTAATTAATTTGCCCCAGAGGTATTTTTAAGCGATTTTCCCTTTCATTTACTGTTGATGCAGAATATTTTTTATTTTTATTTTTATTTTTTTCCTGATAAAAGGGCAAAGCCCATAAGATTACACTAAGACATGCTTAGGTAAGGCAATTCCGACAAAGTCTTCCTAAAGAATCTTGCAGACTTCTGCAGGTGGCTCTTGCCAAAACGTGGACTTGTACTAAGGATTCAAACACATGGAAACCATTTTATCTGCACATCGATTTTCTTCCCTATAGACATGCGTAATAGTGATATGCCACTCTCTTTTTTTATTGGATCTTTAATCTTCCTTGATATAAGAAAGCAGCCTTGCAAACTGCTGTGGTTTTTGAGCTCATGGATTACTTGTTCTGCATCACACTCCAGCTCAATCATGCGAAACCCCAACTACCAGCAGAGCTTAAGTCCTTCCATAATACTTGTCACTTCAACTCTATAGCTATTGCATTTGCTGATCCGCTTTGTGAACCCCCTAGCCACTCTCCACAATCCCCCTGCTTACACCTCCACATCCTGAGAAGTTGGATGAGGTTTCCATTCCATCAACATCCAGCTTACACCATCCTTGTTTTGGTAATTTGCAAGAAACCCATATGATTTCATACTTGTTTCCTTGCTTCTTATCACCTTTCCAGATACTCTTGTAGATTTCCCTGTGTCATCTAATGATTTTTTTGGTGTCACAAGGCATATGGAAGTCCTCTTCATGAATTTGTTTGTTTCTCCATTTCCAGATATGTCAGCATGTGGTTGTGAAAAGTTTTAACGAATACTCCTCTATATCTTCCTTCCCTATATGCTTTAGATTTACTTGGACCCAATCACGCCATGCAAGTGAGAAGAAAACGTTCTGTCTAGCAGGTGGCACCATTATGCTCCACACCATTTTAGCTTGCGGGCAATCTCGGAGGGCCTGATGAAGTTGGTCTTCCCAATCCTCTTTACATATTTCACATACCCCCTCCCCATGTCCCTACCCACTTGTTCTTTTCTTTGTCACTAGTCTATTATGAAGAGTCTGTCATAGGAACATACGAATCCATTCTGGTACTTGTATCTTCCATATGATCTTCCATACCCCATCCTGGTTTCGGCTTCCACCTTCATTGAGGTGAGAATAATATTTTATTTTTTTAGTATATTGTTTCTGAATGTTGTGGAGACAAAAAAGTGGAAAAACCTTTGCACTAAACTCTTGATCAAATAACAAACAACTTCAAAATCAGAAACCAAAGACACTAATTAAAGCATTTATTTATATAGTCAGTTTGAAAATCAAAATCAGATTCATTTTATTTAGTTATAACTATAATAATCTAATGTAATGCAACCCTAGCTAATTTTTTTTACCTATAAATATTAATATTGCTGATATTTAACTATATTTAATATTAATATCGATATGTAATGAAAATAAAAGTTGCTACTCCCTTCCGATCTCTAATATAAGACATATTTAACTAATTTGATTAAATTAAGGAAATTATCTGGGTTAATTAATATGACATGTATTTTTTAAAACACCGTAGTTATTTTCCTTAAGTTACTCCTTATTCGTTTCCTTGCTTTTTGTTGTGGGAGCATCAACAGGGTAAATTAGAAAAATATTAATAAATATGAAAACAATATCTTATATTTATGACTAAGATTAACTCCTTAAAGGCTTAAACATGTTTTGCACTCCCTCCGGTCCTAAATATAAGACAAAATTGACTTTTTTAGAGAAATTAACAAAACGAATTAAATTACTTTAGATTATTAATATTTATATTTTTTTTCTCCAAGCTAACTAGTTTAACTAATAAACTGATATATAATATAAGGATACACAATATATAATATGATTAAGTAGTTTATTTAACTTCCTTAATTTCTAAAAAAAAATCAATTTTATCTTATATTTAAGACCAAAAAAATATTAAACAACATATAAGTATTATATTTTCTTGTAGCGTTTCCATGAGATTGGCCATGCCAACAACATGCTCGCATTTTACGGCATCAATATAACATAAATAAAGCAATAGCACGCCACGCTTTTTGACAAATTGTTTTCAAGATTGGAAAATACTATATATCTAGAAATCATAATTACTCCTCTGTTCTTTTAATATAAAATATATTTAGTAAGTTGATTTTGATAATAAATATAAGATATAATTCTTATATTTGTCAATTCTTTTTTTATTGACCTCTATTAATATCCCCTCAATAATAATTAAGGATGATAGATAATGGAGCGATCGAGGAAGATAACTATAAAATTTTAGAAAATATATATTATATTAATTAATTAATTTAATCAATATATTTAACTCAAATGAATATGTCTTACATATTACGGGAGGGTGAGGCTATATTGCAGGAGCAGGGATGCTTGAAAAATACTCATTCTCTATAAAAAACGCACATAATAAAAAAAATTCTATATTACCATTAGAATCATTTTTTCCAAAGTTTGCATTAGAATTATTTTTAGAGAAAAAATATAAAAAGAATTTTTAAATTATAAAATCTTAAATCAGGTTTGTTACCAAAAATTGATAAGAAAATAATGGAACCTGATAATAAATTCACAACTCAATTTTTTTTGGGAAATACCAAATCTAGAATTTTATAATTTTTTTATATATTATTATTATTTTATTTATAATTATTAATATTCAGTCTCTATAAAAAATGCACATAATAAATTTTTTTTATCTACTATTATTTATATCAGAATTATTTTTTTCCAACAATTGTATCAGAATTATTTTTATTTATAAATCTCTTTTTATTTTTCCTTTTATTTAATAATCATAGAATTCAAGTTGAGTGGTATAAATAAATAAAAGCTAATGGAATTATTTGTTATCGGAAAGTATTTCATAAGATGAAAGGGAAGTTTCATCACACTGCTATAATACCGTCAATATGTTCTATAGCAGTGAATGCAAAGTTTTAAAGGGATAACTTGAACATAAAGTGGGGTAGCCGAGATGAGAATACTGAGATGGATATATGGTCATTTATGATAAAATAAGATTCGTAATAATAACATATATAAATAAGTTGAGTGGTATTTATTTATTAAAGAGAAAACGGTGAAAGATCATTTAAGGTGGTTTGTCCACATTTAAATAAGGCAACTAACTATTAGAGTCCTCCAAAATAAAGTAGAGGAAGACAAAAGTGTATATTTAGAATCTTTTAGTAAATAATCTGTGTACATATTTGATTTTTAATAGAATGTTATAATATCATACGATTTATATCACCTAATCAAATAAGAGTAGGATGTTGCAGCCGCCACCCTTCATTTAATACGTTTAATTGATAATTAAAAATTGAAAAAGAAAAAGGAAGAGAAAAAAAAAAAGGAAAA
The DNA here is from genome assembly GCA_963855925.1 of Inga laurina. Taxonomy (NCBI): domain Eukaryota; kingdom Viridiplantae; phylum Streptophyta; class Magnoliopsida; order Fabales; family Fabaceae; genus Inga; species Inga laurina. Next base: position 859,600 of record OY979708.1, on the reverse strand, counting down.
GGAACGGTTTCACTGTTTCAATACGGCATTCCTGTCCCCGCTCCCCCGCCTGAGGGGGAGAACTTCAGACGGTCCAGTTGAAGATCTGGACCAACCACAACGCTTCCTACATCACTCTTTTCTTTTCTCTTCTTTGCTTTTATTTTATTATATTTCGAGTGTGTCTCCCCAGAAACTTTCACCTCCTAATCAGGGTCGTTGAGATTTTTCAATCATTGAAACTATCTCCGAGGCTTTTTCTTCTTCCGTGATTCCCATAATTTCAAGCTTCTTTGAAAATCTGTGCTTCAGTTTTTGACCACTGGTTCTTCTTTGCACGACTCCCCAACACTCTTTTTTTTGGGTCCATGAATCATGGCTAATGCCTCTCCAATGTAGCTTCATTGTAACGCTATCTTTCATATCGTACGAGGACGAGCTATATTTCTTCATATCCCCTCATTTCTCTCAGGTTTCAAAAATCGTGCTCTGTTCTCGTTCTTGCAGCCGTTCAGTATTTTCATATTCTGCAATTTGCGCGAGTCGTGGCCTCAATTTATGGTACCTAGACTTTCTGGGTACTTTCTAGTAGTGTGATTTTGTTTCTTTTTTATTGGTTTTGTTGTTAACCCTTCTTGTTCATTTTTCCTTTTTGGTAGAATCATTGATCGCTGCTTCCCGCGAGTCTTTGTGGATAGGAAAAGTCAGATCTCTACTTAGAAGCAGTGACAACTTCCATTGCTTCTCATTTTGAATCTTTCTTCAACCTTTTTTATTTGATCCCTTACAGAATATAGCGTGGATTTTGGGTGCACAGAACGAACCCACTATTTCATTTTCTGCGTTATTGCTTGAGATATCAGCGATCCAGCGTAAAAAGGCTTGTGTAAAGTGTGATCTCGTTTCTTGGTGGCCTATACGCTCAGCTTTGTCTGGGAAGATGTTCATTTCTAGTGAAGGGCAGATTCTGTTCCATTCAGAGCATGCATCAGAAAATGTCATTGAGGCTTTCAAATCAACTTCCTCGAATTTAAATCCAGATTCGGTTAATGGGTCCCTAGCAGCTGCTGAATTCCCCGATTCGCCTCCAGTTTCCACCATTTACACTGATGTTGGCGTCATTCCCGAACACGAAAAGAATGAGCAAGAGCAATTGATATTAAATCTAGAACGTATAGTGTCTCGTCATTTTCCTTTATTACGAATTTAATTTGGGGACGAGAAGCTTTATTCAACTGCAATGAAACTGATTTTTGGAATTGAGTTGGTTGTGTAGGAGAAGTAAAGCAGCTGAGGAACGAGCAGTGCGTATTTGATAAAAAGCGGAGAGAAGCTCTGAGCAAGATACTGGACATTAAAGGTAGTGAGCATATGCTGTCCAAATAGAAGCTCTGCTTGCAGGAATCTACTGTATACTATTACCATACTTTCCAGTGCTAAGAGTTGCATTTTGCAATCCAGGCAGCATTCGAGTATTCTGTAGACTTCGACCCTTTTTATTAGCGGAGAAGAGAAGAACTTCCGAGCCAGTTTCAGCTGCATCAGAAAGGATTCGGGTTAAATTGGGAGGAACTAGGAAAGACTTTGAATTTGATAAGGTCTTCCCTCAAGAAGCAAACCAAGGCTAGTATTTAATGCTGTTGCTAAGTTATCCTTACTTTCGGAGTTCAAAAATTTTCTCATGGAGTATCTCCCTTTTGAACCTCTGCAGAAAGTGTTTTCGTAGACGTAGAACCAGTTCTCCGATCTGCAATGGACGGACACAATGTGTGCGTTTTAGCTTATGGACAAACAGGCACTGGCAAGACATTCACAATGGTGAGTTGGAGTATCATTACTGCGTTCACATGCATGTTTTATATTTATTGTCTTTGTGCAGCAGCACCAGATATCAGCGGTAAGTCTAAATTCTGAAATAATCCTGTAGAATGGTACAAACGAGCAGCCAGGAATTATTCCCCGTGCTCTTGAAGAGTTATTTCGTCAAGCCTCTCTGGAGAATTCGTCATCCTTTACATTTTCAATGAGCATGTTAGAAGTTTACATGGGTAGTCTGAGAGATCTGCTGGCTCCGAGACCATGCGGTAGAGCCTATGAACCTGTGACAAGATGGTGAGCTTTTTCTAACCCTGAATTTTTGTTCAAGACTTAATTTCAATAGCACCCCATTCTTCTGATGTTCTTATCTTAGGCTATCCCTTTTTCCAGCAATCTCAACATTCAAACAGATCCAAAGGGATTGGTCGAAGTTGAGGGTCTCTCAGAAGTGCAAATCTCAGATTCTGCTAAGGCCAGTTGGTGGTACAACAAAGGTAGGAGGGCAAGATCCACTTCATGGACTAATGTGAATGAGGCATCAAGCAGGTCACACTGGTGGGTTATAGGTCTAATCAGATACTTCAAGCCTTTTCCATGGATTTCTTAGCTTGATAATTACGTTATCTGTTTAGCTTCATATATCTAGCTTGACAAGGATCACCATATTCCGTCGTGGATATGCTTTGGAAAGCAAAAGTGAAATAAGCAAATTGTGGATGGTTGATCTCGGAGGAAGCGAGCGGTTACTGAAAACTGGAGCCGTAGGACTCACACTTGATGAGGGCAGGGCCATTAATCTCTCTCTTTCAGCTTTAGCTGATGTCATTGCAGCTTTGAGGAGGAAGAGGAGTCATGTGCCTTACAGGTAGGTACTCTGCCCCTTTCTTAATTAAAATACTTCAAGTTTAATTATGCCCTTCTAGCTGTTGGATGTGAAAGTGTGCCTGAAAAAGCTAATAACTGCAGACATGGGCCATGCCGTTGGCTGCTGTTATCTTGCCATCTCAATTGTTGTACCTTTTCTCACAATGAAAGCTTCATCTAACTGATTTTTGTCTTCCATGTTTGCAGAAATAGCAAGCTAACTCAGATACTCAAAGATTCTTTAGGTATGATACTGTACTGTTTGCTATTTTGCATGATCCATACAGCACCAACTTCTGCTCACATAAAATGAGGATAGTTTTCTGGTGTAAGTTCATAGGACCGCTGGATTCAATTAATTTGATTTACTTAGCAGAATATAATAGACTAGAATATGAACAATGGGATATTTGCTGAAAGGTCAACAACGGTATGAACCATGTATAGTCATGCGAAGATCTTGATGCCTACTGAATTTATCAAAACCAGAAATGTCTAATTTGTAATTAGTTATCCAGGTAATGGTTCGAAGGTCTTGATGCTTGTGCACATAAGCCCTTACGAAGAAGATGTTTGTGAGACAATGTGTTCTTTAAACTTTGCAAAGAGGGCAAGAGGAACGGAATCCAACAAAGAAATACCAGAGGTAAACTTGCTGATAGTTGTCCCAAGGTGAGTTTCAGAGCAGAAACTGTTTGAAGGTAGCTAACTATCTATACACCCATGTACCGTAGGAATTGAGAAAACAAAAGGAGAAGAAGATCATGGAGCTCGAGGAAGAGATGAGGGAAGCTGAAAAGGAACACCAGAAATTACGGGATCAAATACAGAAGGCTGAGTTCAAGCTAGACGAACAGAAAAAAGTCCTCTCAACTACATATAAGCTTCAGGAAAACGATGACAATTCCCCTATAAGCCCTAAAAATAATGTGAAAGAGGTCACTGAAACCCCAAAAGCATCCAAGAAATATGTGAAAAGCAATATATCGAATTCTATGCCTCGATTCATGACTTCCACGGTTGCCAGTCGCCAAAGGCAGAGTGCTTCGGAAAGAGAGATAGTTGGAAGATCAAGAAGTTTAAGATCAGCGATCACTAGAGGTTCCCTCCAGTTTTCAGGCTCCCAATCACTGAATTACTCGGATCTCCGATTGAAAGCAGTAATACAAAACACAGCAGGAAAATCTCGGCTTGGTGAAACCACTGAGAGTCCTAAATGCAATGGTTTGGAATCAAAAACCACCAATCCTGGAAGCAGGATGATCACTTCATCGGATCCTAACGTGGCAGTTACATTACGTCGTCATAGAAGAAGAATGTCCAATCTGATCTGACGGGGAAAATGAAGACGCGTCGCATCTTGATTGCATAACATTTTGTGAGGTGTCGCATGCTAAACTGTTTTTATTTTCTGCTGTGTAACATAACAAATACGAGCGAGTGGTGGATGGTGTGTTAATTCTAATAGGCATGCTGTGTTGAATTTGGTTGCCAGTTCGGATCTGTCAACTAATTGTTTAACTGCATCCTTTTTTTTTTTTTCTTTGGGAGCTTCCTGGGGTCCCATTAATGTTCATTCTGTACTGAAAAACCTACAATTGGCCTTCATTATTAAGTAATACGTTCTGATCTGATGCCAGCCCAGCAATTTTCTCATTCGTTCTTTTTTGAAAGATCCTAGTACAAGTTTTTTCTTTGGACTGATGAGAAAAAGGCAGTCAAGAAGAGGAAGATTTTGTAGTTGATAGTTTCAAAACCCCAAAAATGTAGCCAACTCATTCTCAAGTGAAAATGAGTTTGAGAAAAAGGTTGGTAAACTAGATGATCAAGACTCAGAGTGGAGAGTAGCTTAGTGCACCATACCTGCGTGCGGGCTTTGGAGTTTGGATAAATAGGGATCGAATGAATGGCTTCGTTTAAATTTATTTGGCAGTGCGGCATCAATATCATTGGATGGTCAATGGTCAAGAAAGCCCATGGCGGAATATTATTAATAATTTCACTCGAATATGCGCATGCAATCAAACGCACACTTCCTGCTTCCTAGAGGCGCTTCACCAATCTTTGGACCCAAAAAGGGTCAAAAAAGGCGTTTCACCCGTTGTTTTTGGATTACAAAATTCTAACAAAGGTAGCCGATTTATTTATCATGGGTTGCGAAGAAGCAAGTCGTCGTAATAATAATAAATAAATAATAGTGGATCCCATTGGAGGGCACTTTTAAATCGGCGATGATGAGGAAGAGGCAATTAAGTACAGATTTGAGCCATTCCAACATGGCGGTGGACTTGACAAGAATCACCTTACGGCCATTCAAGCTAAGCGACGTTGATGATTTCATGTTATGGGCAGGAGATGATCAAGTGACTCAGAATACTCGATTGAAGACGATCAGAAGCAGAGAGGAGGCTTTGACTTTCATAAGAGATGCTTGCATACCTCATCCATGGCGTCGATCCATATGCATTGACGATCGCTGCATCGGCATGATTTTCGTGAGTCCTGGCTCAGGAGATGAGAGATGCAGAGCAGAACTTGGATATGCTCTTGCTGCTCCCTTCTGGGGCCAAGGCATCACTACTAAAGTAGTTAAAATGGCTGTGTCCCAAGCCTTCAGCCACTTCCCAGATTTGCTCAGATTAGAGGCTTTAGTTGATTGTCACAACAAGGCTTCACAGAGGGTGCTGGAGAAGGCCGGCTTCCTCCGGGAGGCTCTCTTTAGAAATTATGTAATCGTGAAGGGCACCGTCAGGGATGTTGTTGTCTACAGCTTTCTGCCATCAAATACTAGTAGTCCCTCCCACCCCACTCTGCTCTAGTCATGTTTATTTGGTTTGGATTGGGAAACTTTGCTCTTGCCCTTTGGCCCCTAAATAAGTCATTATTATGGAAAGCTCCCTGCATACATCAATATTGTTCTGAACGTCTATTAGTGGATTGTATCATCTTTCCTCAATATCTCATCCTGTTGAATTCCTTAATTTTATTAATAGTTTTACACAAGTGTCACCACATCCCACACCCACAAAATACATCTTTACACGGTACCTTCTTCGTAAAAGGTGCATTAAATTTGAGACTGGGGATTAATTAGATTACATATATTAACAGTTATTGGTTACACATGCAAGTTATGGACACAAGTGATTTTACTTTTACAAAATGGCTCTGCCGCCTGCTGCAGCAGCCGCAGCAATTGATGAGCGAAAAGTGGCATTGCTAAGGGGTGGAATTTACAGAAATCTCCTGTGGCAGAGGCGAAGCCATCTGGTCTTGATAAGATGGGATAACTAAACGCTGCAGGGACTTTAAAACCACAGTGAGCTGCGCAAATGAGGGGCGCAAATTTGGATCCCTGCATAAAACAAAAGTGGAATCACGGAGAGAAAAAGGTCATCACGTAACTTGAACATCCAAGTGAAAGAAAATCCAAAACTAAAGAACTAAATATTAATATGCTATATCACTAAGAAGCTGTGCTGTATACAAGTTATGAATAGTATGAGACGAGGCCCACATCTAGTTTTAAGTTAACAAGTTAATGAGGCTTACTGTTGCCAACATTCCCAAATTATTCGTGCAACAACGGGGTCAATTTCCTTGGGGATATCTAGGCGACGGTTTTGGAAACCAACCGCACCAACAACCTGCATAGGGTTCATTCCACTCCATGGCAACCTTAGAGTGGCAAGCTCCCACAGGATGACTCCAAAACTATAAACATCACACCTGAACATATAACAAGACAGATATTATTAAAAATACAGTCAAATATATTGAATTTATATAAACATAAATGTTAAATGGATAAATTCAAATATAGTGAATAAAAGATTTTTTCTGACTTAACTCACTTCTCATTTGAGGGCTCGTTGCGGAGAACTTCGGGAGCCATCCATTCAGGCTAACATGCAGAGGAAATTTAACTCAGTATTGGATATAGAGAAGGTAGATTAATACACAGGATGCATGTTCTTAAATATAACATCAACCAGATAATTGCAGTCTTTTTAAATTCTCACCGTTCCAGCAGTGGACTTGGATGACAAAAATGTGCTGTGCTTCAAGCGTGATAACCCAAAATCACAAACCTGAGAAAGGAAAAAGGTATGTCAGAGTCTTTATCACTGGCACCTTGTGATTCTTCCGCGCCCCCCCCCCCCCCAAAAAAAAAATCCCCAGCAAAATATATGAGGTGCATAACTTTTGACTAAACTAAACTGATTGAGAACTTCATACAAAACATACAGCCAATACAGTTTGTAAGGGTGCATTATAGTTCTAGAAATATGTCGAGAAAATAAACCAACAAGGCAAATCATTTACACATTTGTCGTATCATATTTAGAAAAGCTAAACAGTGCACAAGCAGCCATAGATGACATTTTCCACATTACTACACATGGCCAGATAATTGACTTAGATAATCAAAGTTTAACCAATTTAACATTTTCCACAATACTGCAGAGACAAAACACATACGCCGAACCACATCATATTTGATTATGCTCAAAAGTATAATGTTCTGCACTAAAACCAGTAGTTGAGAACATACTTTCCACTTTCCAGGTTATCAACCAACTTCACTAAACTAAAAAAAGATGAAATTAATGGCAAACTAGGCAATGTGAATATACATGAATCTTCCACTGTGTACCTTGACATTCCAGTTATTATCAACCAAAAGATTTGGCGACTTTAGATCTCGGTGAACAATTGTAGGTGTGCTGGTGTGCAAGCAGTTCATGCCTCTTGCCTGCAAATCAGAGGGCAATAAGATTGAAATCTCAAAGATATAAATGATTTTATTGAAAAAAGGATGATGATTTAGTTATTTCATCATTCATACCACATCCAAAGCCATTTTTATTCGACGCTTCTCGTCAATCTGACAATTAGGACGATGAAGAATCTTGTACAAGCTTTCTCTGTAAATAATTCAATCAACAACACCATTGCAGCACAAGTGATAAATAAAATAATAAATAAAGTGCACCTAATTGCTCATCACATTACGCAAAGAGTGCTTAACTTGTGGAGACCTATACAGATAATGAATGTTACATTACTACGCCAAAGATCAGATGTTAAACCAAATGACCTTAGGCTAATAAAAAATGATAACGAATTAACAATCAAAGTGAAGAAATCTACCTTGGAAGAAACTCTGAAATGATCGAGAGATTGGGAGGACGAGTAACAGCACCCATAAAAAGAACAATATTTGGATGACGCAATCGACGCATGATCCGTACCTAGCCAAGAGAAAGGGCATCGATTAGTTGTTTTCCCTTAGAAAAAAATCATAGGCGACCCTTGCCCATGATTCATGTTAACCCAGTGGACCTTCCTTTTAAGAAAAGATGACTTGATCCGTCATTTGTCCAGTCCACTTTTTCAGAAGAGAAAATTTAGATCATATCATAATTGGTTGTTTGACCAACATCAGAAAGAAAAATACTTTCTGGATCCAGACTTTTCAACCTCTAAAGTAATTTATGACAATGTAATGCTTCTAACATTTTGGTTCTATTGGGGGAAAATTAACAAAGGCGAAAAACAAGATGAATAAATATTATCACCATCAGAGGTATCATAACTGATGAGCTGCTTTTTTCCCATGGATGACATCCTCTATAAAAGCAACACCAGCATTATAACTATGAGTTTATTTTCCACAAAACACTTCATTATTAGTGAATTAATTCATTACTCAATTCTTCCAAGTGGCTTATCATCTACAGTAATGAAATGACATTCTTAATATCCATTTACTTTCCCCAATTCCATTTCATTTAAGCAAATAAGTGTATGTTAACTTAATGCTTACTTCTCTCTTAAATTCAGCCAATGCAGCGCCTAAAAAGTCTTGATCCAGAAACTTCTTAACAGCAACCTCCTGATATTTCATAAACCACCAGCCACAAATTAAAAAAGGATACTTGAGCACATTATCTTTTGAGGAAGTTCTCTTTGGTAAAAGGGTGAGCAAGTTCTAGAACTAAGCAAACCAAGACAATTTATCAGCCAAGCAAGATATATCAACTTCAGAATCATAATTTCTTTCCTCTGGACCTAAATGGAATTTCAATACACCATTTCATGAAAGACCCAGAAGATTCTAGGTGCTGGTAGTTAGAATCAGTTAAGAAGTTAATATTGTTGAGACTAGTATTGGTAAGTTGTGTTAGCTAGAAGTCTGTGATACTCTATAAATACTCAGTACCCTCTTGATTAAATGAATGAGTGAGAATTCTGTTGCCTATCATTCTGTGTTCAGCTTCATCTGAAGTTTTTGTTAAACATCTGTTGCCTATCATTCAACAACTAATCTAAAGTTTTGCAAGAGATATTGATTAAAGAAAACTTCTATTGAATCTTGTGTAAGAAAAGGAAAAAGAAAGTAGAATAACAACCAAATAATATTTAAGTCAACAAGAGCTGGTTGTCATTGGACCATAAGGACAGATCTGTAAGACAAAGAAATTGCTAATACTCAGGAGACGACCATAAAAACTTCCTTTCAGTATGGATAATCTTCCTAGTCAACTATATAAAGAAATCATGATACTCACAGTGCCATTCCAGTCAGCACGGAATACCTCACCATATGAACCTAATAGCAACAAAGCAGAAACTTAAAACAGTTACTCAGGGAAAACCAATATATGGACAAACTAATGTAAATCACACCACAAGCTTTAATAATTAGTTATTGAGACACACTTTTGAATCCTTGCAAGAGTATGTCAAGTGTCAAAATAGGCGAGCTCAAGATGTTAAACCCTGCTTGCATAAATAGTATAGAACTGAATTGACGCTTTCAGAGTAATGACTCGTGATCAATTAAAAAGTCAGGTAATTTTGTAAATCTGGGTTATCAATTGGTTCGTTTGCTACCGTGCCGAAACTTCTTACTGAATAGTGAACCAATACCAAACCAACACTCCAGCAAATAGTGAAATTCAAGCAAGAAATTAAAGACGAGCCCGGTGCATTACCTAGACCTATTCTTTCACCAATAATCAAATCCTCCCATGGAATTTCACAATCACCCACATCTACATCATCCAATATTTGATCAGCCCCTATAGCAATGAAATCAATTGGTGAGCTTGGACGCTCTGAGGCCTCTAATTTCAAATTGCTCCCCATGAATCTGTCGTGTGTGCACTTTCTCCGGTCATGAAGCTTAATGTCATTGTTCTCTTGTTCTTTAGCCACATCTACCATGTCATTTTCAAAGTATACTCCATTTCTTTTGTTACAGTCCTCTTTGAGATCCCCAACCCTGTTCAGCTCACCTGCACCAGGTGCCAATGCTGAACCAGTGACTTCCATCAAATTGAGAGTATTTCCATTTCTATTTATATTAGAATTATGTGACGATTGGGACCGATATTCACTAGGATCATGGTTGATTTTTTTGGGAGTGTCATTGTAAGCATAACGATTCTTCCACATCAATGGTACTGGGGGTTGGCCAGAGACAGAATTATCTCTCATAATTTGAAGCTCAGGAGACTTATTTTCCACAGGCTTGTTGTGTACAGAGGTCTTGCCAGTTCCTTTTATCTGGAAAGGGTTAAGATCTGCAAAAAGGATCCTCGAGTTGTCTGGGCTATCCTGATTATAGGGTACAATATTGGCATTCAATCTTGTCCCATCACCAATTGCATTCATTCCAAGAGTCCCCTTGTACAGCAAAGTGCCAGATGATGGGGGCAATTTTTCTGGTTGGCTGGAAGTTGCTCTATTGGGCATTTTGGAAGCAACAGCACCGGAGTCTTTGCTTGAGCTTGTTTTTGAAGACATTTCTGACTTCTCAAGAGATAATTTTCCAGTGAATGGTGATGAACCACCTCTTTTCACAGAAAAATGACTACTTCCTTCACCATCAGATGATATTTGTCTTGAGTAAGAAAACCCACTTTCTTTACTGGATTGTAAACTTGGCAAAATCTTGGGGTTGTATTGCTTAAAGGCAGTATCCTTTGCACTTAAGTCAGCTGGAATAAGTGTTCCAGGAGCAGCCATGAGATCAACCAAAAACTCCCTGCAAATACTTGAGATATCAGTACCAGAAAGTACCTGAACAGCTGCCAAAAATTTTTTTGGGCACAGTTAATGAGATTTTGACGTTTGCATCATAAAAAATACCAATACTTGAAAAACAATGAAAAATGACAGCAGACGATGAAGAACAATGCATACTTTCAACCGCACAAAACATGCATATGCTTATGTGCATGGTCACACAGATCAATAACCATAAGTTGAGAAAAAATGAATCAAAAATTAACGGATAACAAAATTCTATAACCTTTCATCATCCAACTTTATTATGTTCACAGCATCATCCTCAACACCAGTATAATGACTGCCTTTTACCAGTCTACAAGGCATCTTGATATTGTCAGCTAATACCTAAACCCAGAGAAACAAAAATTATTTGAAACAGCCAACAATTTGACAGGCAAGACAAATATGTAATGATAAAATCTAAACATAACCTTAGTAAGATTATGTAATGAAATGTAGGACTTGAAAAATTCTAAAATCAGTTACATGACTTATTATATATGTGCAGAATCAGAAAATTTTGTGATAGTACAACCAATGATGAGCAGAGTTGTGTAAAAAAATAGACAATTCAAGCTAAATTTAATCCACTTTAAGACTTCCCTAAATTAGAATGAAAAATTTTCTGCGTGAATGCTGGTGCTCTGAAATAATAACATCCAACTTATATTACCTTTTTTATCCCAAGTTACCATTACTTTCTCCAACAAAATTTTTTAACAAACTATATCGTTAGTTCATGTCCCGTTCACTGGATTTCAATTATATGCAGTTTGTTTCCTAGCATTTTGCCTATTTTCCCAGCATTTTGCCTATTTTCCCTGATGAGGGCGAGATTAAATAGTGTTAACATCAAATTATGGCCAACAAGGTACCAACCAACCAACCAACAGTGATGCTGACCTTGAAAAGCAAAGCCCGATGCCTGGATAGCCCAATATTTATGGACCCAAGAGGCAATACACTTGTGTGAAGGGATGTTCTTAGCTCCGTACTTCTTTCCATCCATTTCGCCAATGCAATATTAGCATCCTTTACAGGACCACCCATGTGCCCCGTAACAAGTTCAGCAAGCCTTTGTACCAAAACACCGACCTTGGTAACTGGGCAGTCTAATGCTATGCAATGGGCAATTTGCAACAGCTCTTCCAAGACGGGATCAATCTTTCTATTAACCACGACAATTTCAAAATTAGAACTTCCAGGATTTCCTTCAAGATCTGCCAGAGATGGCATTTTCTTCTGCATTGCAGCATCATTACAGAGGCTGTATACATCATAAAAACCATCTGCCACTCTCTCCTCATAGTCAAGAACATTGTATTCCTGATCATTCGAAAAGCATGATGAAAGACGAGTCACGCCAGAATAATTTAAGAATGGAGACAAGACAATTGAGAACAGATTTAATTATTTCTGTCTTGAAGCCCAACCAATACGAAACAGGAGAAAGAGCACATGATCACTAGTTGGCTTGGTGCAAAAATCACGTATGAGACTTTTTTTTTTTTTTTTTATAAGTGGAATCATGCATGAGACTTTAGAACGACGAAAAACCATATCACTGCAAAATTTAAACTTCGACTATTGACTGAACTCACCCAGTACTGCCTAGATAGTGCCTCCGCTTCGTTATCCTTACTCATTGCGCAATGAGTTTGATGACCTCCTAAGCTCAGTAACGTTGCCGCTCGGATCTGATCCTTCTCAGGATCATCCCGGAACTCCGAATTGGAAGCGCTGATGGCTAGGGCTAACTGAACCTGGAACTCTTCCTCCGAAGAGAAATAGTCTTGAAAATTGGACTGGGCAGATTGGGGAGTGGAAGTGCTGCCAGCTGGTGGAGGAGCAGGGGAAGGCGATGGTGAAGAAGAAGGGGGGCTAGGCATAGAAGTACCGAAATTCTGAACAGGAGGAGTGATACGGAGATCGGAGACGTCAGATTGTGAGTTTACTGCGGCGGAGGAGGAAGGAGGAGCTTCATGGGATCGATTAGGATCGTGATTGCTACCAATATGAAGCCTCTTGAAAATGTTCTTCATTTCGGTTGTGACTGTCTTCCGCTGTATCTTGAATTCATCAATTCAATTGATATTCTCTGTGAGCTCCTGGGAGGGACAAGACTCGTTGCCGGAGTGGAGGCCACCAGATTCAGCGATGGCCGGTCATAAAATGGGCACAGCGTTGGCCTGAAATTACGAGGATGGCATGCACACTTGTCTACGCTAGCCCTTTTACGCGGAATTAAAGGGCCAATTGGATATCGACATGGCAACCTACGTGTCAAATCAACGTGGCTTGGTGGACTTATCGTGCCGTTACTATTATCAATTTATATTATGCCCCCTCTTTTCTCTTTCTTCATGTCTTTTTGATTATTCATTCGAGAATCTAATTAAATAGAAGAGTCATTGGTTTATAGTGGCCTCTTTCCACCTTTCTGCTTAATGCAACTACAAGTCTCGATTCCTCAATTGTCATCAGGAGGACTCGCACGTCGTAGTCAAGATGCCCATGGCACAACGCAAAAATATAATTTTTTATGTGTTTTTGTCGGCCAATTCACACGCACCATATCCACGTAACTTGTGAAAACAAGATATATTATTCTACAACTCTAATGAACCTTGCATCTGCATGCTGGATGGGAGAATCTTCACCAAATTACATCAGGACGCGTAAACCCATATTCAAGTTCAACACCACTGTTCACCAACTCTTGAAATTCTACTTCCCCAGCACACCGTGGTTTGGGAATATACAATGGGAATTTTTGTTTCAGGATGATGAGAGTTATTAATTAGTGTTAAGTGAATATATATATATATATATATAAATAGTTCAGAAATGGAAATAAAAAACTAACTTGATTAGTCTCGAAATTGCCTCTTCATAATCACAATAATCAGAATTAGAGAAGGATATATCATGTTAATTAAGCATGTAAACCTCCCAAGAATAAGCTTCTATTTCCAGGTAACTCCTCTCTCAAGCACGTCAAGTCCAGATTATAGAAAAATAGACCTTGTCGATCGTCACGACTCACGAAGGACATGTCAAAATGATGATCGTAAATAGCAAAAACAAACCGATGGTTTATATTGATCAGCAAACACAGCTTCATTCGCGGCCAAATGTTTGCGACGTGCTCCTCATGGCGTATTTTCAATGCATTGATTCACACGTGTCCCTCCCATTCGCCATGCATATACATATATATATGGATGCACGTATATTAATAATCCTTTCGCTCCCACAGTGCAAACCCTAGTTGCTGAAAAAGAAAGAAAGATGAGCCAAGAGAAACTTCCCAAGGAAGAAGAACAAGAAGCCATAAAGTATGGCGATATATTCGTGGTGGAAGGGGAGCTGGCCCACAAGGTGGTGGCTCCGGTGGACGCGGCCATGATGGAGGCCGCCGAGAATGCCATACTAGGAGGCGTTCAAAAGGACGGCACGGCGGAGGCCATGCATTCGGCGGCCAGGAAAAACCAAGAGGCAGGGCATGTGTCACACGGCGATGTTACTGGTGCCGTCCAAGATCATGGCATTAGCATCACGCAAACTGAATTCTCGGGGAGACGCGTCGTATCTCACTTGATCGGCGGACAGGTAATTCCCTTCTTTTTATTATTTGGATTATTCTTGGATGGTTTGATTCTGCTTGCGTTTCTTTAATTAAGACAAGACACAGAACTTATTAATATTAAACTCTTGACGTATGTGCGATATTATAGTAAGGTTAACAACTTTGTTTCGTTTTTCAATCAAGGGATCTGATTTTTTTTTTTTTGTTATGAAGTAGAATTGGAGGACCAAATTATTTTTTTTGGTAATAAAAACAGGGTTTGCATTGCATCTCAGCACTTTTCTTATAGATAATGCCTTTATCTAGTCTCATTGATCATATGAGAATGTGTGCTTAATTTTCTTCTCACTTGATTGTATCGATTTCGTAGGTTGTTCAGCAAGTAGATGAAAAGAGATGAATTAGTTGAGAAGGCATATGAGAAATGATCCAAACCTCACAACTCATCCTGCCGGAGTGGCAGCGTCAGTTGCCGCTGCAGCCAGGCCTAATCAAACTAAAATTAAATATGCCATTTGTTGAATGCATGTACATAAAGATAGATTTACTTACTTACCTCTCTGCAACTATGCGCAACGGTATTTTTCTTGTGCTCTCAAAATCAGGCACCCAAATGTGTTCCTGACAAGTGCATTTGGTTGCTAAGTTTCCATATCAATAAAATTTTGAATTACTACACAATTATTGAGTCTTAGTTACTTTATACCATCCTTGTAATCGCTATAGAATAGACAACAAATTTTCAAGTAACACAACTCTTGAATACTTTCCTTTGCAAATTCGGCAATTTTTCCTCTATTCTTTGGTTCAGATCTCAGGTGAAAATATAGATGCATTGACGGAAAAAAAGGCAGTAAGCCTTCACCTCCACAGACACTGACACTATCTTAATTGCAACCAGATTGTGCTTGTTTGGAATCCCAATTGGGCACCTTAAAAATACTTATTTATACAAATCGAGACAATTCCTTTCACATACTTATCTTGTACACTATAAATCACGATTAAAAATATATTTTTAAAGACTCTAATCACTATTCCAAACAAACATAATAATTTACAATTTCACTCAGAAGTCCCATATACACGGCCTGATATCCGCAACTCGCCTATTTCTCAGTTGTTTTGATCACAATTCTTGACTTTAATTCGTTAGGAATTTGAAAAGGTAAAGTAATTTTCTTTTAAAAAAAATACGATTTTTTTTTGCCCGAATAGATGGAAGTTCAAATTGAATACTATGATCTAGATTGGGACGAGTCGAGAAGGAAGGAATTAGACAAATCCAAGGGATGTTAAGCGTTCAATTTCTACCAAACAGCCCACTCCCTGGGCCATTTCCGGGCACTAATTCTGGCATGCGTTTCCACATCAGCCCCAGCGGAGCTCGAAACGCGTTATAGATTATGCATCCGATTTTTTTTCTTGATACAAGGGAAAATAAAACAAAGTACAAGAGCGGATACTTTACTTTTAGCATAAAAATTAAAACACACAAGCAAATAAAAATTTTTAAGAAGAGTATGTCATATTAAAATATTTTCAAGCAAAGTGAATAATTGATGAAAGTTATACAGCATAAGCATCTTGGATATGCTTATTGATAAAAAAGGATATGCTTATTGTAGTATATGCATAAAATCTAAATCTAAGTATAAACATATCAGATACCAAGAAATATTAAAGACTGAATGAAGAAGGCAACATATCAAATATATTCAATTTTTCTTCAATCGTTTGCAAAATGTGATCCCCCCCCCCCCCCCCCAAGTTTTAAATAATTCATAGGCACTAGAAAGTGAAAAAGCAAGTAGATAGTTGTGCCAATGAATAAAAACTTGGTCAACCCATTACAAAGAAGCCCAAGTCAGTAGGGTATTCCGTGCCTCCGTGGCATTACATCAAACAGGTATCAACAGATTTCACAGAAGCATCAGCTTACTTCTAATCCAGCCAGGTGCGGTGCGCCAAATTTAACAAGGACAAACAAGTAGCATCCTCGCCCTTGTATGATGCTTAAGTTCTACTCCTTTGATATGGGGTATAAATTTTCCTTCGTGCTTTATAGCTATTGAGTGTTTATATATAAAAGACATGCTATATCAAGATGGTGATTACCAGAAAAACCCGTCATAACTGGAAGAGCCAAAAAGCGGATTGACTAGGAGTTGGGACTCGGGAAAACCAAAATGCTTCAAAACTTCACATCCAGAAGTTGGACAGAAATAACTGTCAATATTATTAATGCAGCCGAGGAGGCGAGGACAAATAAAAGTGAATATAAAAAAAAACCTTTATCTGATGAAGGAAACAAGTGTACAAATTCAATAATGCTCTTTTAAAAGAACGTTTGCCTCAACGCAAATATGAATAACGAGACATCTTTCTTAACCACACCCCCCCCCCCCCCCAAAAAAAAAGACCATCTAATGTGGCATGAAAATGTTAGTGTTCAGTGTCAGATATATACTCACAATGCTATAGAATACAAAAAAAAAAAAAAAAAGAATGGCAAGGCGAATGTAGATCTTTTCGCTATAACATTCCATTATGAGGTCTCCTTGTCCACTGTCCCCGTAAGCGGTCGTTTTTGCTGTATACACTACATATATTTATCTCAACCACTCAACTAATCATCCCAAGCTCATGGGTCTCCAAGCCTGACCCCAAAGACGTGGTGATTAAGTTCAAGAGGCTAATAGATATGAGAAGGTATGGTTGACACCTTACACTGGGCCATAATGTAGGACCAATGAACAGTGAGGAGAAAGGGCAAACATCCTATCAAGGGTCGGCCTAGTCTACTCTACACAAAAATATACAACATGGTACTATTGAAGAGGAGGGGGGGAGAAGAAAAAAGCTTATAAGCTAAAAACTTTGATTAAATGACATAAGAAGGTCTTATCTGGAAGAATTCTTTTCATTTGTTAAGCTGAGCTTTTCCAGAGACAACCCCTTGCAGACTAATCGAAGTAATGCTACCACTAGCTCCCGTATTCTTAGTTCTCTGTCCATCAAAAGAACAGAACTTTTAAAAACAAAATGAGGGGGGCAAACAGAAGACAAGGAAAGAAATAAATAAATAAAGAACAATGGTGGCCAGTTTTATCTTCAATACTTTTGGAAGGTGAAGGCTTCCTCCAAGGTTAAAGTCTAAAAAGGATAACAACGTGATCTGTCAAAGGCATGTGATCCACATTAAGCTGGCATTTAGACACGGGTTTCAGTAAATGTATCATCTGCAGGACAGACTTTCATTCTTAGCTTCCTTGTCATTTATATCTTGTGACATTCTTTTAAGAGATTTCTTCATCGCTGAATCAACCAGTTATGCTCTTTCTTTTTCTTGCCTCACTTTTTACTTATTTACATCAGCGAATCACATACCTTTCCTTTAACAGATGTCCGAATTCACACCCTCCTCTCTATTTTGAAAACCACACCATCTTCTCTTGAAATTAAAAATACGGGCTACCTTAATCTCCCTGGTAAGCTGTAAAAGATGAGCTACAATGATACCCATTTAGACCAAAATAACATTACGTCCATTATTTATATAACAAGTATTAAATATGCATTTGATTAAAGGGAAAATCACTGTGAGGTCCCAAGGGCCATAAAAACTTACAAAAAAGTCTCAAACCAAATTCCCCTATCAAAAAAATTCCCTAGGGACTGCATTGTGATTAATTCAGAATGTGAAATTACTTTGTTGCCCCCATTGAATAAAAAAAGAAAAGAACAACATATGCCTTTTTTGACAAATGTTTATGCCTATTTTAACATCTGGATGAGCTATTTTGACAAGTTCATTTTCCTCCTTGGAGAAGTTTTGAAATTTCAGAACTTAATGTCCCTAATTTGACAAATGTATATGCCTATTTTGACAACTGAAAGAGCTATTTTGACAAGGTCATTTTCCTCCCTAGACAAGTTTTGAAATTTCAAAACTAAATGTGTCAATTTTGACAAGTGCATATACCTTTTTTGATAAATGCTTATGTCTATTTTGACAATTGGATGAGCTATTTTGACACGTTCATTTTCCTCTATGGAGAAGTTTTGAAGTTTCAGAACTTAATGTTCCTATTTTGACAAGTGCTTATGTCTATTTTGACAATTGCATGAGCTATTTTGACAAGGTCATTTTCCTCCTTAGACAAGTTTTGAAATTTTAGAACTAAATGTGCCAATTATGACAAGTGCATATGCCTTTTTTGACAAGTGCTTATACATATTTTAACAACAAGATGAGCTATTTTGACAAGTTTATTTTCCCCTGTACAAGTTTTGAAATTTCAGAACTAAATTCACCAATTTTGACAAGTACATATGCCTTTTTTGACAAGTGTTTGTGCCTATTTTAACAACTGCATGAGTTATTTTGACAAGTTCATTTCCCTCCTTGGTAAGAACAAGATGCATAAAGAAAGGCATAACCTATGAGGAGTTTCAAAGAATCAAATCATCTATAATTGGAAAAGAAAATAATGAAATTTGTTTGAAATTCAAAGTTACCCTTGAAATTTAAAAACTTTTCCAGGGAGGAAAATGAATTTAGCTCATCCAGTTGTCAAAATAGACAAGCACTTGTCAAAAAAAGCATATGTTGTTCCTTTCCTTTTTTATTCAATGGGGGCAACAAAGTGATTTCTCATTCCGAATTAATCACAATTCAATCCCTAGGGACTTTTTGACAGGGGAATTTGGTTTGGGACTTTTTGGTAATTTTTATGGTCCTTGGGACCTCAAAGTGATTTTCCCTTGATTAAAATAAAAATATTCAAGTTTATAAATTTTGAATAAATTAGTTATAGTTTTGAACATGAAATAAATATCACTGAATCTATAACATACCTTCTAATGTTATATTTTTTTCGATATATTTTAGGTGTATCTTGTCATATTTTAGCTTCAAAAAAATTTAAGTATTACTGTATTGTTCAAAATGAAGAGAAGGCTGTGTAATTTAAGCACTTCGCCCCCGGGGGGGGGGGGGGTAGTAGTAATTTACTGCACATACTTTTTTTTGGACTTCAGCTATTTTTGTAAGATTATCTCATTCTACCTCCTTGTACTCTCTTTTCCTGATTCTTCATATTTTATCTATCCACAAGACGACTAGTTTACTCGTCATCTGCTTAAATTCATATTTGTGTGCTCATCTCAAAGATTAAGAGTTGGTATTCTCTTTTGACCTTGATTAAGAGTTGGTACGTTACAATAAATATAGTTACTTTACCTCGATAAAACAAGCTCACTAAAGGAAGGAAGGAGCACAAACAGGTGGGTACGCCTGTGAGGCTTGTCCTTGTCATCTGCTAATCCACTTCTCAGATATGAGTGTAAAGGTAGCGATGAAGCTGTATCAGGATGTATTACGAGACGTGCCAATTCTTGGAGAACACACATAATTTCTTCAAGTCTTGCTTTTGGTAATGGATGCTCACCTGCAGGAAAATCACACATTAAACATGGGAAAACAGTGGGAGATCTAAAGTTAGGATTATCCACATTCATTATTATAGAACATATTGTTCATTAAAAAAAAGCTCACCTAACTCATTCTCATCCGTCTGAAACCTGCTCAAGATGTATTCACATCTGGTCATGAGCATAGTAATTGAGATTTTGCTGACTTCAGATCTTGTCAAATTCCAATCGGCTTCATTGGAACAACTAGAAACAGGATACAGCATTGGAAAATAATCAGATTATAAACTATATGAATGAATAAATAGAGAGAGAGAAAAGCCCGTCAAAGACACACATTGATAAGCATTTTACGGAGAACAGGGAAACAACCAGAGCAGATGATGTAAAAAAATAAGAGAGAGAGTGCTTCAAAAGGCCTTGATAGAAGTTTATCACAATCCCAATCAAGCAAAAGATACTTAGTCTACCAAGAAATTGAAATATCAATTTAAAAGAATTGTATAAGCACTCAGGTACAGCACCTGCTCAAAGAAAACAACTTCTGTAAACATGTCAACGAAAATCTACTGCAGTGTGAAGGCATAAGCTCTACAGTCTCCACAGGTAATGAGCATGTGCGCGATGCACAACGGTCTAGGGTGCTGACCAGCCTCCACAGAATCTGAGAACATGTACAGTATTAGGGAGAAAGAAAGAACAAACAAAATGTAGCTTTGAAACTTCAAGCTAGTGGGACCATTTCTGGAATATATAATACTGTAGGAAAAGCTTGACGTAAGCACATAGAGTGAAGTCCCGGCTGAACAAGCAAACATCTTTTGGTGGCAATAAGAAACTACCATAGCAAAACTAGCTACATAATAGTTTGTCAGCACTTGAGAAAGGTCCTCCAAAAAATCCAGGTATCAGCACTTTATTTGAGAAATAGAATTTTGGTTTTTTTTTGGTTTGGGGGGGGGGGGTTGGAGGCAAAACATAAGTGAGAGAGAAGTTATAGTTATGGCTTCGGAAGACTAATTTCTTTTGTATCACCAATCACACAATAACCAAACCCACCCTTCTTTCTCCTTTAAATAAGACAAAAATTTGATATTGGAGTAACCCACAACACATACAATTATGGCATAGCAAACATCCTATAAAGCCTAATTCCTTGAATAACCCCATCAAAAAATACATATGGGGAATCCATTGGCAACTTAGGGACAGTGCCATGAAGACCAAGTATTCATATAGTGATTGGTGAGAAACTCACATCTGTTGGAGCATCAATCGGCAACTTAAGGACAGTGTCACCAAGAACCTTTAACATTGACATCTCAAGGGACTCGTCAGCCTCTAATACCAATGCTGAGAGAGAATTTGAAGGAAGAGCTCGCCCACAATATCCAACGAGGAATATTTCATAAACATCTGCAATTTCTTTCCATATACGAGTTCTAGCAGGTTTGCTAAAGCTAGAATCCGAACCGCTGTAGATTAATTTGCTAACATAGTCAATAAGGATTCGGTTGAATGCTTCAACAGCTAACCTCCAAAGTGCACTGTCCGGGTTGTCTCTTCTGGTTGTCATGCATCTGAATTTTGACATGATAGCATTATTGCAAATATTTCTAATTGATTTTTAAAAAGAATATATAAATATTTAAAGGATATATAATTTTGAATCCATTAGACAATAATTGTTTGAGTAAAAGAAAAGCTTGCAGTTTCCCGATTAAAAGTTCAGCTTTGAGAAAAGGTTCCAGCAGAGAAGGTTGGATAAATGGTTTTAGATTTCTCTAAGGGTCTGTATGATATCGCTACATTTTAACACATTGAAATTGCACAAGGAGCTGATCTTTTTGCACATGTATAGATAAAAAAAACTATTGTTCAAAACTTGAATTGCAATTACTACCTTCCGAGGCTTTGAATAATTTCAGGGTATATAATATACTTTTCAACTACCGGAGCCTGCAGAAAAAGATCTACCAGCACAGGAACTAGCTTTTCTGCAAAAATATAACTAGGAAGGCCTGCATTGAGAGCTGCAGTTGATCCAGTTCCTGAAGATGTTACTTTGTCAGGTGATACTGAAGCAGTGCCATTAGGTGCTTTGTACTTCTGAGAGTCTACAAAAATAAGCATAATTTCATACAAGCTTTTGCCCAAAGGTAAACTGAAAAACTGCCTGAGGTGCAATGATATTATTCTATACCTGGAACAATGTTAGAACTTCTTCCACTATCACTTTTATCATCTTCACTCTGTAAATGAGAATCCTCCCCAGGAAGATACTGCAGGAACTCTCGAAGAAGAATAAGCCACATAGAAGAAATGTGCTCAGTTGGACGTAACAGTGGTATAATTTCGAGAATTGTCCGTAGCACAGGTGGGACATTTCCCTATAAGGGAAAATTAAAATAAAAAACAACTTAGAAAATATTTCAACCCAACAGTTCAAATTGTAACTGTACTACTGCTACCCAAACAGATTCTTCGTATTACTGCAGGAATCAAAGAACAAGAGGAAGACATGGCTGTTTACTACAAGACTGTATAGTACTTAAGACCGCACCAAGCCAACATGAGCACAGCTAGGAAAACAGCATTTTAAACAACCCAATCATACTTCTCACGGACAATTGTCATACAAGATTAACAAAGTGCAATTCCAATTTCTGCTGCATATGCTCCCAAATGTCCGAACTATTTCCACTCAGAATTACATTGTAACTTGTAAACAGTTTTGAATACATTCTCTATTATGGTGCAAGAATCATGGAATTAAGAAATCAAGCAATGTTATATTCAGTTTTAAAATTTAGATATGATACTTTTTCCAAGTATTGATTGAAAAAAGGGAGCTAAAGACCACAAAAAATTGAAAATTATGAATGACGGTCTCAACTTCCAAAAGAATGAGTCAAAAGACAAAGAAAAACACAAACATTAAAGAAACTGAATACATCAAACTTACAAATTCTACTTCAAAGTTATCATTCATTAACATGGCTTGCTTCACAGCTATGCTTATGATTGCAATTAATCGAGTGTACATGTCATCATTAAACATCCCTTGAGCTTGCACATATAGTTCTCCTGATGGACAAATAACATATCAGAATATTGTCAGTCCAGCGTGAATATTTGTATCTGACGAGCAGCCTTGGGTATGATGCAAATAAATAAATTAAAATAATTCATGCAACACTTTATTTGATGATGTTATTAACTTACACAATATGAAGAGAAGAAACAAAATAAACAGAGACCCAAAGGCAGGCCTGCTCCAGTAGAGAAGGGAAAAAAGGAAACAAAATAGTAAAATGCCAACAGAATAAATTAAGAAATAAAATCCTGGGGAGCCACTGCAAGAAATTTGGGGGATCCTAGAAATGAGTGATCAATGAGCTGATTTGATCAGCTCCCTTGATCACACCAGATCTAGAATTAGACAAGTTTGAAATAAATAAACCATTATCGCCTTTATGATCACACTTAATACTAACAATATCAAATTGCCCCTCAGCTCTCTGATAAAGAAAAATTAAGTCAATACATTACCAAGACCATGCAAAACCTCCTGCTTCACCTTGGTGGCAGCATTGGAGCTGTAACTGGGTGGCTTTTCCAGAATAAGCTCATAAATATCAAGTACTGATACGAGGTAAGGCATTGGCATGTTTCCCTGATTCATGGAATTGCGTTAATAGACTCAATACTAAGATGAGTGTCCTAAACTAGTTTAGCTTCCTCGTATATGATAAATTAAAATCCAATATGTCTAATTTTAGGGATACAAGAGGCCCCATCTCTTCAGTTACAAGCAAAAAACAAACTAGAGTTCAGACAATAATCATTACCTTCAATGAGTGGGAAATAACAGTTGTCTGCAAGCAGTTAATGGCAGCAAGTGCTACCTCTTTACTACCATTTAAGTAGCTATTTTCAACGAAATGCAGCAGCAACTCCCATCCTGAATAGAATCAAATTGAAACAGAATTGTTTGTAGATTCAATTAAACAAACTATTAGCCAAATTAAAAATTTAATGATGAACCTACCAGACCAGAATTTATCGAGGTTCTTCAAAAATGGAAAGAATAGTCGTAATATACGAGCTATTCCACCAAGAACTAGCACAAGTGTCTCATCCCACTGTTTCTGAGCTGTGTTACGACTGCAAATTCATTTCAATATAAATGTTTGAGGAAATCAGGAAAGGGCCATGAGATTAATAAAGCAGCTAATTGTAAAACATTCAATGTATAGTCAGTTTCACTATATAGTCATCTTATCAGTATAACAAGCAAGAGGTGAGTACTATGCGCGCTGTTTCAGAGTCTCTTCAGTGAATACATTTGTTGATAAGAAGTTTTTTAAAATCCATTGTCATTTTATGGTTTAGGTGTCCTATACTTCTGTTAGGTCTCATGACTATGTTGATGTTGAACAAGTATGTACATAAGAGTGGGTATGTATGCAGGTTAAGGTTAGCATTGGAATTAGGAGTGTTCAGTCACAGTAGTGGCACTGTCGTGTTGTTGTGTAAGTGATTGATTTCTAGGAAGAAGATTCTTTTCACAGTAACGAAACGAACGTGGGCATCATTAGGGGCATGATATGCTTGCGCTCATTTTAAGGCAGATTTTGAGTAATAGACAAGAATTCTGGAGGTCTTCATAACCTAGTATTAGTGCCATTTTACCACTCACCATCAATAGTTCTAAAATAAATCCTGTGATCTCAGAGGAGGCCACGCAGCATTGTTCTATACATATTGTTTTAAGCGAAATATGCACTTACTGAGTCAAAAGTCAAATTGTATCTAATCTCCGCTCTACTAAACATGGTTTATTCTAGCAGGCTAGCAGTAGATTATAGTTTTTCCTGGTTCACCAGCCAAAGCCACAGCGTTCACTGGCAAGTTCCCCTTTGTCCTCAAAGTCCAGATTACAGGCTCTAATTGTTTGAATTCAGATTGTATCTATAGATGCAAATTGTCGTTATTCAGGTCTATGTTTAGACGTCTCTCCAGCCTAGTTTCTGACAAGCAGAAGGTTGGACCAAAAATTCATAGATAAGCTCAGGCCCCAGGATATTCACGCCACCATAGCAACCATTATAATCAGTGATCTTTGGTCTAACCAGCAGTCGTCCCTTTCAATTTGCATAATAGCAATACAAACAAGCTCAAGGACATTCAAAACCTCCATAAGTTCTCTTTAAGATCATGATTGGCCTCTTCAAATGTTTCATTTGGTTTTGAGACAATTTGTATCATTAAAGTTGAATTTTTTTCTGGACACAGTTAAATGTATTTGACGTAGTTAATATAATGTCCTTTCCATTTCAATGTATTGTGCACAATGCCATATGCTATGCACCCCTCATAGTTCTAGTGGTGCACAAGGCAAAGCTGCTAGAGTGCTATACACAAGTAACAAACATGATATGAAGCAACATTTAAATATAGCTTGTACAAAAGCCAAGGGCGATGTGCCATAGAATTTAAGATAATGATTATGATATCATTATCATCTTCAATATGATTATTTTCCATTTAATGAGATACAATAATGCTTATATAAGCTTCAGCATGAGAGCAAAGTTTAAGGAATTTATGACAGTATTTTTTTCACTCATTTGTCTTTTCACTTGGGCCACTCCATATGTTTCAGTCTCCCTTACTTTCTTAACAGAAGGTAACAACAAGGACACAGATCAACTAGAGGAAAACAAGATCGATCAACTTTATATACCTATGATGTATGAGCATATGAACTGCCTTTCCCCCTCGAGTTCCAAGTTCTTTCCCTTGCCGTTCATCTTTTGAAGAAGTGGCAGCCTATATGTAAACAAAAATTGTCATGCCGCTTTATGATTGAAGCAAAATATAAATTCTCAATTAATTATGGTTTCAGCTTACCATGTGAGAAGCACGCTCCAATGTTGGGAATATATAATTCCAAAGACAATTTTCCCACATTCCTTTCGTAAGCTTTTGTCCATGAGCTCCTAAAGTTTGAAAAA
The DNA here is from genome assembly GCA_963855925.1 of Inga laurina. Taxonomy (NCBI): domain Eukaryota; kingdom Viridiplantae; phylum Streptophyta; class Magnoliopsida; order Fabales; family Fabaceae; genus Inga; species Inga laurina. The sequence goes on along the minus strand of OY979708.1, from coordinate 833,812 downwards.
GTGTTCTAACAGCAGAATTCCTCACCTGAAATACAGAACTTTAAGCAACAGAACATTTATAGCCACAATGAAGCTAATTGCTAATTAATTTCATATAAACAGTGTTATACATACACAAGAAAAACCAACAAGATGATGCGCTTCATTCAAAAGATTAAGGGGGGAGATAGGAAGGCTATGATATATACTATTTCACTGTGACCATCCAAGGGAAAGCAATAAATTTGAGAACGTCAATGCCTCAACAGCAGTGTGCGTGATGCAAATGATACTTGTTGAAGTATTCATATCCTCTAACAGTAACAGTCTTCGCATTTGCTTAACACTTCACAATAGCGCATACAGAAGAAAAAACCATAAAATGCTGAACATGTGCTTGAGAAGATTAATAGATCGGGCTAACAAATATGAGCATAAACGTTCCCATATCATAGTATTCAATTTTAAGCAAGCTTTATTATTTTTTTTATGATTGAATAATTATGCTCTCAACAGTTGACATAAGATAGGAAACAACCAAACAAGATTTTTTTAAACAATATCAGGCTGGAAAAGACAAAATCTTGTTATTTCTTTCATGTAATGAAGCTCAATCTTCCCCATACATACACTTGTTCTCTCTCAAACACTTCAAAATCCTGGGTACACCCAATATAACAAAATGAGGAGACAAGGGAAGGGGAGATTTGGAAAGTAAAAAGAATGACAAAATTCATCATACCTCTGGTCTCTCATCAGCCCCAAGGTTTTGAAGTAATGAGAAAACTGAGAACAACAGCATCTCACAATCAACATCATACAAATAGGTAGCGTGGTCTCTGATATCCTTGGAAACACCAAGTGTCTGTTCCTCTATCTTTTCACTGTCTATCTGCTTCACTATAGAACCAACACCTGAAATTCCTCAAGACAGCAGCATAGTGAAAACATGGTGCAGTTCAGACTAATAACTATCAGCAAATTGATAGACAAACAATTAAACTTGAACCTGTTTCCTTTTCTTCCAAAGATTTATTAAGAAGGCCCTTGGCAATGAAATCAGTCATAGTCCATAGGAGGCCAATTGCAGTCAGGCTTATGTTTAACTCGGTCTTTTGAGCACTATATGTGCCAGTCACGTCTACACACCTGCAATTTATATAACTCCACACATGAGACAACAGAAGAAGCACACCTGTGTGTGCATGTATGTATTTGAGTAACCCACGAATTCACTAGGTATCCATAATCAGCAAGTTGTAAAACTAATTTGTAAAAGCATCCTCCCAATCAATGAACGGGAAGGAGCAAAGCACCTCAGGAAAGCAAAACAGGCAACTCAAGCAGACAAGGTCCCACAGCAAGTTAATTGCAAGGAAGTGAGAACTCTTACAATAAAACTGACAAAGATTAAAAGAGCTCTTGTTGGGTGTCCAAAAGCTTTAGGGTTCGTTGTAATAGATACTGATATTGTTATAACTGAGTCAATGCATGAGAATATAATAGAGCTGGAGATTCACAAAGCATTTACAGATAATTTCCTAGGACCTATAGCAGAAGATTAAGTAAAGGAAATGATGTAAAAAGCGAAAACACCAGCAGTCAAGAGGATTACACTGAGGATCCTAGCCGTAAGTGTAAAGAAGGGGTGAATAAGTAGGTTTTAGATGCAGCTAGAGTGTAGGTAGTGTTGTCGTAGCTTTTTAGTATTAAATCCTCCATTTCTACCAGAGAGAGGAGAGTGCAGTCTTTTGGATAGTAAAAGTGTGTTTGGGAGAGTTCTGGCCTCTCGAAGTCCAGAGTTTCTGTCTTATGTATTCGTAGGTTTCTATTTTGAGACTGGAACTGAGTTATAAGTGCTGTAATTTGCTTTGGGAGTAAAAGGGATCAGGGTTTTATCTGGAATCAGATATATCTCTAGTACTTCTGATTCAGTTATTATCAAAAATAAATTTCAAAACTCCAGTTATCTAAAATTTTTTGCTGTCTTTTGTCCCTGTCATGTATTATATGCCTTGTTAGAGTGCAGGCTCTACCGATTTTGATAGAGCTGAAGACTCAAAATCTTTTGAGTTTCCAGCTCTCTCAGAATACTCATCTGAAAGAGAGCTCCTCTGAAAGCAAAGTATTGGAAGTATAAGCATATAATGCACACTCTTATTCATCACAATGCATATTACAGAGTATATATAGGCAGCGAAACAGAGTACATAACGGTCAGGCATAATGAGCAATAATGATGATATTACAAATTGAAATCATAATCTTTCCTAAACTAGCTAGACTAGAATCAGGGATATGATAGAGATATGATCTGAAATCATAGGATGCTGAAATCATGGGATCTCATGGGCTGTGATTTCCAACACTCTCCCTCAAATTGGAGAGTATATATCAAACATTCCCAGCTTGCGTCGAAACTCTTCAAATTTAGATCTGCCCGGTGGTTTGGTCATTACATCCACAATCTGTTCTTCAAACCGTATATAGGTTAATGTCATAATGCCTGCTTCAACCTTCTCTTTAATAAAGTGCCTGTCTACCTCAAAATGCTTTGTTCGATCATGATAAATAGGGTTTCTTGTCATCTCAATGCTAGATTTGTTGTCACACCAAACCAGCATTGGACCCTCATACGGAATTCCTAATTCTTTTAGTAGCCGGATAACCCAGAGTCCTTCACATGTTCCGTCATTCACAGCTCTCAATTTTGCTTCCACACTACTCTTTGACACAACAGTTTGCCTCTTGCTTCTCCATGTCACTAGATTTCCCGACACATGTGTACAGTATCCCCCAGTTGACCTTCTGGTTTCTCTGTCTTTTGCATGGTCTGCGTCAGTGTAGATCTCTAGGTTTCTAGCCGTGCACTTCTTGAAGAAGATTCCTCTTCCTGGATTGAATTTCAGATAACTCAAGAATCAAGATCTTGTAGATAGCTGCCAAGTGTTCTTCCTATGGTTGATGCATGAAATGACTTACTATTCCGACAGCATAGCTGATATTTGGGCGTGTATGGGTCAGGTATATCAGCTTCCCTACAAGTATTCTATATTGTTCAAAGTCAACCGGGACACCGTTCTCTTTGATTTCTAGACGACAACCTTCTTCCATTGGTGTTCCCTCGGGTTATGCCCCTAACATTCCTCTCCCATGCAACAGGTCTAGGGTATACTTCCGCTAGGATACGTTGATGCCTTTCTTTGTTCTTGCCACTTCCATACCCAAGAAGTATCTCATTTGGCCGAGATCCTTAACCTGGAATTCAGTAGACAAATCCCTCTTCAGTTGAGCAATAGAGCTTTCATCATTTCCAGTAATAACTATATCATCCACGTAGACGATCAGAATAGTGATTCTTCCCTCGTCATGCTTGATAAACAATTTGCCATTTGCTTGCCCCTGGGTGTACCCAAGTTTCTTTATCGCTTTGTTGAAGCGGCCAAACCACGCCCTTGGAGATTATTTTAGTCCATATAGTGACTTGTTAAGTTTGCATACTGACCCATTTGGAGCAAGGACTTCGTCTGGAACCTCCATATAGACCTCTTCCTCCAAATCACCATTCAGAAATGCGTTCTTTACGTCTAGCTGATGTAGTGACCAATCCAAGTTAGCTGCTATTGACAACAATACTTGGATTGTGTTAAACTTGGCTACTGGGGCAAAGGTCTCCTGATAATCTATTCCATAGGCCTGTGTATATCCTTTCACAACTAGTCTTGCTTTGTACTTGTTGATACTACTATCAGGATTGAATTTTGGGGTAAAGATCCACTTACACCCGACAGGTTTCTTCTCAGGAGAGCAAGATATGATGTCCCACGTCTTACTTTCCTCAAGTGCTTTTAACTCCTCTTCCGTAGCCTGTTTCTACTTTAGATCAGCCATAGCTTGCTGGAAGGTGTTAGAGATTTTAATCTGTGCACTATTTACAACAAAACTCTGCATCTTGACAAACAGGTTACCATATGAAACAAACCGTTGAATTGGATGCTGAGTACAAGACCTTACCCCTTTTCTTAGTGCAATAGGTCAGCTCATCTCTTCAGGATCTACTCTCGAATCAGATTTATGGTCGTTCCTTAGAGTGGGATTGACGCTTGTCTCTGCCTCCTGAGATTGTTGCCTGACATTTCCCTCTGATCCATCCTCTGCATCCATCTTAGGCATGATCTCAACCTGTGTTTCCAAGCCATTATGATTGGTGTTAGGAGTTGTAGAAGGTAAGGTCTCAGGGTTTTATGGCAAGGTATCCTTGGCATCAAGGAAGTTAGGCAAGGTATCAGTGATTTCTGGGGTCACAGGTAGGGTATCAGTGGCTTTGGAAGTTGATTCATGTGAAATTAGCCATTCAATATCTGAGTACTCCCCCTGAATGGGTAATTTGGGATAATAGGCATCCTCCTCATAGAACATGATGTCTTTGGAAACATACAACTTCTTGGAAGTCGGACGGTAACACTTATATCCTTTTTGGGTGGAGAAGTAGCCAAGGAAGATGCATTTTTGGGACTGGGCATTGAACTTACTTCCATCAGGGGCATGGACAAAGACAAAACACCCAAACACTTTCGGAGGTAAGGGATTGATGAGAGGGCAATTGGGAAAGGTTGTGAGAAGTGTTTGGATAAGGGTGGCATAATTGAGGACTTTCGAGGGCATTCGATTGATGAGGTAGGCCGCAGTTAGGACAACATCTCCCTAGAAGGTCGTGGAAACATTTCTTTCCATCAACAGTGTTCGGATTACCTCTAACAGATGACGGTTCTTTCGCTCGGCAACCCCATTTTGCAAAGGGGTGTAAGGGCAGGGGGTTTGGTGGTGAATTCCTTACTGATCAAGGAATTCTTTAAAGGTATGACTGAGGTATTCCTGACCACTATCACTTTGAAGGACTTTAATAGAGGATTGAAATTAGGTCTGAACAAATTTATGGAAGCTTTGGAAAACATGAGCCACCCCGGACTTTTCTTTCATCAAGTAAACCCACGTGAGTCTGGTATGATCATCAATGAAAGTGACAAACCATTTTTCATTTTTCTAGGTGGTTGTTCTGGCAGGGCCCCAAATGTCACTATAGATGAGTTGGAAAGGAGCGGTGGGTCGATAGGATTGGGTTGGATAGGAGGATCGGGTTTGTTTGGCCAACTGACAAGTTTCACAGTGAAAGGGAACAGAATCTTTATTGAATAAATTTAGAAACACGTCTCATAAAATCAAAACTAGGATGTCCCGAACGACAATGCCATAAAAATACATCTTTGTCTTGAGAACTGGAGCTAACTAGGGCACGTTGTGCATTCCAAATCGCTTTATTTGCCATCTTCAATCTCTCCAGGTAGAAAAGTCCATCCCACTCTTTAGAAGTCCTAATCGTTTTTCCCGAGTGTAAATCCTGAAATAGACACATCAACATCAAATATCACTCTACATATATGTCCTTTTGTTAACTTGCTTATAGATATTAAGTTACAAGTAAGTACTAGGACAAATAGAACATGGTGAAGGCGAGGTGAATTGGACAGTTTGACGGTGCCAATTCCTTCAACTTTAGTAAATACCCCATTCACAACTTTATCACGAAGGTGTTCAGAACACAGTTTAAGAGTAGTAAATCAGGTTCGATTACCCGTCATATGATCCGTGGCTCCTGAATCTACTATCCATGCATCGTCACTAATCCGTATTGTATTGAAGGCTATGATAGAATTACTTGATTGAACAAGATTAACACTCGGCAAAGAGTTGGACTTATTCTGTTTTTCAAGTATCCGACAGAGCATCTGTAGTTCGTCGTGACTCAACGAAGTAGTGTCCTTAGCCTTTGGTTCAGTTGAGGTAAGATGACCCTGTGGTTTGCTAGTGGAAGATTTACCATGCAGTTTCCAGCATTCCTCCTTGATATTACCCTTCTTGCAATAATTGTACCATTTGGTTTTCCGTTCCTCTTGTGGCCTGCGTACTGCAAGCGCTGAACTCTCAACTGGACTTGGGAGGCTCCGATTCAAGAGTTTTCTGCTTTCCTCGAACTGCACATGGTTGACAACATCAAAGAGATGCGATAAAGGTTTTAGGCCCATTAGTTTGCCCCGTATCTCCTCAAATGAGTCATTGAGTCCAAGGAGAAAATCATAGACTCGTCCTTCTTCTACTATTTTCTTGTATAACTGAGCATCTTCCACATTTTTCCATGGATGTACTTCAAACAGATCCTGTTGTTGCCATAGTTTGATCAACGCGTTATAGTAATCAGTGATGGACAAAGTACCTTGTCTCAAATCGTGAAGTTGGTGCTTCAAATGGATTGAGGCTGCAGTATTATCAGGAGAGGAATAGGTTCTTCTGGCTGCATCCCAAATTTCTTTTGCAGTGTTTGCCAGGAGATAGCTTTCGCTGATGTCAGCATTCATAGAGTTACATAGCCAAGTCATAACTTGGTTATTCTCAACAAGCCAAGTATCAAAGTTTGGGTCATCCGGGACTGGTTGTGGTGCTGCCCCATTGATATATTTCTCCTTCCGCTTTCCATGGATATACCTTAGCACGCTTTGAGACCATTAGAGGTAATTCTTTCCACTAAACCTATGGTTAATGACCATACTCTGAGGTTCTGGAAATTCTGAGGTCATGAAGGTGTTGTCGGTAGTGGAAGATGAGTGGTTGGGAGAAGAGGTGGTGGAATTGGTACCGGACATAAGTGCAACGGGATGAGGTCTGGTCTTAGATGAATGTCCAGGGATAGAGCCGAAAAGAGGAGGAAATTCAGAGGGGTTCATGGTTCTGAAAGAAAAACTGGGCTCGCCGGAAAAGGTACTGTAGCGACGGCGTGTGGGCTCCACACGCAGGCACTGTGATGGCGCGTGAGAGCCATGCGCGTCTCAGAATGCTGTCGCGCCTCTGGGTTCCACCGATCGACGGTCCTCCCTGTGCCGGCGGTGTAGTGTCACTCGCCGTCCTGCACCGTTTTCCAGATTCCGGCGTCCCTCTCTCTCTCTCTGTTTCTGTCGCTCGCCACTCTATGTTATGGCCGCTAGCAGTGGGTGAAGAGCCAGGGCACTCGCTCATACTCAAGCTCTGATACCATATTGGAAGTATAAGCATATAATGCACACTCTTATTCATCACAATGCATATTACAGAGTATATATAGGCAGCGAAACAGAGTACATAACGGTCAGGCATAATGAGCAATAATGATGAGATTACAAATTAAAATCATAATCTTTCCTAAACTAGCTAGACTAGAATCAGGGATATGATAGAGATATGATGGGATGCTGAAATCATGGGATTTCATGGGCTGTGATTTCCAACACAAAGTAATTCCACCATCAGATTTGAAGATGAAAAATCTCTAACCTAAGCAAGAACTATGAGTTTCTATTTACATTATTAACGAGTTTGCTCAAAAATTCGGGCATGTTTGATATCTGGAAGAAAGAAGAAACAGAAGAGGGAGAGAGGAAACACATTATTATGCACTGTCCATAATGCCCTTGTTATTATTTCTCCACGGTATAATTTCCTTTTTACTACTTATTTCATTATTTTAAAGTAGTGGCACAAGTGTCATTTTCGTTTCATTCAAGTCACTTTATTTTATTTTCATCGCATTCCTTTTCATTCTTTTATGCCAATTGTATCATTAATGCTTTAAAAACATCTCTATGACATCCCACAAGGAATTAAATAGCAGGAGGGTTAGTAAACTTGCCAGGCACATTTATTATTGTAAATGCAACGGAGAGTAAACAATTATGAAAAACTGGGATCTTACACATGAAGGCAGTCTGCAGGTATCGTGGACAGTCCATCATTCATTATCACTTGAAGGTTCTATAAAGGAAATAATAAAATAGGAGGGATGAAAATCAGCATAGATGACACCTTTATACAACTCACAGCGTATGAAAACTAGCAAACTTTAAAATCACACTAATATGTAAATCACAATAATGAAAGTTAGGATGCATTGAGACTGAAAATATGTGCAATAAGATCAAAGGCTGATATTTTAGAATTTGATGAATAATAACAAAACAAAAGGCAAGACAGCAATTGATGAAAATGTTAACAAGAACTTCAGTGCCGCTTATGTAATCAGTGACATCATTGCTGACCTGAAAACCAAGAGTGACAAGATCCTTTTCCGGCACATCAGCTACAGACCTTAGGGCAAGGCATGAAAACAGAGGTCAACCAAAGAGTTAGAAATACATATTGATGCAGTAGAGGAATAGTAACAAGGCCAACCTTAACATTTCAAGTATATTAGGCCAACTGAAATGAAGTTTTTCTCCATGTCTCTGAAAGATAAACAACATAATGAAAAGAAGATAGGAATAACAAAACAAAAAATGACAGCAACACTTGATCAAACTGCAGCAACATTACCTCTAAAACATGAAGAAGAATCTTCAAAGATCCAACACGAACATCAACACTTTGAGTAGAAAAATAAAGAACCTTTAATGCAGATACGACCGAGCATTCAAGTGACCTCAACTCTGAGTTGCTCCCTTCAATCTACAAAAATAAATGCATACACACATCAAATCTTATTTTCTTGTTGGAAATTGATTTCCCAGTCACCAAAAAGGGTAGAAGTTCTTACTTCTTGAGAAGTTTTAGGCAACTTGAATTGTTTGTAATCTAGAAATTGATCTGAATCTAAGACTGCAGATATGGATCTATCCAGTGCATCAAGTGCCATGTTCCTCAAGTGTGGATTAGAATGATCAGCAAGCTGCAAAAATAAATCATATTAGCAAGAATCAATATGAAACTAGAATTGCACATATCAAAGAGGAAAGATTGGGGAAAATAAAACCTCAAGAAAATGACCCACAACTTGATCCCAAAATGGCTCCACTCCTACAGTGAAAAGATAATCATTTGGCGATAACATTTTCACTCTTAAATTAAAATAAATAAATATAATATAAAAACAAAAGTATCTCTGGGGAAAAGGTAAGAGAGCTGGAGCTATTAATCAACTTCTGACATAAATATAGAATGATTGGCATGATGTGGTTGAGTAAAAGGTGCATACTGTGAACATTATTCACAAGGATGGATATCATTCTCTCCACAGAAAAACTGATGCTTCCAATTTTTTGACTGGCTGGTGCCAAGCCACTTGAAGTACTGGACATGCACTGATGTGAAAGCTGGCATAATGCAGAGAGAAGTGACTTCACTGCAGATATATTCATTAGAGCAGAGCTCTCAAATAGCTGCCAAATGGATGATACTGGGTTAGAGAAAATGACCCATAAATTCCCAGAGAGACAAACTAATGCTAAGGAGAAAACAGAAGATTATAATTACAAATGAAAAGCATAATTCACAACAACAAAAGGAAATTAAAGTTACAGAAATTAAAAAATAATAATAAGCAGGGAATATATGTTTTGACAGGAGCTTTTCAGATTACAAGACTACAGTCATGAAAAGAAGAGCATCAAGAAAATTTTTCAGCTGACACTCAAACCCATAGTCAATTTACCAGTTTCAAGTCAAATTTCACATGTGCCGACAACCAAGATTGAATTTGGTCAACCTACCTGAGAATTCAAGGAAGAGAGGATATTGAAGTCGCTGTATTGGCTAGATGACTCCCTTGTGAACTTCGGGACTAGGGTAGAGACCTCCTACAGAATTAATTGCCATGGACCTCTATAAGCTTCAATTGCAGACATACCAGAAAGAATTTTTTAATGAAAATACGCAACAAATACAAAGAACTTGGAAAAATCACACGATATCTTGAGGAACTGTAAATACAATTGACACATAACGGTTGTACTATGCAATCATACATCATCAAATCATATCACAGCTGTTGACATTTGTGGTCAAACAAAAACACATGTGGTGAATAGGAAGGCTTGCTCACTTGTATATTTACACACACAGTGGAAGCCCTCTCCATATTATATAGACTAACATGACAAACGTGAGTACAAAGGGTAAGCCTCAAAGACAACAAGCTCTTAAGATAATGAAATGAGAAAACTCCTGGACTCCTCGAAGATAAAATAAAAAAGAGGCTTGCAATAAAATCATCCACAGTAAGGTTAGTTCATTTTGATGCTTCACTTTATGCAACACCACTGATAGGCAATAGTGCACACAATGCTTTTCCTATAATTCATGTACAAGAGTTAAATTGACACCTATAATTTTGTTTGCCGTGCTATAATGGTGCAGATTGACAGCAAAAAATTACAATTCATTTCATTATTGATGATTTAACTATTATTATGGCATGGATAAAGGGATTTATCAATATCTAAAGTTTTGCAATATTGTTTTCCCACATTTATTTTCCTTGCTACGTTGGTCTCCTCCTACGTATATAAATACCGTGCAAAATCTTGAATACAATCATCACAAAATATTCAGACATTTGTCACTCTTTTACTTTACTTCCTATCCTCTACAATAAAGCCCACCTTCAATCTTCTTGCACCGTCATTGTGCCCAGAATTTAACTGTTATGTCAACCTAGGTATTGTGCACTTCATAATTTTCTACTTCAGGTAATATGCTAGATTTTCATCGCAACATTAGATGGAGATCTTGCTCTTTTGTAGCAAGACATTGTTCATGCTAATATAACTGCAGAAATGTTTCACGCTGGCTCTCAAATTAATAGGTGAAAATCAGCTTTTACTAGATACCAACCATAAAAAAATATAGGCAAGTTATATTAAGGCATCAATCTAACTTTTCAAATGTCCCAGAAAATCCATAAAAACAATTAAGCTATTAGACGAAATCCCAAAATGGTTTAGCTTTATATTTTTAACACCCTAAAACTGCATAGACTCACTACTGTTAGCACTGAAATCGAACTCCTCACCACTTATCATAGAACCATGTATCCCGAAAGTTTCACGTATTTGTATAAGACTAAAATGGGTTAGATTTATATTTCCAACAAGTAATTACATTAGGGTTAATAAGTAATATCTATATTTAAATTTTCCTTCCTTTTATTTAAGCAACAGAACGCCAACCAACAAGACTGTTCATTCAAGTAGTTACCTATATATGAATTAGCACATTGTCCACCTACCTAGCGTGTGGCTTAACTCTGAGTTCCACTAAAAACTAGCATTACAATTCTAGCCCATTTCACTATAGAATAATAAATAAAATTAATAATTTACCTGAGTAGTGGCATGTGGGGAATGAATTGTTCGATCTAAAGCTGCCAAAGTTTCTAAAACCTGCAGTTGTTCAATACAATCATTTATGAAAAGAATTCAATCAACTAACAAATAACATAGAAAAGTTTAACTACGTACCAAAACCCAAGAAGGGCCCAAAACATTATGTAACCTATGGGCAATGTTGAATAAGGTTCGCAAGGCCTAGTTCCAAGATCAGTCAGAGTCAAACGCAAAAGTATAATAGCAACCAAATGTTATAAATTCACGAAATAGAAAACAAACTACAGAGGGGATCAATACAAATGAAGAGGGGAATTGCAAACTGCATATAAAAGCATCATCAAACCAGAAGCGCTACCTGTACATTCTTGGGGGTAAGCACAATGCTATCCCTCAAATCAACTGATAATTCAGACCGCTTTGGTCCAGGAGACTGCAAAGCACTGCTCAAAATCTCAAATTTTAGCCAAAATACCAGCACTGCAGTTTGAATTATTGAATGCTACAGTAATAATCATTAAGAAGAGTATCATGACCCACTGATTACAACTCAATACCTCTTTTTTTCTATTTCAACAGGAAAATTAATCGTAAATTTGCAAAGGGATGCCAGAAATGAATTTAGAGGTTCCACTGCTCGGAGAATCCCACATGCCTGTTATTCAATGTGTCAAGTGTCAACAAATAAAAATCTAAAGTTGATAATTCATCATTCATGTAATCACTAAATAAGAATGTAGAACCACGAGTGGGTTACCTGAGTGAATGCCTGATATCCCTTGAGTATTTCCAATACAATGGCTTCTCCTTGTGACCTTCAAATCATCCATTAGTAAGGCATGAAGGAATTTCTTAAGACGATTGTAGACTATATAGTGATATCAACAACTGACACTGATATAAACCATAATGAATCATGCTGAAATATTTTTTGGTAAAGTAAAAAAAAATAATAGAAAGAAAAGTTCATATCGTGCGAAAATACAAAGATAAAGCTCAAAACATAACAAAATCCTTATCAGACTCAATACTGTAAAAGAGCATTCTACAATCCACCAAAAAATTTGAATCAAGTTTGTCCTGTATCAGTATATCTTAATAATAATGTACCACATTAGTTTCATTTATGACCATACTTTTGTTGACCTAGGACTACCTTTTAAAAGAAAAATCCAAGGTCACGCACACTTCAAGAATTTCCATAAGCTTATTTAGAACTAATTCCAAACAAACATTCAGAAATTTAGAAGTGATAATGGCAAGGAATTTGAAGCACTTGCTCATACGAAGTTTGATGAAGTGAATTCCAAGCCACAAGTAATTAACATCCACTCCCCAACTTAAGGGCGAGTGTTAGAGATCACATTGTCTGTGATCTGCTAGAGTATATCACCAATTATCTTATGATTTTATTTAGATATATTTGTTCTTATTTTTCTGTCGTCTATCTGTTATCTGTTGCCTACAGCTTTGAATATTCAGATTAGGTTGTTATGCCAATTCTCTCAACTATCGCATCTAAGGGCATCAAAATAAAATACATGATGATCTCTACTCATGTACTTTTTTGCATTAATAGAGAAATTACAGAAATCCAGAGGCATTGATTTTTGGCCTCCGTTTCCACACAATCCATATGAACTATATATACACATAATGCAAGTATAAAACAAACCTTGATAGCATAAGGGATAATGCATCAAGTATTGTCAACCACAGAGAGTCAACCATTGAATAGCAAAGAGCTGCAGTTTTCCCAGTCCACTTCACTGGGGGATCGTTATCATATCTAGGGGATTCAAGCTGATTGAACAAAGGCAAAGCAAGTCATTAAGCAAGATGACTTAAAGAAGTAGGGGAGGAGGGACAATCATAAAGAATTATAAAATTACCTCCCCAATATCCATGGCTTCATCTGTTAAAGTTGCTACAGTGAAGACGACCCCTAACAGACCTTCAACTGCCAAAGTTATGGCATGCGCTTCACTGGCAACTAAGACTGCAGCATTTGAAGCATCATTATCCAGACTCCATTCAATACCTACAATGGAAACAGAATCTTATATGTCACACACAAAATCATAGCTTGAGAAAGGGGGAGCATGTTGTCAAATTTATTCTTCATCTTAACAACAGTTCACGTTTATACAATTACGGTGTCCTTTGCACATGTAAGATGATGTTCCTTAAAGCCATATTTACTTTGGACTTTTTTCTTCAATGATTAAGTGGTTCAGAAAGTTTTTAAGATCTTGAACACTTGAAATAGTTCTAATTTCTCTCTGGAAAAACATAACACTCTTGCTCATGCCTATTTGTCTGCATTCCCAATTTCTAACTTTCCCTATTATAACTTGCAGGTTGAGTGGCTCAGATGATTGACAAAATAGTGGAGGACTTTCTTGGGTCTAAAGATGGGACCTGGAGGAGAGCAGATAGATGGCATGTTATCAGTTATCAGGATTGTTGCAGAACTAAAGAGAAATTGGTAGTTAATTCATGTTTTTAACAACTAAGTGAAGCAGATAAAGATGACAAAAAAATCAGGTAATACAAGTTGTCAAATTATACAGAATAGACAGAACAAAAGGTTGGCCCAAAAAAAAACAAAAGAAACGCCACTTTAGGATTATTGCCAAACTTATCACCCACATCCTAACATAAAAAGACGTAATTGTTCAACCTCAATACTGTTGTTTTATCCAAGGGAAGGTCAGAGCCCAAATTCAACTAGTATTAAATAGAGGGAACCGAAGTCCCAGTTACATCATGGTTCACCAAGGACCATATACAATCAGTTATAGTCGCATACAACATCATTTGCACTGATGACAGCACACCAAGTTTAGCAATGAAAATCAATACCTTTGGCTTTGCTACTAAACATCCCTGCGACAGCTGCCAGGCTCTCCTCACTTGTTTCTTGAACCTAAGAACAGAGTCTCCACTAAGCATAAAAATATTTCAAATCTAGGCAAAGAAGAAATGACCGCCAAATCTTCAAGATATCATATGCATGCTAACTACAAGCCTCTTTAGTAAATGTGCTGACAGTAGTGAACGAATCTTAATATACATGTTCGAGGCAGGGAGAAGCAAGGCAATCTGATTAAATTCAGGTCAAGATAGTACGCCATATTCAGAGGCAAAACAAGGAAAACACAATATGATGATACCATTACAAATTTTATTCCATACCACGTCCACAAATCCACAAAGTATGACTGAAAAATGAGTTAAAAGATATGTTGTGAATATCTACCTGTACATTTGAAACAACTCTAGCAAGAGCTTTGACCATACCCTCCACAACATTTGTGTTCTTGGGGTGCCTACATTTCAAATAATTGCGGAAGTAAATATGTATGATATGAATGTAGTACCAGTTCAATTTATCAACACCTTTACACCAGAAAATTGCCAAAATTTGCAATTGTCTGATGAGAAATTAACGAGGAAAAGAACAACTAGATATTGTCCTAAATTTCAACAAATAAACAATGCATCAGGAGACCACTCTTGAGAAATGATGCTTCAAAACTCCACTTTAAAGCTAATGAAAAATTAAACACATATCTCAATTTCATGCTCAACCCGAAAATGCCAAGATCCATCCAATGTGCACTTTAAAAACGTAAATGCATCATAACATTCAACGTAGTCAATTAAAAGTCAGATTTTGATACAACAGCATTGAACACATGTACGTTTCAGAAAAATAATCTGCTTATTTTGGAAAATACAAAATGTTAAACAGGATACAAAGAATCCCTTATGCATTGTTCTACAAGGAATCCCCAAAAACATTGCAGGGTAACTTTCAGCAAAATTATAAAGTCACAGCTAAAATAAGGATATGGATCAGACTCATAAATAGTCCTAACACAGCCAAGCTTCTTAACAACCAGAAGTTCCCAAAAGCTGGAAAAGAAATTGCATACCACAATCTGAAACGCTATAGAATAGTATTGCTATTTTGGCAAACGTCAGCAAGTTTCAGGATATGCATATCATTAACTATGATTTACTTCCATCAACACATTTTCTTTTTAATATGATTTTCCCAATTCAATATATCGCTGAATCCTTTAATTCTGAAATGGGGACATTAAGAAACAACATATCCTGGTATGGTAAAGGTAAAGGCATGCTATTTGGACAGAGTAAGCAAATACTCGGTAGGAGTACAAATAATCCATCACCATTTTTCTTCCATCAGGTAGAGTGCATAAGCATGAAATAAGACAGGGAATTGAACAGCATTATGCGTAATACCACTAAATAAGAAGATATTTAGCTCACATGTCAAAATTTTGGAAAAGAACCCGCAGCGTCCGTGCCTCCACACAGAAACCCTACACATATCCCTGGTCGTTATGTTAAATATTTACAGAGAAAATTAATGTCTCAAGTGAAATAAATTCAATGAGTAATTTACTGTACGTATTACCCTCAAGATTTCAAGAACAAGAATGCGATGCCATAACGGCAAGTCAAGAAAAGTGACCTTCAATAACATACTGAGAAACACCTGCACAGAGAGTTAATAGTTTTGATATGTTTGAATTTGCAACCAATCCGATTGTAAAACTATTCAAAAGGTCGTTGTTGAATGATGTAATAATTACTGGAAATAATTTGGAATAAGATAAGCAGCTATAAGAGCATGGAAACTGAAAATTTACCTCACATTCAGTGATAAGGGATGAACTGTAAAGCCTAATTATATGAGCAACTGACCGCAACACCAAACGACGAAAGCTAGGTTCACCAGCTTCTCCTTCAAGCTGATCAAATATTACAGGATTATGGCAAAGAAAACTCCTTTTTAACTAAATTGAACTAAAGGTATTCAATTATACAATAGTCACAAGGGGACCCACTACCTCAGTATTGGTACGAAGTGAAGTCATCAAGAGTGAACATATCTGTCGTCGTAAAACCTGTCAAATTTTTGACAATTATATCAAAAATAACAGAAAAATGAATATGCTGGCAGTAAGAACACTCTGAATTGAGATAACAATAATCACCTGTTCATAAGGTAGCAATGCTCTGAAAACAGCTACATAATTGGACAAAATGAACCTATAAAGGGTTGGACAATTTATTATAGGGAAGCATTAGAAACTGATATGGTGACTCAAGAACAACTGATCATCATTAGCCAACTTAGTGATGACAGTTCAAAAGCATTATTTACAGTGACATGATCTGTTGGTGGACCTAGGGCCTATATTGGGTCCAATATATTTGCTTTACAAGTTCACGTATTTCCATCTTAAAACGAGATAGTATTGTACGGCATAATGTGAAAAGAAATAATAGAAAGTACAAGGATAGAAAACAAGAATCCACCTTAAACATGAGAAAAGGCTAAATAAAAAAAAACAAAGCCAATGACTCAGATTCATTTTGCCTTGATGACTTCAGCAATGAGCTGTTTCATATAATTATTATGCTTGAACAGTTAATCTATAAGTCAAATGTTATCAAAAAAATTCATTTTTTTTTTCTGTCTATCTAGAATATTTTCAGCTTCTTTCTTATTTTGGCACCGTCCTTCACTTAAGCAAGCTCATTTCTAGCACCTCTTGAAATAGTTTTTAATACATGACATTAGTGGAACAAGTGAAACTAATTCTAGGTAGCCAATCAAAGATCATATTGCGCAAAGTCTCATGAATTAAAAAACACAAGCTACCAAGAAAATTTCTTACTCAAGTATATCAAGTGCAAATGCCCTCTGAAGAATATTAGCACGTAACCAGATTGCCTGTAGATTCATTACCAAGTTAATGTTGTAAGAAATAGCATAAAACAAATATCAATCTATTTCACTGGCTGCTTGAAATAGACAAACATGAACGCCTAAATTAGTTTCTAAGTAATTACGGACAAGAAAGACAAAAAACTAGAGCTAGCTTTAAAACAAATAAGTAGTTTCAAATTAGCACATACAGATCCACCTGCGGCAAGAGATGTTAGGTCTTCAAGCAACCGAAGCCCAAGTTTTCCAGTTTCAGTTAAAGTCTCCTTCTTAAATGGAGGCCCTCCAAAAACAGATTCATGATATAATGAGCTGTGCACAATTATCTTCACCGCATAAGTTTGGATCTCGAAATCAATTTGAGACAGTAAGGCATAAAATGCCAATAAACATCCACTACAATAAAGACCAAAAATGATGCTGCGTAGCCCTCTGGTCTAGGAAAACAGAAATAAGAGTGATCTGGATTGCATTCATAAAGGGGTTGGGGGAACATACTCTGACAAAATGATGCTGCGGTTAACATCACCAGTGACGGAACTTGTACGAGAAAGCTGACTTCCAAAACCATATTTGCCAGCAGGAAGAGACTCGGCCAAAGCCACTCGATCAAAAATTAAGGCCACAGCTTGCCTGAAGGTAGCTGCAGCAGTACTGCCAAACAATTGCAAAAAAACATGTATAGACACACAAGATATCAGGATCTCAAGGAATGGAAGGCAACTGATGAAGAATGCCATATTAATAGACAAATGGCTACACTAAGAAAAGTTAGTTGATGCTCAATATAGTATTATCTTACTTCCGCACACTATCAGAAGACCGAGGGTTTTCAAGAAGCCTAAGACAGATACCAAGAGCTTGGGCCATTGTATCCTGAAATTAATAAGATGCCAAGGATAATATGTTTCTCATAAAAAATAACAGTAAGTTGGAAACAGCTAAGTAATACAATAAAAAGACGTCTTTAATACAACTGGACGTAAAAGGGCTGTTCAAGAGGAAATAAAATTGTATTGAGCAGACTGCTGAGTGGAAACAAGTCGACGACATATTAATAGGTGATTCCAAACCACAAATTTTTCAGATATATCTTTCAAATCAGTGATCAATAAAGCTGGAAAAATGAAGTGATGATGTGACGTTATGATATCAGATCCATATGCTCCTTTCATCAATCTGTTCCGTGACCACTCAATGATCCAGGTGTTTTCTCAAACTGTTTGACATCTTAGACATGATCTGTCCAATATTTCATTTCCCGAATACTCATGACTGAGAACAAATTCATTCTAAGAATATCAACAAAAATATATTATCAACCACTGTACGCAAAGTATCAATCTTTTGATAGTGACACTGCAGATACAAAAGACAGATTATACAGAAGGCAATGTATGCGTGAGAAGATTTAAGTAGCATTTCAAATTAGTATAATGCAGAATATTCAAATTGCATTGCATAAATTGTACGTGAAAATAGACAGAGGAGTCAATCAACAGTGTCAAGATACGTAATCCTCATTTAGACATATTACATTTAACTGAGTCCATTCTGCTTATAAGCCAGCTTCCAGCTATCATATAGCTTCTAATTTCTATATAGCAAATGCACAATGTTCACTAGCTGAAGATTACCTCATTTTCAGGGAGTAAACGTGACTGGAATATTATTGATATAGTCTGCAGGGTCTTGAGCTGAACGCCCTCGTCTGCCATTTCAGCATGCTGCAGGGGGAAAGTGTACAATTTTTGGCAGACCATTAAGGCACAAGTTAGCTTTCCCACAATGCTGGAAAGTGTGGTCATGTATTGGATTTTGCATAAATCGATAATAATGAAACTCATAATCAAAGTAACAGGAGTAACAAAAGTACCAAGGGTCAGCGTTCTTGCAAACACAGCTAGGCAATAAAATGGTCATGACAGCATAGATGGTAAGGCAAGAGAGTACAAGAAAATGCAAGATCCAACTGAAGTATTGAAAATTTGAAACCATATACTTATCTAGACTTACGTCCTTCAGTGTGGATAATATCTCTTTAAGGGCAGATGGAGAAACTGCATCATGAGATATGAGTTTCTGCAGACATGAAAGTCCAATTATGCTAAGCTTAACCGTTCTCATGTCACATGCCATCAAAAATATTCTTAATATGTCCTCATTTTGTGCGATTTCACTGGGATTTGACAAAGAACGAAGCTGCAAGTAGATGATAATAAGAAATGTAAGCAAAGCATACTTGAGTCCTTTTATTTCTAGAAAATGATGTATTGTGCCCAAAAAAAAAAAAAAAAATACTCCTTTTGAGAACTTCAGCTTTGGACAACGCATCTGAAACTAACAAAATATATACATGATGCTGTCAAACAAAAATTCGAACGCCAAGCACTATAAGTCTGGATTCTTTTCGCGCGCTTAGATATTTATCTGAGCGTCATTCGAATTTTTGCACGAATGACAATCACATTACAGTTTCTTAAATTCTTGAGCAACCAAACACCCAGCATTAAGGTCACTTCAAACTAAATCGTGCAGTTCAATAACGCCATTTTAGTAAAGGTGATGCTCCCAACGAGTGAAAACGAATATCTAAATTGTCACATTTTCCTTTCTCTTATTTCAATCTCCAGATGATCAAAACTGCGGGACAAACTTCCTTTCGGAAAAACTAAATCGAAACACAGAAAACTGGATGTTACAACGGCTACTTGCAGATACATTCAGGGGCACATAATGAGATTTTAAAAATATCCCGCAAATTGATGAATAGCATTGAACGGTAACCTTAAGAATTGCATGCTCAGCGCCGTCTTTAACCGCAGGATACCGACGGCGAGCTTCTGCAGAAAGGGCGCGAAGGTCAGATTCCAAGACCGCCATGAAAGCCATCTCGGAAATTCTCAGTTCCTAAGTTCGCCGATGGTGAGTACAGCGCTATGCCTTCGAGCAAATTACGAGGAGCAGTGATCGGTTTGATAGGAACATCACAGCGGAGATGAGTGTGGAACAGGGAAGTGCTCGTGGATCTGGAGTGCGGGAGACAGACAGAGAGATCCGCTGCAAGTCGCACGTTTAGTCTGGAGAGGACGTGGATCGATGACGGAGACCGTAATTTTGGGCTTCTGTAATTGAGTTGATTGATGGTATAAGCCCGCCCACAAGCCTTGGGTCTGGGACAACATGCCAGCATGGATCTCTGATTCCAACTTAAGTGCTTTTTCAAGGCTGACCAACAACAAAACAACTCGTCGAAGTTGTCGAAGATGAGTTCAGTTGGTGAAGGGGTTGAGCACTCTCATCAAAGATAAGGGATTTAATTCTAAGAAAATCCATTTAGTTGCGTGTATGATTGGATCAGCGATTATAAAAATAGTTTTTATCGATTTGATTTTTTGTAATTTTATTTTTAATAACAGTTAGATTATGTAATGTGATATATATTTGGATTGACGGTGGTATAAATTATTTTTATAAAAGTAAAACTTGTTTGGATTAGCTTAGTTTTAAGTGATTTTTGTGATAATGTTAAGAGAGAATGGGTGGAAAAATATTTAAAAATTAAAGTAAATATTTAAAAATTACTTTAAAATATTAGGTGCTACCGGAAAAATATTTTAGAGTGGGTGGGAATCAATAAATCAGTATTCTAAATTTTGGGTGTTCTTTACTGCTAAAAAAAATACATTAAAGGTAAGATTATAGTCAGTCTCCTAAGACTGGGTATAATTGAAAAAATATTTTAAAGGGTTAAAAGCATAAAAAAATATTACTCGTACATAACTAATTGGATCACATGTCTCGTACGATATAGTGGAAAATTAACGTCAGAGTCAGTATATTTGGATTGTATGTCAATTTATAAGTTGGGTAAAATGGTTTGGAAAAAATGGTTAATATAAATATTTTAAAGTAATTTAATTAACTTTTTTAATATCTCTGAAAAATAACTATGTCTTTTATTTATGACCAAAATGAGTATAAATTAGTGATACATATAAATATTTTTACTGTTTCTCTCTCTCTCTCTCTCACACCATCATTTTCCTTTTAACTTTTTGGTCTCTCTCTATCTATTTCTTCCCTTTTCCTCTTTTTGTCTCTTTCCCAATCCCAGCTTTCAACAAAAGCTTCACTTCCCTACTCATGTATTTTGTGCGTTCCATCATGGCAATCGCACAAAAGCCCAATTTCAATATCACTGAACCAAATACTCCAATACTTCACATAAGGCATACAATCACACAAAAGGCAAAAAATCGCACGATATGGCCCCCTATCGTGCATCCAAACACTCGCAAAGATCCGTTGCAAGTCGCACGTTTAGGTTATAGAGGACGTGGATCAATGACAGAGACCGCAATTTTGGGCTTCTTTAATTGAATTGATGGTATAAGCCCGCCTACAAGCCTTGGGTCCGGGCAAGTCTAATAAAGGTCTGTTAGAATTAGTGTCATGTAGCCTGAGTATAGATCTCTGACCTACCTTATGGCCTGTTTGGTATGATGGAATTAGATGTGGTATAAATAGAATTAGGTATCAATTCCATCATGAGGTTTATTTGGCATGATAGAATTGGAAAATTTTCCAATTCCACATAGAAGCCAAATAGGGCTAATCCCATCCAGATGATTCCATCAAAATACCTAAGATTTGCAATTCTATCTAGTCATTTCCATCTATTACCCTCCTCTAATACCTTCAACCTCCTCACTCATCGATGACCTCTGTCACTGGCCGGCAAGGATGACGACGATGTCTGCTCACTCTCTGACTTCATCTTTTTCCTCATGCTCCGACTTTTCGCTAACAAGCTCCTCCCCCTACTGCCGACCAGCTCCATCGACATCAAGCTTCGCCGACAGCTTCTACTAGCCAACGACCTGCAACTTTGTCTTCTTCCTCACTCTCCAACCTTGCCGGCAAGCTCCTCCCCCTCTTGCCGGCCAACTTCTCCCCATCATGCTTCACACACCATCACCTCCCCATTATCTCGTATGTAGATCCATATTGCTCCTTTGACTTCTCTAGTGAGACCCACCACTCACCACCCCATTAAACCTTCACCAACACTACTAACTAACAGTGACAACGATGAGGATGACTGTGATAATGGTGAACATTGGATCTTCTTTGGCAACATCGTCTACTTCTTCTCTGATGGTTTGTTCTCAAATTGACAAGTTATTGGGTTTGTTCTCAAACCAGCAGCGGTTTGTTCTCAAATCAGTGATGGCTTGTGTTTATTCTCAAATCGGAGGGGGTTTTGTGCTTGACCAAATATCTAAATTTTGGTTGAAAAAATTGAATGGTGCGAGTCTTTGGGAAGAGATGAAGGTTCTAAATCTTGGATGGTTTTTTTTTTTTTAATCTAGAGGAATATTTTGGTATTTTTACATAAAAATTATGTCTCATTTTCATAACATATCAAACATACGTTGAAACCTTATATCCATCTCCTTATCCACATCAATTTCTATTTTCATTCCCATCAAAATCAATTCCTTCAAATCAAATGGGTCCTTAAAGTGCTTTTTCAAGGCTGACTTGACCTTTTTTTTTTCACAATGAGACATAATTTTTATGTAAATATACCAAAAAATCAACTGTGCTTTCTTACCGCAAATTTATACTTGCAAAATTCATACAAATTATATTATTCTTAAGTCATGAACAATAATATTTTTTTACTGCTGCATCTCTCTTTTCCATATTGTTATATATATTTTCATCTCTTCTGTTTCTTTATTATTTAAATTTAAAATTTTCACCTACAATATTTTTCAAATCAATAATATATCATTCCATCGAAAAAGAATTATAAGGCCTTTATTTAAAGTTGCATGTGGCGACGAAGGATGATGATCTCTTGTTGCAAGTTAGCTCCTTTCGCACTGCTTTTAACTGGATCATTTATAAAAATCGCCGTTACTACAAGTTTTCAGGATATAAAGCAGATAGATAAATTTTTTTATAATAGAGTAATAAAAAATGTTAAGTATTCAAAATTCATCAAATAATTTTTCAATTGGTGCTTTGAGAAGAAAACTAATATATAATACAAGGTGTTCATTGATCATCTTCTAATACAGCAGTTTCAGACACACACACGCACAAGCAAAGCAATGTTAATTGCCCCCATGACAGACTTCGGGGGGAAAAAGCCTCAAAACCATAAAACACACCAGGACTCTAATCTGATTGCCCATGATTTTGCCAGTTATTACTACAAGTGAGACATGATAATGCTGGAATCTTGACTATTCTTGTAACTGCCAAGCATGTTATCCAACTCTTTGGCAAACCTCTTCATAGATTCGGGCGGCAAGCACATAAGCACAACTCTGCCCTCCTCCCCCTTATCATTGGTGGATGCAACCGAGAAACTCACTCCAGGAAGTGGGCCAAGCCCAGCCTTAGCGAGACCAGCATACACAGCCTTGCCCCACCCAAAATCAACATTTCTAAAGCCAACACGCGACAGATCTGATATCATCCACGATCTCACTGATGCAAAACAAGGTCGTCCTCTGGTCACTAAAAGATCAGCCATGGAGTGCACATATTCTTCATCCACTTCAGCCTTGGCTTTTTTCACTAACTCCAACGCATAGCCTAGTGGACTCTCACAGAGTTTTCCCGCAGTAGTAACTGCAGCTGGATACACAAAAGCGTTGCCATAATAACCAGCAGGTATTTGAGGGTTAAACCTACCTCGGCCAAAACGTGTATTTACGATGAGCAACGTGCGAACGTCGTCGTTTGGATCTAGTTGTAATGCTTTGGTGCGGCAACGCCATAGACATGCTGTGAGGACCTCAAACGTTGTGGATTGCCTGAGGTGACGAGGGATTAGTCGACGAATGGCAGATATCTCAGTTGGCCCAAAGAAGAAAGATTGTTGGACTGTGTCTTTTAAGGGAATGGCGGCACCAGCCACTTGCTCAAACTCATGATGGGTGCAAGTGACACGTGGCGGGCTCCTTGCACTTAGGATCTCTCTGTGCCAAACAGGAAGAATGGAGGGCTCACTTGCCCCGTTAGCGATTTCAGCTAAAGCATTCATGAACTGCAAAATACCTGGTCCGTCGGTCATGGTGTGGTTCATGCGCGTAGCCAACACGAAACCTCCACACTTGAGACGTGTGACCTACAATTTATAAACTTCCCTTAGCATGTGAAAGAAAAGTGTCAGCTTAATTAGGTAAAGGAAATAGTATACTAGAATACCTGGATAAGTAAGAGGGGGCAATGAAGGATTCCTTCAGAACCAGGAACGCTGTAAAGGAGGTCAACGAAGCATGGAAATGGAGGTTTAAGATTGTCACCAAACTGAGCTAGGGTTACATCTGCGTCAGCTTCAATAAAGAGAACGCCTTTTCCATTACATTCAACTAAAAGTTTGCGGCCAACACCTTCCCTGAGCCTGCCTGCAAATGGATAGTAAAATACTAGTGTTTGAGCTAATGCGTCTCTGATGACTTTGACGGGATCCTTCCCCGCCATTGAAGCCTCGTGGTGGTAGAATTGTACCAGTGGAACATGAGCTCGTAAACTATCTTGGTCGTCCAAGTCAGACAGTAGTTTTAACTCACGAGGAGTCGGCTTTGCTGGAGCTATAAGCTCTGGTTGGTGCCTCCTCACGGTAAAATTGAGATGAGAGGAAGTCAGTAAAAACATAGTGTTTTTGTACTTGGAAGAAAATGGAGAATCAGAGGAAAAGAAAAGATGATAGCCGAAAGTAGTATTGTGTCTTAATTTGACGTGATTTGAGTTTTCGTCTGTGGCTTGTATTTATAGTGGGGCGAGTAATAATCCACTGACTGTTGAGCAGTGATGAGGTTCCTTAGGATTTGAAAGATTCTGTGCGCCCAAATTTTCAGCCGCAGAAATCAGTCAAAACACTACCCTAACAGTACCGCATTCTATAAACGACAAAATCAAATTTGACTAGCCCTTCCTATTTAAATTTTTTAACACAAGGGCGTGTACAAAATCAATTTCGACTTGGGCTTTTCGAATCAGGAAGAATTTAATACATAAATAATGTCATAATTTCGAAGTTTTTTGCTGCTGATCGATCGATGTGGACAACTTTTCTGGCACTGTTAATAGGACGAATATAATTTTGACTGCGACTCTGCCTAATAAGACACGATAACCTGTTGGATTTGTTCTTTGCTTGGACGGGTTTCAGAATTGTCGTGATCTGCGAGCAGTAACATTATTGGTTTGTAGAATTAATTAGTTCGCGGATTAACAATATGAAATACTATAAAATTTACTTACGATCATCGTTTCTTAATCTGCCTGGCCTAGATGAGCCTTCGCCGAATCCAATATCATTCGTAGACATGCCGCGAGGACCCCTAGCAAGTAATGGAGTATACTGTTTACATTCTTTGGTGGGGACCTCGGAGTAGACAGTTTTTTGTTTTTGGACAAAGAGTAGACAATTAGACTATGGGCTTTTCATGCCTAATAAAGTTTTTAATACGCATGTTGTGACGCTTACTTTTGTATAATATCTTGATTGTGACTAATTTGCCAGATAAAACATGACTAACTGACTGGATATTCGTTCCTTCCTTGGACCAGTTTTTAGAATTGCTGAGACAGGCGAGGCACAGTTTCATACTTATATATACATCATTGCTAGTTATAGATTTTAGTTTATTAAAACATGACTTGTATGTTTTTATTATCGATGTCGTATTTTTACTGTTTTCGTGTTATAAATTATATATTTATATATATATTTATATTAAGTAGAAAGTGATTATATATATCAACAAAAATTGATTGATACTTGGAATGTCTTCAGTACTGCATGTTGGTTACTATGGAAAAACCGTTGTAGCCAGGCTTTTGAAGGGTCATCAGATGGCCCGAAAGAGATAGTTCACATATGTATATATAATCTCTCAGAAGGTGTGCTGAACGGCAAGTTTCGGCATCAGATATTCCAAGTCCCAGAACGAGGAGTACTTCACTGGCATCCTCCTGAGCCAGGCGTTCATCGTTTAGATGTTGATGGTTCAGTTGTCAGAGACGGTCAGGCTGCTTGTGGAGGTGTTATCCATGATCACCAGGGTAATTGGATACGTGGATTTCAACAGAAGTTAGGACATACTTTTCCAACGGCTGCGGAAATCCATGCAATCCGATGTGGCCTCCTTCTATGTAAAGTTGTAAACAGCTGGGGCTAAAGAAAATCAGGATATTCACTGACTCAATACAGGCAGTCCATCTATTATCCACTCATTGTGATTCGGATCATCCATTGTATGATGTTATCTTGGAAACCAGATCTCTTGTTTATAGTGACTGGGAGGTAGATATTTCCCACGCTCACAGGGAAAGCCTTCGTTGTGCGGATTATCTTACAAGAATGGCACACATGATTCCGTAGGAGCACGAGGAACTTGGGATTTCCCCAATTGAATGTTTTCATTTTTTTGCTTTGGATTGTGGCTTACTAGCTCAAGAACATCCTGTAGGACCTAGCCTATAGTGGTTGTCATCTTCAAACTTTGCTTGCTATTGTATCAAAAAAAAAAAAATTGACTGATACGCATAACAAATTAAAATACTGTATTATATTATATCATATAAATATGAATAAATTTTGTGGTGCATGCATGCTGGTAATTTTCCTTGATGTGACAATGACGGGGCTGCGCCAAAGGCAATTGGATCTATTGGAACATGCCTCACAACCATATATATACAGTATGAGGATAGGAGGTCGTCCAGCTGTCATCTTGTAAAGGGCTGTGTAACATACTAATAGTCTATTATATTCGTATCACATAAATGATATTCATTGCTCCTGAATCTTGATACTTCATGGAGCAACTTATTGCCTTCACCTAAAACCCAACTCTCTGGATGAAGTAAGAAGGGAAGTGGCTACCGTCCTTTTCTTTAAAAGTTTTTTAAAAATAATATTTTAATAATATATTAAATTTGGACCGTTGAGATCTTGATCCGACGATTCCGAAGAAGAAAAGGACCATCCTTTTCTTTTGAAGAAAAGGACCATCCTTTTCTTTTGACGAAAAGGATGGGAGCCGAGTCCGAAGTAGAAGTTAATGAGAAGTTCACTATTCCTATTATTGATGCAATCCTTTCTTTCGTTTCCTGTTTTAGGCCTGTCCACTGTCGATGAAATCTTAGATAAACCTACAATCGGATTACCAGATTTTAAGTTCAGAATGCATTATAACATTACTATATATTAAGATTCGACACTCCTCAATAAATCATGCGCTTTTAGCTTGGTTTGGATTTCTGGACCTAAAAACATTTATCAGGGAAACCAACTTTTAATTTGGTGCATGGTTGTTTGGTTTTGCTTTTAGATTTTGAAAAATCTCTTACGAGTATTAACATTTTTTTTCATATTACTCATTTTTCCAAACAATTTTGCATATCGAATTTTTTATTAAAACAATGACCCGTCAAACATTTAAAGAAGTTGTCATAGCAGATCTATATTGTGAATTATTTGCACGGACATTTCGTCCGGTTCTTATAACATTCATGCACTTATATATTGTAAAATATAAATTTTGACGAGGATTGGAATACCGTCCACTATTTCCAACCCGTTTCATTACAATATTTCACACATAAACTAGACACGGCATAACACACGGGTAGTTTCGCGACTTAAAGAAACGTCAACATAAAAATGGAACCAAAAAAAAAAACCCAAATATAAGAACAACGACAGAGATGATATGCTTAAAAAGTACAGTTACTAACAGTATAGCCCAAAAGTAAGCAAAGATCTAAACCCAAACTAAAAACATTCCATGCACACAGATACTCGCGCTGGTCCGATTGGCCATAGTTTTTGTAACTATAGGCAAGACGTGATAAATTTAGAATCTTGACCAGTATTGTTATAGTTGCTGAGCATGTTATCAATCTCTCTGGCGAAAATCTTCATAGCTTTGGGCGGCAAGCAAATTGGTACTACCACACCTTCTCCTTTCGCATTCCCACATGCCCCGAAAAAGCTTACTCCAGGAAACGAGCCAGCCCCAGCCATTGCGGGCCCACCGTACATTGCTTTGCCCCATCCAAAATCTATTTCTCTAAGCCCAGAACGTATTAAATTCGACACAACCCATGACCTCACCGGCGTGAAGCAAGGCCGTCCTCTGATCACCATAAGATCCGCCACGGATTGCATATACTCCGCCGTAGCCTCACCTTTCGCCTCTTTGACCAACTTCAGGGCATAGCCAAGTGGATTTCTTGAAAGCTCCCCCGCGGTGGTGACAGCGGCGGGGTACACAAAGCCATTACCGTAATAGCCACTTGGCAACAATGGAGGGTCTGTTTTGCCCCTCAAATTGCTGATAAACAATAGGCGAACCTCCTGGTGTGGTTCTAGCTCTAATGATGTGGTGCGACAACGCCACAGGAATGCGGTCAACATTTCGAATGTAGTGTGTTGACCATGGGACTGAGAAAACAGTTGACGGATGACCTTTAACTTGTCAGGTCCGAAGAAGAAAGAGTTTTGGGACAAAGCTTCTGTCATCTCTGTTTTCGTATCATCATCAGGCACTTCCACGTACTCATGATGGATGCATGTAATACGAGGTGGGTCCCTTGCATTCAGTAGCTCTCTGCGCCAAACTGGGGCAATTGAAGGCTCATTCGCACCCCTGGCAATCTCCGCTAAGGCTCCTAAGAATTGAACTATACCAGGACCATCACACATGGTGTGGTTGAAGAAGTAGCCTAAAATGAAACCACCACACTTGAGACGGGTAACCTATGAAAAGAAAAATGCAACATTAGCAAGCATATCAATATATAAGAAATATATTAGTTAACTGATGTATGTAATATATATATATATATTATATGAACCTGAACAGCTAAGAGGGGACAGTTAATAATTCCTTCTGTGCCAGGAACAGTATAAAGAAGCTCTTCTAAGCATGGAAATGGAGGTTGGATAGGGTCGCCGAACTGGTGAATAGTAACATCTGCGTCAGCTTCGATGAAGAGGACACCTTGCTCGTTACAATCTACCATAAGCTTGCGGGCAGGGCCTTCCCTGAGGCGACCGGCGAGGGGATAGTAAAAGACTAGGGCTTGAGCAAGTGCGTTTCTGATGAGTTGAGCAGGGTCGTTTCCTTGCATTGATGGGTGGTAAGGATAAAAGTGAACCATTGGAAGTCGACACCGGAGACCGTCTTGGTCATCTATATCGGAGAGTAGCCTAACTTCATGAGAGGTGGGCTTAGCTGGAGGAATAAGTTCTGGTTGGCGTCTCCTCACAGTAAACACTAGATCCAAAGTAGATGGTTGAGCCATGTTGTTAGGAAAATATCGAATCGCAGAGAGTGGGGGAACCCAGGGTGTTGATTACTAGCTCTAGACCCTTTGGATTGGGGGTACGTGTATGTGTTCGGAGACCGCGTATTTACATTTTATGATGGTGATGGGGTACCAAGTTCTAACCATTCATTATGGTTTCCATGGTAGACGTAGACCCCACACCTTCAATTACGTACTCACCAATTTGTGTGGTTGTGCGGTCGTTGCATGTCCACTTCATTCGATCAAACAGGTGTACGGTGGAGGCTTCTCTGTTGACTGGACTATATACTGACCCATGAGAAAAACCTTATTGTCCCCTCGGATGAAAAACAGAACAAGAGGGAGAAACATATTTGTGGTTGTGATTAGCCGGGAATTGAAGTCGAATGATGGCAACGTGCATGAATGTTGGTGAAAGATTGTATAATTAGATTGTTTAATTTGTTGTATTCAGCTTTGTCTGTACCGTGCGTATTCAGCTTCTCACTGAGTGTTGTTACAGGTTCTTGTGGTCTTAGGCTGATATATTAGGCCCAATATGTTAGGCCCATTAGGATTAGGTAGTTATATAAATGGTCAGAACACCATCAGGTTGATTGTAGAGAGACAGTATTTTTTTCATGAATGAAATTATTTTCCTCTGTGTAGCTTGAGTTGAGGTGTAGAGGTGAGAGGCCTGGAATTTTACATGGTACCAGAGCCATCAATTGGGACATTTTTCAAGATCTTTCAAGAAGGACTCAAGAAAGCCCAAGGTCGTTGGCCCAATTTGTGATCACCCTGTGGTTGCTTTTCAAGACTCTTCCAAGATCGAGCCAAGACAGTCCACGCGCTCAGTCCGCCCATTCCCTCCACTAACCCTGCTCTTTCGTCTATCAGCCTTAAGCGATGGCTGCCGCGGTGCCCTCTTCTTTTCCTGTCCCAACCACCGATTCCCAGCACTCTCTCGATCGGCCGTCATCCTCTCCCATGGATTCGAGCAAATCTGCCGATGATTCACTCTCTTTCCACAATCCCCTTTACCTCTACCCGTCGGACACCCAAGGCACGCTGTTGATTCCGTAGATCTTCACCGGCGCTGACAATTATACGATTTGGAGTAGGGCAACGCTGATTGCTCTTCGTGGGAAGAATAAGGTCGGTTTCATTGATGGGAGCTGTACACGAGACAAACAAGATGCTCGACTTCTTGCTCAGTGCGATCGGTGCGACGAGATTGTCCTCTCGTGGCTTCTGAGTTCGCTCTCTAAAGATCTTGCAAACGGACTCATCTTCTTCTCTACTTCACGGCTTGTTTGGCTTGACCTTCAACAGAGGTTTGACAAGCGTTCTGGTTCTTGAATCTTCACATTGCACAGAGAAATCAATTCCTTGCGTTAGGGCTCTTCCTCTATCACTGCTTATTTCTCTCGGCTTAAAGAACTCTGGGAGGAGCAATCCTCTCTTGTTCCGATTCCGTCTTACACCTGCACCACATCCCAGGCTTATGCTGAAATCACCCAGCAACAAAAACTGCTTTAATTCCTTATGGGTCTCAATGAGACCTATTCCCAAACCCGAAGCCATATCCTGCTTCTTCTCCCTCTGCCAAGTGTTAATGATGCTTATAATATGATCGTTGAAGACGAGGCACAACGCCATATCGTTAGCATTGACAGAGCTCCATCTCCTGAAGGGATTGCTATGACCGTGCGCAATTGATCCCGTGGCAGAGGACGAGGCAGGGGAAACAATGTTCCTGAATGCTCTTACTGTGGGAAGCGTGGGCACACGAAGGAGCAATGTTACCAACTTGTTGGTTTTCCTCCAAATTTTTGTGTAAACAGAGGAAAGCAATCCAGAGATTCAAGTCAAAATGGTACTGATGCAGCTTACGCAGCTGAAGAAAATTCTTCCCCCTCCACACCTACGATACCCACATTCACACAAGACCAGTACCAAAAACTCCTTCAACTGATTAACCAAGATGAAGCACCCATTGTTCATGCATTAACCAGTACAGGTTTGGCTGTTCCCAACTCTTTTATATTTCCCAGTAATAAGTGGATTTGAGATTTCGGTGCTACGATTCATATGGTAGGCAATATGAGTATTTTGAGTAATTGTAAACCATATGCTGGACCTGTCAAGACCATATGCATACCTAATGGAAATTGCATGCCTGTTAGTCATATAGGTGATATTCATATTGCATATGACATAGTCATACGCAATGTGCTTTATGTGCCTGGTCTCCAATTTAACCTGATTTCAGTATCTCGATTAACCACAGAACAAAACTGTGTTATGTCCTTTTTCCCTGATATTTGTATCATGCAGGACCTTCAGGTTGGGAAGAAGAGACTGATTGGTAAGAAGGTTGCTGGACTCTATGTACTGGATGTTGTGCAATGCTGTAATTCCTTAAATTCTGTCTTGTGCAACAACATTGAGCATAATTCCATTGATGCACGCCTATGGCATAGTAGACTAGGTCACGCACAAATCTCTTTAATGAAACACTTGAGTATCATTGGGAATAAAATTGATATGAATAAAGATTGTGAAGTCTGTGTGCAATCCAAACAGACAACATTTCCATTTGGATCCAGTTTTATTAAGTTTACCCGCTGTTTTGAATTACTTCATCTTGATGTGTGGGGTCCTTATAAGATACCTACACATAAGAGTCATCATTATTTCCTTATTATTGTTGATGATTATTCACGAGGAACTTGGATATTTCTTAT
Source organism: Inga laurina (assembly GCA_963855925.1). Classification (NCBI taxonomy): domain Eukaryota; kingdom Viridiplantae; phylum Streptophyta; class Magnoliopsida; order Fabales; family Fabaceae; genus Inga; species Inga laurina. The sequence continues at coordinate 801,803 of OY979708.1, read as the reverse complement.
GCGCCACAAACATGGAACAATCATGCATATTAAGTATTTTATTGCATATGTTTTCACACAATTTTCCACTACGGTTAAGAAAGTGAGGAGTGACAATGGCACTGAGTTTACTAATAATTATAACACCTCAATCAAACAGCCAAATACTTAACCATAGTAATTCAAATATCATCAATAAGGATGTTCAACATCCAAACCATTAAAATACAAATCAGTTTAAATAAAGCCCAAGTCATAGTGTTAAATCAAATCCTCAAAATATTTCCTCAAAACAAATTAAAATGCGGAAGTCTTAGGGTTATGGCAATATAAATGACATAACATGAGCTCTAGGAGCACAAAAGAGCCTTCAAGGCTCACTCCATAGGTGCCTTCCCTTGCTTCCTACTAGAACAGTCACCTGAAAATGTTAATATATATAGGGATGAGATTCCACGTCTCAGTAACTACTGAAAGTTTCTACCGTACACAAGCAAAACTCATATGATAAAAAGGAATTGATTACATATATATCATAATTCTTATACAAGACAAAAACAAGTTTAATCACCATTATATCAATTTGTATTTTCATCACAACATGTAATATACAATTATGCCATATGCAATATGTAAGATGCAACCTCCCTTATATCACCGTCCATCCTTATTCCGCTAACTGGAGCCATAGGCTAACACATAGTCTAACAGAAACCCATCCATTTGACTGGATTGTCCCAAGCTCACCAGTTCTTAAGATACACCCGGCCAAAGATGTAGAGCTTAAGTCTGGACTATGGCTCCCCTCCTTAAAAGAATACAACTAAGGAGGTGTCACATGTCCCACAGCTCCAATGAAATCCCGGCCAAAGGAAAACATTGAAGGAGGGGCCCTGATAAGTACCATCCACTATGCACCGAGTGATGGCATACCACGTAGTAAAAAATCTCAACATACAAATTCCTCCTCACTCCAACCCATCACAAATGCAACCGCCATGACAGTGATAAATAAAATATCATTAAAAGACAAAGTACAATAATTCATGCTTCCATTCATATCAAATATAATCACATTTTCAAACATGCTAAAAATGAAATAATAATCCAATAATACATTAATTATCATTAAATTATTAATTATATGAATATAATGAGTTATATAGAAATTTACTTGTAACACTACTTATTTGAGAATTTATAATACAAACACATATACATATAATTCAGTCCATTTTTCTTTAAAAAAAATAGTCATTCAAAAATCATACACTATTCACAAGTATATGGAAGAATATTCAGAGTTACTTGCTACTCTCTAACTCACAAGTAATTACACAAAGAGTTACTCCAAATCTCTTAGTAAGAGTCTGTGAAATCCATGGAATGAAAAACCGGACCGGACCGGCCGGTCGGACCGGAAAACCGGTGAACCAGTCCCAAGTCCGGTCCAGTTCACTGCCAGTGAGGGGAGGAGGTCGACTCGGTTTTGACCGAGTCGACCCGGCCGGTTCTTGCATGACTCGGTAAAACCGCCGAGTCAAGCGGTTTTACCGAGTCACATGAATTGGTTTTTGGGACATTTAAAAAAAAAATTTGCAGAAACAAAGTGAGACCGAGAAGCTATATCAGATTCAGAATTCAAAACAGAAATGAGAAAGAGAAATGCGAACTCCCTCCTTCCCCAACGCTGTGCCCTAGTTTAACGAAGAACAACAGGGCCAGCTGGTTGAACCGCGAGCAACGACCGCGACGCCCGTGAGCGGTAAGGAGCAAGCGACAGCGATGATTGTTGAGATTTTACTGTGAGCGCCGTGGTGAGGTTGAAATAGTGAATATTAAAACCATCTTTGTAAAAGAAGCAGAACAGAGTCGGAAACAATGTTAAAGAGTGGCATCTTATTCCCTTCCTCCTCATTTGCGCTGACGCATGTCGCTCTAGCTTGAAGAAGATGAACTTTCTTTTCACAGGGAAGAAGGAGAATCGTTGTTAAAAAAGGAGGCAGTCTCTGTTTTGCAAGCTAGAATCCTAGAGTTTTCTTAGGTTAAAGCATTGAAAGAAAGTAATCATTCCAAAAGCACGTGACTCCACATTGAAAGAAGAGAAAGGCAATAATAACAAAAAAAAATATAATATAAAATACAAAAAAATAAAAATAAATAAAAAGAAACCGAGGTTGTTGAACTTTGTTTTTATTAATTTGAGAAGACTCTAATTTTTTGCTACTATTATTTATGCTTCTGTATAAACTATTTCTATATTTAAAATTATGATATTATAATAACATTTTTTAATAATACAAAAGATTAATCCCTCCTAAAAAAACTCAAGTAAATCCCCCAAATTTAGCATTCATAATTCTCTAAATATATCAAATTAATACTAATAGATATCAAACTAATATAAGTATAAAAAAAAGAAGATAATGAAAAAAATTATTTAAAAGGATATAATAATAATAGAAAAGGATATATCATTGCATAAGTATAGGTAGCATAACTAATACTAATAGATTTTAAGAATTTTTTTTCTTAAAAATTTTTATTTTTATCTATAGAAGTTTAAAAATATATTAATATATATTGTCACTAATAAATTATAATATTTTAATATGACCGGTCCGACCACCGGTTAGACTCCGGTTGACCCACTAACCCTTAAACCTGTGCTGCGACCGGTTCATTGTCCGGTCCGGTTTTTTGTTCCTTGGTGAAATCACATATAAACATATATTAATATACTAATTAAAATTACTCTAAAGTTGTTCTAATACCTTAAAACTACCCTCTAAAGCTAATATTATTATCAGCTCTCATAGGTCCCTTCTTTTTTTATAGAAAGTATAGCACTGTTTGGAAAAATAAAAATTTTCATATAATGTAAAAGATTTATTGCAATAGCTCAATGTAGTTTACATATGTGTGTGCGCATATATAGCCACTTAAATTGAAATGAGTTATGAGTGGTAAGCCTTTCGGATGGGAGAGGGGCAGAGGGCATAAAAGTCTTAAACAAGGATATGTTTGTGTGTGGGTTTATAAAAAAACTCAACTCTTTCACTCAAAGCCAAAACAAATCTCAAGTCTGGAAGTGAAGTAACAAACAAAAGAATGATTGTTATTATTATTTTTTTAACATATAAACCCACGTGCTTGTTACCAAAAAGATCAAAGAATCATAACTGAACAAAACATATATTTATATAGCTTAATCACTTGATATTGGGAGGAAGTGAGTTACAAAGGTTCAATATATAAATAAGTGTATGTTTAATAAAGGCTACGGTTAGGAAAAAAAATTATTGGGGATAATAAATTGATTTTTTTTTCTTTTTGAAAATATGTGCACATATATCTACTTGCACTCGTGGTTTAGAGATGTGTAGGTTGGAGCTTTTTTTTAAAAAATAAAATAAAATAATAATAATACTTACTTACACACAGTCATCCAGAAATAAATGTAATATATAAATAAATGAGTGTAGGGTGGAGAAATAAACATACATATGGATATATGTACTCACACCCACATTTCGGTAGAAAGAAAAAGAAGTAGGTACTCTGTGAATGACCCAAAAAAACACATACATACACCCACAGCCAGAACAAAAAAAATGGAGGGAGAGAGAATAGGTTGACAAGACAAGGCATTGTTAAATAATTGTGGAAGAAGACGCAAATTTGACAAGACATTCATTCAATACAATGAAAAAAGGAATACGGTCAAGTGAAATGAAGAAGAAAGAAGAGTGAACCTGGAGCATGTTGGTGTGTGCGGCGCTTACAGATCCTAACGGGGGTGAGGGGTTAGGGTATTTATAGGAGAGAGAATTAGAGTTAGGGTTTTAATTTTTTTATTATAATAATATTTTTTTTCAGGACAACATGTTTTTTTTTCTGTTCTTTATTGTTTTCCAATAATAAGATAAGTTTACACACACATACTCACATGTTTAAATAATTATTTTAAGGAGGTATTTTATCTGTATTATTTTTATTTATTTATTTTTATAAAGCAAATATTTTTTTTTGGAAACTTGGTTCTTCTTTTTAAATTATTAATTTATTCTAATTCTTTGACTAAATAAAACTTAAGCTATAATTAACTCTAAGTGTTAAAAAGGAGGATGTTACAATAATGATTTGAGATGTTTCTTTCAGGAAAAAGGCATGATCCATGAAACTTTCTGCCCTTACACTCCAGAACAAAACGGAGTAGTAGAACGAAAACATCGCACAATCATGCAAATCACTCGCAGCCTCATTTTACAATCCGGTATACCGGTTCGATATTGGGGCGAATGTGTGCGCATGGCTGTGCATTTAGTGAACCGAATTCCCTCTAAGGTACTTGACTACAAAACTCCATATGAAAAGGTTTATGGAATAGAACCTGATTTAGGAAATTTAAAAGTTTTTGGTTCCTTTGCTCATGCTACTGATTTGAGGGCAGGTGACAAATTACAGTCTAGATCTATTCCTGCTGTATTTTTAGGTTACCCTGAACATCAAAAGGGTTTTCTACTTCTGGATTTACGTCATAAAACTATTTTTGTTAGTAGACATGTTAGTTTTATGGAAGACAAATTTTCATTTAAGGATCGCCTAGATGATGACATGCCACAAGTAGGAATAGACTTTAAGGAAATGTTTTGGTATGACCCTATTGACCTAGGAATTAAGAATGTCACTGCAACTAATCATATTGATTCATGTAGCTCAAACAGAATAGAGCCTAAGGCTGTTTTAACTTCCGCCCATGAAAACCAAACAGTGGTTCCTACATCTGTTTTGTCTAGAACTAATAGAGAAAGGAAACCACCCATATGGTCCAAAGATTATGTCTGTGCCTTAATAAAACTTGCAACAAAATGTGCTTATCCCATTGCTGATTATGTGACATATTCCAATATTTCTGCTGATCACATGTGCTTTCTTTGTACAATTGATTCCCTTTCTGAACCTAACAGCTATGCAGAAGCTGTTAGACATCCAAAAATGGGTAGAGGCAATGAGGGCTGAGATGAATGCTCTTAATGCCAATAAAACATGGAATTTAGTTTCTCTTCCAAAAGGTAAGAAGGCAGTAGGATGTAAATGGGTTTATAAAATCAAATATAACTCTGATAATACTATTGATAAATATAAGGCACGTTTGGTTGCAAAGGGGTTTACTCAACAAGAAGGGATAGATTATCATGAAACTTTTTCCCCTGTTGTGAAAATGTTTACTGTGCGTGTTGTACTTAAATTGGTAGCGATAAATAAATGGCCATTGTATCAAATGGACGTTCACAATGCTTTCTTGCAGGGAGATTTAAATGAAGAGGTGTATATGAAAATACCTCAAGGTTTTGAGGCTAAGGGGGGCGTTTAGTATGTCGATTGAACAAATCTTTGTATGGCTTAAAACAAGCCTCCCGGCAATGGAATATAAAGCTCTCTAAGGCTTTGATAGAAGGAGGTTTTCAACAAAGTAAAAGTGATTATTCTTTGTTTGTTAATCATTGTGTTGATGGAATTGTTTTAATTTTAGTTTATGCAGATGACTTGTTAATAACAAGTAGTTTTGAAATAGGCATTGGAAAAGCAAAACAATTACTTCATGAGCACTTTAGAATTAAGGACCTAGGCTTAATGAGATACTTTCTAGGTATTGAGGTAATTACATCTAACAAAGGTATTGTGTTATCTTAATGGAAATATACACTGGATCTTCTTGCTGAAACAGGTATGAGTGGATGCAAACCATTGAGCATCCCTATGGCACAAGGTTTAAAGTTGGTAAGTTTTGATGGAACAAAGGATGATCCACAAGAGCTGCTTCCAAATCCAGCAAGATATCAAAAATTGGTAGGAAAATTAATTTATCTAACCATGACTCGCCCTGATATATGCTTTTGTGTGCATGTACTTAGTCAATTTATGCACCTTCCTACCAAACATCATATGGCAGCAGCCCGGAATGTCCTAAGATACTTGAAAGGGACACCAGGTCTCGGTTTACTTATCAGCTATGAAGGAAAACCAATTTTGGAGTGCTATTGTGATGCTGATTGGGCTGCATGTGGTATGACTAGAAGGTCAGTCACTGGCTATCTTCTGAAATTGGGAGGTTCCTTGGTGATGTGGAAACCAAGAAGCAAGAAACAGTGTCAACATCCTCAACTGAAGCAGAGTATAGAGCGCTACGGATGGCTGTTTCAGAAATTGTGTGGGCTAGAGGATTGTTATATGACTTGGGAATTTCCCATTCAGATCCTGTTCAAGTTTACTGTGATAACCATGTTGCTATCCATATTACAGCCAACCCAGTGTAACATGAGAGAACCAAGCATATCGAAGTGGACTGTCACTTCGTTCGTGAGAAATGGGAGTCAAGAGAAATTGACTTAAAGTATGTTGATTCCAGAAGTCAACAGGTTGATTTACTGACCAAAGCTGTTGAAGGTTCTGTGCAGCGGCATTTGTTATTCAAGTTGGGCACTTTTGATTTGTTTCGTCCCCAACCTTGATGGGGAGTGAAAGATTGTATAATTAGATTATTTAATTTGTTGTATTCATCTTTGTCTGTACCGTGCGTATTCAACTTCTCACTGAGTGTTGTTACAGGTTCTTGTGGTCTTAGGCTGATATATTGGGCCCAATATGTTAGGCCCATTAGGATTAGGTAGTTATATAAATGGTCAGAACACCATCAGGTTGATTGTAGAGAGACAGTATTTTTTTCATGAATGAAATTATTTTCCTCTGTGTAGCTTGAGTTGAGGTGTAGAGGTGAGAGGCCTAGAATTTTACAGTTGAGATATACATATGAATTGATCTATATAGGCCATGCCGAAAACACCAATTCCCTGTTGTCCCTCAAAGTATTCGTGTGAGCTTTCACGTTTCTTTTTTGATCCTGATGTTTCACACTTGTGTGCGTACGCCTTTTTGCCACAGGGGAAGATGAGCTGTAACTACTATGGAATATACATATATTACGACATTAAAAGATGTCCCTTTTTCAAAAAGGGCGCCAAAAATACAACCGGTGACATATTCATAATTATAAGTGAGAATTGCATAGCTTTAGGCGTTCCCAATTTGACTAGGGACACCTAAAGCTCCCCTAAGGCGTCCCCAATGCCAATGAAGACACCTAAACCTCACTTTAGACGTCCCCAAATCCACTGGGGACGCCTAAAGTAGGCCTACATAAAGTTAAAAAAAATTAACTTTAAATGTCCCCAATTGGATTGGGGACATCTAAATTTTATTTATTTATTTTTTAAATTAGGGACACCCTTTGGCGTCCCTAATATATATTAGGGACGCCAAAGGGTGTCCCTAATTTAAAAAGAAAATAAAAAATTTAAACCTTAGATGTTCCTAATGTATATAGGGATATTTAAAGTGTGACTTTAGACGTCCGTATTTAGAGTGGGCACGTCTAAAGTGAAAAAAAAAATAGTTGGACAATTTTAGACGTTCCTAAATTAATGGTGTTATAAGCTAAAGTGAAAAAATAGCTGGACAATTCTTTAGTATTGTCGCTCATTGAGCCAATTACTATTAATTGTGTTATAAGCTTGTGTGGTGCTTGATAGCTCCACAAGCAGCTGTGGCCCTTTCTTAAGAAAGTGCCATAGCTGCTCTAATATGTCCTATGTGACACTTGGTTGATCAAGCGCCACATGATACCTACAAGATGTGACACTTACTTAAATAAGCGTCACATCATCCTTATGCTTATTAAAACAAAAATAAACAAAGAGAAGAAGCTGTGACACTTATTTAAAGAAGTGCTATAAAATGTGCACCACTATTCTCCTTTTTGGACTAGTGTGTTGTAGGTGAATACTCATTTAGAAGCATTCCACTACTACAGAATATACATATTACTACCCTAAAGGACGTCCCTTTTTTAAAAAGGGATGCCCAAAGTATAGCTGGTGGCATATGTAATTATAGGTGAAAATTAGATAGGTTTACGCGTCCCAAATGTGAATTGGGACGCCTAAAATATATTTTAGACATCCTCAATATAAATTGGGACATCTAAAATCTTAAATTTTGCTCTAAAATAATTAAATCTCATGCCAAAAGGGTGGTAGGATGTGGCTTTAGACGTCCCCAGTCAAAACGGGGATGTCTAAAGCTCCCCAAGACATCCCCAAATCCACTAGGGACGTTTAAAGTGAGCGTTGGACATCTATTTACATATATATATATATATATATATATATATATATATATATATATATATATATATATATATATATATATATATATATATATATATATATATATATATATATATATATATATATATATCCAATAAATCAATAATACTGAATTTATGGCAGAGTGGGACTGTAGAAGAAGGTGTTGATTTTTGGTGTTCGGAAGAAAAGGTAGTGCGGCTAACAATAAAGGCAGAGTATGGAATTTCTGATACACACCTAATAAATGAATAGGCCAGGCCTTTTCAGGTGAGGCAGACAAAAATTTACAAGTAAATTTTGACATATATCATTTAACTCCTTGAAAACTCAGTCTGCCATTCTTAACTTCACACACAACTATTTTTTTTCATCCTCTGGCCTTAATTAATAGACAAAAAATGCACATATATGTATATGTGATTATCTCTTTAATTAATTAATAAATATCAACTATATATTTATATGGGTATTTTCTTTCACACCTGTGAAACTTGATCATGCTTCTTCTTGTTCCTAGTCAAATCAGCTAAAAATAATGGTAATTCAAACCAAGAAATAACACAAAAAGCTTAAAAAAATAAATAAAAACTTGTTGGGGACACCTAAAGATGGTTCACTTTGACTAGTGCATGACTTTAGACGTCCCCAGCTGGGCTAGGGACGTCTAAAGGTTGATCACATGTACTGGTCAACATGACCAATGCATGTGGATGTGTTAGGAACTTGCTTTAGGCGTCCCTAATTTTGGCTGGGGATGCCTAAAGGCTTTACAAGGTACTTTGCCTCGTCCCATCAACTCTGCCTCGTCCCATCTTCGTTCTCTCTATCCTTGTTCTCCGTCATCTATTGCTCTCCTCTCCCCTTCTTGTTTTTCTTCTTTCTCCAAAAAGTCTATACCTTCTCTCTTCTTGGTCCTCCATCTTACCCTCTTTTTCATCCATAACATGCCTACTCATCGCTGTCTTTGCTCTGGGTTTGCATCGTTTTCTCTCATTCTTGCCACCGTTGTAAAACCCCAAAACTCTTTATTTATTTATTAAGGAATTATTGGCAACATAGATTTTTCTTTTTGACAAATGCTATAGATTGCTTTGATGTGGCCCCACTTGAACATGACTCTTGCCTTATCTAGTTTATCTTTTCTCTTTCTATCTGCCAGGTGCTAGTTTCTTTTGATTACTCACCTATCTCTATATATATACATATGTTCTCCTTTCTTTCCGCCTTTTCACTATTATCTGTGTATTTGGTAACTGTGCAGCTCATGTTTATGCGGAGGGAGTACAACTTATAATAAGACAACTACTAAATTAACCATAAAGAAAATAAAATTAAAGATTAAATCATATTTTTCTCATAAGTTCATATAAAAGGTGGGAAACATACACCCCTTAATACATCATAGGATACGTAATAAAACTAAAGTAACCTTCCTATATACATAACATGGTTCCTAATAAACTAAGCACTTTATTCTATATTATTTCTACGTAGTGCTTTTCAATACTCTACTAGTTGGTTGGTTCTTCATTTGTGAAAAGGTCTGCTAGGAGGTCTGGGAGATTCTGGGGATAGTTTCCATATACGGAACGCGTAAACTCGTTAGGAGAAATGACAACCACATCATCATTAGGCTCGTAGAAATTCTCAAAAGATGGTGGTGGACTCGGATTGAAAGGCGGAGGATCAACAAGGTTGGTGGTATGAATACTGATGCTACGTATGACTTGGAGATCCCTGACCTGGACCCATTCGATCTTAACCATAATCTCAGTAACTAGCATCTGGGCATTATGTAAACAAAGGTGAGTAATAACAATAAAATTTCCAACTAATAATACCCAGTTGCTCTTAAGTAGAAAATATATCTAACCCTATCTCTAATTTGTATAAGAAAATAAACAACAGAAAAACACCAAATCTTATGCAGTGAGAAAAACTAGCACAGATACATTTATTTTGTGAGCACCCATAAATTTACATCACATAGATATGCTAGGGCGTCCCCCTAGAGTGGATCCACAATTTATCACAAAGTATTAATGGGTGAACACAAAGTCTTCACACAGCAATAATATCTGGCACATTTATCAAAAATAAGAAATATTAGTTTAAATATATGATAGAGACATAAATTAATTTAGAAAGAAAATAATAAGAATAAGTTGAATCAGAAAGTAATACTTTATAGGGTATTATTACTCAGTAGGAGAAATTTCTTACTTTGCACCAACACGTGAGGTCTTTGTGTGAGTTTCTTATTTTTTTCTGAACTTTGTACGGACTGTGTTCTCCTGATAGCAAGGTATTAAAACTCGGACCGGGCATTGAACAGGTCGGGGTACTGGGTTAAGGGTCAGTGGGTCAAACCGGGGCCAAATCGGAGCTAAACCGGGACCAAACCGGTGAGAAATTGAAAATTTTAGACTTATAGTATGAAATTCTAAAGGAAAAATGTAAATTTTTTTTTTAAATGTCAACTTGGACCGGACCGGGAATCGGACCGGTTTATCGGCCGGTTCGCCGGTTTCCGGGCCGGACCGGCCGGTCCGGTCCGGGTTCAGCAACCATACTTGATAGTGAGAGGTGTAGCATTATATAGAAATCATGCACCGACCTAACTTATTTCGTTCATCCCTATCCATATAATTTATTATATTTTTATCCATTTATTTTCTTTTTTCTCAAGTCCAAGTCCTCTAGAACCAACATATCCTACTTTTTTTTCCAAGTCACTTGTTTCAACTTGCTCCTTATGTCAGATGCACTTTTCCCTTTCTTTCTCATTCTTCCACATTTTCCTATGCTACCCTTCATTCTTTTAATCTCTCTTCCTTCACGTGAACTCTTCCTTTTGAATCTAATAGTCAATCTTTATATATTACCTTCTTTCTTATGTGGCTTTCTCTTTGCATATATTCTCTTTATATATAAATATATATACAAATATAAAATCATATTAAATAATTTATTTTGAGGGTGTTATAACCGTCATCCTCCCTCTTACTACCGTGGGTCGTCTCCCTTTAAAACTTCGGCTATAGGTTAGTTAACTAACTTTTTTTAATATATGACAATTAGGTAGATTGAACTTATAAAAATGACTATAGTGGTATTGCACACTGAACTTGTATTAAAACATTAACTTGAACTCATTAATTGATTTAAGGCTTGGATGATAAATATGGGAAACTAGAATGTTTGTCAAGTGGTTATAAGCAGGGTAATGAAACCCGGATCGGACCGGCCGGTCCGGCCTGGAAACCGGCGAATCGGCCGGTAAATCGGTCCGGGTTACCTATTTTAATTTTTTTTTATTTTTCCTTTAGAATTTCATACTATAAGTCTAAAATTTTCAATTTTTCACCGGTTTGGCCCCGGTCTGACCCACTGACCCTTAACCCAGTACCCCGACCGGTTCAATCCCCGGTCCGGGTTTTAATACCTTGGTTATAAGCAAGGTATTAAAACCCAGACCGGGCATTGAACCGGTCGGGGTACTGGGTTAAGGGTCAGTGGGTCAAACCGGGACCAAACTGGAGCTAAACCGGGACTAAACCGGTGAGAAATTGAAAATTTTAGACTTATAGTATGAAATTCTAAAGGAAAAATTATTTTTTTTTTTAAATGTGAACCCGGACCGGACCGGTTTCCCAGCCGGTTCGCCGGTTCCCGGGCCGGTCCGGTCCGGGTTCCATTACATTGGTTATAAGAATGATTCTGAGAATTAAGGGCAAATTTGAAGTTCTGATATGTTTTTCATTAGATTGTTTAATAAGACATGTGGAGGAATTTCTTTAAAGAAAATAATGTGATGTTGAATTGTTAATTTCATTGAAGTTTCTATATTTGGATCTTCTAATTAAATTGATGCCACATTATGTAGAGATTGATGGTATTTGTATTGCATGGTTTGTGAGCTATGTTGTGCTTTTGTTCTATCAGCATTGATGTGCCTTCCGTCATTTGTGGATAGTGTTTATGGGATTATATATGTGTGTGTATTTTTCCTGTATGATGGTTCATTTAAAACATGATAGAATACTGGCAAAAAAAGAGAGGATAGAGTTAGACTATGTTCTAATTGAAATGTAGAGGGAAAGGGAGCTAATGTAGTTGGGTATTATAGAGTATTTCTTGTTAATGCCATAAGAAGAATGAGATGGAATGAGTCTTTTTTCATTGTGATTATAAATTAAAATCTATTAAGGATTAGAGTTTAGGAATTCTTGTAATGTATATTGTAACCCCTTTCAATGTCAAGGCCGAGATTAAGCATTTAAACATGTTTAATAATGGAATGAGAGATCTGGGATAATTAAAAACTTTTTAAAACATCCTTACAAATAAATCTCCATTCATTTCATTCATAAAATCAATAGGCTTGATCGGTTTGTCACATGTATAATAACAGAGTAAGCACAATTCCCGACGTTCACCCGGGATAATAACATTGATCCAAAATATCATACAAGGTATCATTGCCCATCTCAGCATCCATACCGGGGATTACAACATTCGTCATCGGCATTAAGTTGGAATATCTGGTGCTTGAAAACATCATATAGGCCAAACTCCATTATCATGTACATGACGCCATGGATGATTTCATTCGGATGAGCCTGAATACCCTCCATAACTCTTTGGCGTCTAGTCTTCCACAGGAGCCAACAGATGAGACTGAACGCCTTGGGCCATAGCCATTGGTGGAAGCAACCCATGGCCATATTTCTGGACATGTTCTCTGTGAGCCATACCTGTAAATCAGAATGAAAGAATCTAAAACGATGGTTAGGACCAATAAAATGTAACCACACCTCTCGAGCGATCTCACAATCACGAAGTATATGAAGTATCCTCTCTACTCTCTAGCATTGAAATGGGCACACATCACTAGCAGATAAGCCTCGAATAGCTTTGAGAAATTGTTAGGTAGTCTCTTGTGAATAACTTGCTATAAAAACATCTTAACTTTTTCTAGCACGAGGACTTTCCACACTTTTTTCCACAGACTCGGACCATTCCATTCTCGCTAGGCAAATACGAATTTATAAGCAGCTTGAACACAGAAATTGCCATAAGAAGCGATCCTCCAACAGAAAATATCATTTCCACTTTCATATGGCGGTCGAATCTGACAAGTAATGTCGACCACCCAGTATGGAAGGAATTCTGTCAACTTTGGAACATTCCACTCCCCCTTTTCCAAGACAAATCATGAACTTTCGCACATGGGTTCAAAAGGTGGGTATTTCTGTCAACAAAGTGTATTAGAGGTTCATCAATCGGAGTCCAGAGATCCTACCACACATTGCATGTTCTCCCACTTTTTAGTCTTCTCCCAACACCTTTGTAGAATTTGTCCCATACAGCAGTGATGCTGCGCCAGACATGAGATGGGTTGGTCTTTCTATAGACAACATGATAGTCTCCTTGACCACACCCATGCTTACTTTTAAGTTTTAAGGCATTGAACCCAAAGAGCCTTAGGTTTTGTTAACAATCCCCAGCATAGTTTCATGATGAAGGCAATATTTTAACTTTGCAAGTCTTTTATGCCTAAGCCTCCATAATCCTTGTCCTGTTTAATCTGGTCCCATGCAATGAGGTACATTTTCCTACCTTCTTGACCGTGGTTCCATAGGAAGCTTCGACTAGCCTTCTCTAACTCACTCAAGATTCCGTTCGGATGATTGTGACTAATTTGCCAGATAAAACATGACTAACTAACTGGATAATTTTTAGCCAAAAAAAAAAAACTAACTGGATATTCGTTCCTTCCTTGGACCAGTTTTAGAATTGCCAAGACAGGCGAGGCGCAGTTTCGTACTTACATATACTTCATTGCTAGTTATAGATTTTAGTTTATTAAAACATGATTTATATGTTTTTATTATCGATACCATATTTTTACTGTTTTTGTTGTTATAAATTATATATTTATATTAAGTAAAAGTGATTATTTATATTAACAAAAATTGACTGATACGCATAACAAAATAAAATACTGTATTATATCATATAAATATGAATAAAATTTGTGGTACATGCATGCTAGCAATTTTCCTTGATGTGACAGTAACGTGGATGCGCCAAAGGCTGTTGGATCTATTGGAACAAGCCTCACAACCATACACAGTATGAGGATAGGAGGTCGTCCAGCTGTCATCCAGTAAAGGGCTGTGCAATGGAACGAGCTTAGGATAAGCAGAGAGCTCCTCCATTGGGTAAATGAGTTGAGATTTGCACGGTTTATATTTATTTTTTATTTTTAAAAATTTATTTTGATGGTTATATAATTTAAAATAAAAATAATCTTTTAATTAATATTTTTTAAAAAAATAATTTTTTTTTTTATTAAAAACAATCAATTTAAAAAAATCAAACCTAAACAGTCCAGACCAGACTAACGCTGGATGCCAATCTAAAAAGATATTCACCAAAACGGGTTCGCTGTGTAATATACTAATAGTCTATTCACATCACATAAATGATATTCATTGCTCCTGAATCTTGATACTTCATAGAGCAACTTATTGCCGTCACGTAAACCCAACTCTCTGGGTGCAGCCGAGGTTAATGACAGGCTCACTCTTCTTATTACTGACGCAATCCTTTTTTTTTTTGTTTCCTGTTTTAGGCCTGTATTGTCGATGAAATCTTAGATGAACATACAATCGGATTACCAGATTATAGTTCAAAATGCATTATAAGGCCACTATATATTAAGAGTTGAAACTCCTCAATAAATCATGCGCTTTTAGCTTGGTTTGGATTTCTGAACCTAAACACGTTTATCAGGGAAACCAACTTTTAATTTGGTGCATGGTTGTTTGGTTTTGCTTTTAGATTTTGAAAAATCTCTTACGAGTTTTAACATTTTTTTTTTCATATTACTCATTTCTGCAAACAATTTTTTCATGTCGAATTTTTTATTAAAACAATGACCTGTCAAACATTTAAAGAAGTTGTCACAGCTAGCAGATCTATATTGTGAATTTTTGCCACGGATTTCGTCTGGTTCTTATAACATTCATGCACTTACATATTGTAAAATATAAATTTTGACGAGGACTGGAATATGTCCATTATTTCTAATCCGTTTCATTACAATATTTCACACATAAACTAGCTAGACACGGCATAACGCACGGGTAGTTTCGCAACTTACAGAAACATCAACATAAAAATGGAACCAAAAAATAAACAAATATAAGAGAACAACGACTGAGATGATACTTAAAAAGTACAGTGAGTTGCTAACGGTATAGCCCAAAAATCAGCAAAGATCTAAACCCAAACTAAAAACATTCCATGCACACAGATACTCGCGCTGGTCCGATTGGCCATAGTTTGGTACGTAACTACAGGCAAGACATGATAAATTTAGAATCTTGACCAGTATTGTTATAGTTGCTGAGCATGTTATCAATCTCTCTGGCGAAAATCTTCATAGCTTTGGGCGGCAAGCAAATTGGTACTACCACACCGTCTCCTTCCGCACCCCCACATGCCCCGAAAAAGCTTACTCCAGGAAACGAGCCAGCCCCAGCCACTGCGGGCCCACCGTACATTGCTTTGCCCCATCCAAAATCTATATCTCTAAACCCAGAACGTATTAAATTCGACACAACCCATGACCTCACAGGCGTGAAGCAAGGCCGTCCTCTGATCACCATAAGATCCGCCACGGATTGCATATACTCCGCCGTAGCCTCACCTTTTGCCTCTTTGACCAACTTCAAGGCATAGCCAAGTGGATTTCTTGAAAGCTCCCCCGCGGAGGTGACAGCGGCGGGGTACACAAAGCCATTACCGTAATAGCCACTTGGCAACAATGGAGGGTCTGTTTTTCCCCTCAAATTGCTGATACACATTAGGCGAACCTCCTGGTGTGGTTCTAGCTCTAATGATGAGGTGCGACAACGCCACAGGAAGGCGGTCAACATTTCGAATGTAGTGTGTTGACCATGGTACTGAGAAAACAGTTGACGGATGACCTTTAACTTGTCAGGTCCGAAGAAGAAAGAGTTTTGGGACATAGCTTCTGTCATCTCTGTTTTCGTACCATCATCAGGCACTTCCACGTACTCATCATGGGTGCATGTAATGCGAGGTGGGTCCCTTGCATTCAGTAGCTCTCTGCTCCAAACTGGGGTAACTGAAGGCTCATTCGCACCCCTGGCAATCTCCGCTAAGGCTCCTAAGAATTGAACTATACCAGGTCCATCGCACATGGTGTGGTTGAGGAAGTAGCCTAAAATGAAACCACCACACTTGAGACGTGTAACCTTTGAAAAAGAGAAATGGCAACATTAGCAAGCATATCAATATATAAGAAATAGATTAGTTAACTGATGCATGCATGTAATATATATATATTATATGGACCTGAAAAGCTAAGAGGGGACAGTTAATAATTCCTTCTGTGCCAGGAACAGTATAAAGAAGCTCTTCTAAGCATGGAAATGGAGGTTGGATAGGGTCGCCGAACTGGTGAATAGTGACATCTGCATCAGCTTCGATGAAGAGTACACCTTGCTCGTTACAATCTACCATAAGCTTGCGGGCAGGGCCTTCCCTGAGGCGACCGGCGAGGGGATAGTAAAAGACTAGGGCTTGAGCAAGTGCGTTTCTGATGAGTTGAGCAGGGTCGTTTCCTTGCATGGATGGGTGGTAAGGATAAAAGTGAACCGTCGGAATTCGACACCGGAGTCCATCTTGGTCATCTATGTCGGAAAGTAGCTTAACTTCATGAGGGGTAGGCCTAGCGGGAGTGATTAGTTCAGGTCGGTGTCTCCTCACATTAAACACTAGATCCAGAGCAGATGGTTGAGCCATGTTGTGAGGAAAATATGGAATGGCAGAGAGTGGGAAAACCAAGGGTGTTGGTCACTAGCTCTAGTCACTTTAATTTGGATTGGGGGTGTATACATTCGGAGACCGCGTATTTATATTTTATAATGGTGATGGGGTGCTAAGTACGAACCATGCATTCTTGGAAGCTTCCACATTTTTGTGTGGTTGCGTGGTTGCCTGTCCACTTTCTTTGTTGGGGCAAACACGTGTACGGGGGAGGTTTCTCTGTTGACTGGGCTGACTATGTATTTGACCCATGAGAAAAACAGATCGAACAAGAGGAAGAAACACATTTGTGGTTGTTATTAGCCGGGAATTGAAGTCGAATAGCAAGGTGGATGAATGTTGGGATATACATAAGAATTGATCTATACAGGCCACACCGACGACACCAATTCCCTGTTGTCCTCAAAGTATTCGTGCGAGCTTTCACGTTTCTTTTTTGTTACGTTCCTGATGTTTCACACTTGTGCGCGCATGCGTATTTGCCACAGGGGAACTGGATATGATCCGTATGGCCATGGTAACATCATGGCACGTCTGCTTCGAATAAAATAGCGTCCTTTCAAGTTTAAATTTGGCCGGTGAAATTCGTGTAGCTGCGTACTTTTCCATCCTCTTCCCTTTGCTGGAAAGATAAATAAACATGTACCAGAAAAGTATTGATGTTGTGTTCAGTCCGTGGAGAGAAGAGATTTTCTAAGGATATTTCTCCCTGTAGAATTGGAAGAAAACAAAATTTCTCCGCGTATGCATTTGACGACAATGAATCAAGTCAATAATTCTCACTTTTTTAAAACAGTATGCATTTGATGCTTCGTAATTGGCCGCCTTTTATTATTTCCAGACATTTGTATCATGGGATTCATTTATCACGTGGCATAATACACCACAAACAAATAGTGGAGAATTGAATGAGAAGGCCGAGTGAGTATAATGGCTCGTACCCTCGTGTATTATATGAGAGACTGTGTCTAGGAATCGGGTTAGCCCGCGGGTTGTGGGGCCAACCCACTGCAGCCCACGGGCTTAATGAGTTTGGCTGGTTTTGCCCTATTATTTTATTTTTAAGGAAAATTATTACTTTTTTTTTTTTTGCTCTTATTTTCTTTCTCTTTTATTCACTCACATCATATTTTCTTTCTTTTAGACATTTTGTCGTAGGCAAACAATTTCATTCTTATTTTCTTTTTTTTTTTCCACTCCTACTTACATCATAAAAACATATAAACATCCCTTTTTTAAATTTAATAAAAGTAGAATAATAGAACAAAAAATCATACCGGACCGACCGGTTTAACTGATAACCGGTTTGATTCAATCATTGGGTCGTGAACCGGTTAGAATCAGGTTGAACCGATTAAAATCGGGAAATTCAATGGTTTAACTGGTTGGACCGATTTCATTTTTTTTAATCTTCTAACTATCATCTCACGCTATTTTTTAGGGAAAAATGAAAGGTTGAAGACCAATATGAAGAGAAAAGTAGGTAAAGAAACAAAAAATCTAAAAAAAAAATAAGATGGTGAAAAAAATTATTTAAAATAATATAATAATTGTAAGATATGAGATATCATTGCATAAGTACATGCATCATAATTAATACTAATAGATTTTAAGCATTTTTTTCTAAAGATATTTATTTTTATCCATAGAAGTTTAAAAATATATTAATATATATATATTGCCACTAATAAATTTTAATATTTTAATATGACCATTCTAAACACCTGTTAGACCCCGGTTGATTCATTGACCCTTAGACATGTACCATAATCAGTTTATTGCCCGACTTGATTTTTTATTTCCTAAGTAGAATAAATAAATATAATATTGAAATAAAAATATCAAATAAAAAGTATAAAGAAGTTAGGGGATAAAATATTTAGATTTAATTATTAAGAAAAGCCGAAAAAACAAATTAAGCGGGCTCATGAGCAAACCCATTATATCCTGCAGGTTGAACTAAGTGGGCCAATGCAGCCCATCCCTTATCGGGCTGACAGATTAGGCCCATGGGCTTTAACCCGTTTTACCCAAGACCGGTACAAAAAACAATGGTTACAAGTTAATAGACACCATACACAAGTATCCTGAGAAAATCTTACGGCTGATAACCAGCTGTATAACAATTATCTACAAGAAACACTAATTACTGATTTGCTCTTACAGCACTAGCTTTATGCAAGAATTTCTCCATGATTGGGGTGTTTCGCATATCGTTCCATTCATTCATCCATGTCTCTTTTTACTATTTATAAAATGAAATAAATACCTTTGTAACACCAATATTGATTTACTCAATTGGATTTTGACCATGGCATAATTAATTAATAATCAACAATTACTGGTAAACAGGATATATATTCTCAAACATTCAAACTTCTACTATTATTATGTTCATGTCCTCCCTCTTCTTTTTCTATACCCACGAGTTCATGCAACCATCTGATCTCTTGTCAGCTATAATTATTTCAAAAGAAAACTAGATATTCTTTTCTGTGGATTGGATGGAAGAACAGTTAAAATACATCAAAAAATAATTTTCTATTCTAAACAAACATGTGGATTTTGTTTCAGGTTAAGGTATAAATTTATTTTGGAAATTTTTGTTGAAGAGCAATGTTACCTTAAAGTTTTTTTAAGTTTAATAATATTACCTCACAGATGTTAAAATAGAGCAATATTACCCCATACCATTAAAAATTTAATGGTTAACATTAATTTTTTAGTAGCAAACATCAATTTTTTAACGATATGGTGGTAAATTTGCTAGGTTTTGAAACTTTTAAAATGACATTGAACCTGAAAAAACTTTTGAAGCAACATTACCTCAACGAAAACTTCCGGGATAACCAATGGGAGTTGGTCCAAGTGGTAAGCGGCTTGATTCCGCTTAAGCAAGGTCTCAGGTGGTGCTGGGAAAATGGGCCGGCCCGTGACGGGCTCGGGCATAAACGGGCCGGCCCGTTTAGGCCAGAGTTCAAATTCGTACCCTTTTAGGGCGGCCGGACCCGTTTAAGATAAGGCCCGCGGGCTTTTGGCCTGTTTACGTTTTTCCTTTTTTTTTTCATCCTTTTTTTATTTCTTATTCTCATAAAGACTAAAATACCTAATTTAAAACATAAATATCATCAACACTGATTTAAAACATAAATATTATCTAAGTTTAATAGAATATAAACACTAAAACTTAAGTCCAAACTATAATTAATGTTCATAACCAATTAAATAAGTTCACAGCCACAATCAAACAAGCCTACAAGCTTCAAATATCAGTAATAATATAACACCTGATTTGGATTTCAGCGTATACATGCAAAAAAAGAAAAAAGAAAATCAAAGAAGAGAAGCTTCAAATGAGGTCTGAGTCAGTGTGAGAGCATTTCTGATATGAGGGTTAGGTTAACTTTACCCTCTGATTAATGCTTGCTACCCATTGCCTTGTGCACATTTATTAAAAAAAGAAAAAGAAAAAAGTTAAACGGGCCTAAAAGGGCCGGCCCTACAGAGCTACAGGGCTGGCCATTTTAGGCCCGCTTCCATTTTTAGCCTCTAAATCATAGGCCCGGCCCTTGACGGGCCCGGCCCGAATTCCCGGCTCTAATCTCGGGTTCGAACTTTGTGTATGCAGAAAATTCCCATTGGGAGACTCTCCCACCATAGCCAGGTGCGTAACGCGGGTTGGATCCGGATGTAGTCGGAGCAAAACTCCGATAAACCGGATGGACAACCAAAAAAAAAGAAAGAAAACTTGCGCGATAAATTGACACCTTAACCCATTTTGTTTCTGAAAATTTTATATTGAAAAAATCTACACGAACAAGAGCGAGGAATTTAATATACAGATACTGCAACCGAAACCCAGGTCCTTCTTTTAAAATGGATAGGAATCAGAGAGAAGTGTATATTTGGATGTTGCCGATTCCCTGAATCCAAGTTAATAATTATTGCGAATCGCGTGTGAGAGATGTGATTTAGTGTTCGTTTGGAATAGCTTATTTTTGGGTAATAAGTATTTATAAATCGTGATTCACAGTATACGAGGTAAATATGTGAGATGAGTTTTTTCTCGGCTTGTATAATAAGGACTTATTGTCCAAATATAGAGCGTGTTTGACAACACGTTTTGGGGCATATAAGCCCTATTTTTCCAGCAAAAAGCTAAAATGAAACATGTTTTGTTTTTTTTATGTTTGGTGTAACTTTTTAAAAACGCATCATGGGTAGAATAAGTTACTTATTAAATAAGCTCCTCACTGCAGCTTTTCTATTAAGTCACTTATTACGTAAGTCAAGATAAAACTCCTCTCACATACTTACCTCGTATACTGTAAATCACGATTTATAAGCATTTATTGTCTAAAAATAAATCACTCATCTAAACATAAAACACATTATAAAAACTAACTTTTTTATCAAGTCATTTTTAATAAGTCAAAATTATAATAAGTCATTTTTTCTACCGCTATCCCAAATACACCCATAAGCCCAACCAAACACACAATTATAAGTTCAGGGTAAACTCAGCTTAATCTCTGAATTCGCTACTGCCAGTATTTAATTCAACTACATTGAAGGAGATTATTTATCCAAATTCATCACTTTAACGATCTCTTTCTCAGTGTTATAAACAGGCTTGAATGATAACCATTTAAAAAGCAAGTAGAGACTATATAATTTAAAAGCAAGAGTGTCATTTAAGAACAACAAGGAGAAGGCAAGAATGCCCCGTGGCGGTGGCGGTGGCGGTGAATACTCGTTTAAATTCTATTTTGCTGTATTTAAATTTTATTTTCAAGACATAATATTCGTAAAGATATGTACGATTAGGCAGACTCTTCTACGATCACAAAACCACAATTCACATGATTTGGGGATAGTATTATTTGTTATAAATTTTATTTCATACTCTATTGATTATAATATCACATTGGTAATGTTTTGAATATTAATGACGACTGGGGGCTGGTATCAGGGACCGCAATACATCTGCAGATCGATGAGTATATATTCTCTCCGGTCCTAATTATAAGATAGAGTTGATTTTTTTAGAGAAATTAAGGAAGTCAATTAAATTACTTTAGAGTGTTTATATTTTTAGTATCTTTAGATTATTTATTAGTTTATTAATCAAATTAATTAGTTTGGAGAAAAAAATAAAAATAAAAATACTCTAAAGTAACTTAATTAGCTTTCTTAATTTCTTCAAAAAAGTCAACTTTATCTTATAATTAGGACCGGAAGGAGTATTTAAAAAATTCAAATAATCCAACCTGCAATGCAAGTTTCTCACAAAAGGAGGGGTTACGACCGCTGAGGATTGGTAGATATATAATTGAAACAGGCACTGATCTCTGAGATGAACTAATAACCCTCAAGTCTTTTAAGTGCCCGTTAGGATCAGTGGTAAAAGCAATTTTTCAACGTAGTTTACAATTTATAAGGTAAGTGTGTGAAAAGAGTTTTATTTTAACTGACGTGAACGTACTTTTCAAACGTTAACTCAAATAAAGGCTAAAGTGAGCTAATCAGTTTCAACAGCTCCTTCACTTGATCCCTGCAAACCTGACTGGCACTTAGCAACACTCCTTTATACATATACGCCTCACGAAAGTTGAAGTAGCAGCTAGCAAGTACTACCAAGCTTCTTCAATCTGCTTCACTTAACTAGAGGGAATAAATATATATTGCATCCTCAAGATAACAAAAAGAAAAGAGATTTCTTGTTCTAAATTCTAAAACATAACGCACCAAAAAAAATTGTGCGGCTTGCTGGAATAGCCTCATTGAGTAAACTTAAATCCCACATCCAAGTGCTTGGATCTTGGGGCATTCATGCATCAACACGCATGCAATTGCCAGAGAGATATAAGGGGTTCCTATTGCATTTGATGAATCTCATTCAACCTCAATGTTTGATCGAATTTCATGACAGAAACGAATAAAAAGTCAAGACTCGTCCTTCGGGTTTTCCTCTCTCCATAGTCCTTAGTATTGGACTTCCGGGATGCCCAAGGATTTTGAAAAACAAAGGAAGTATCTAGTTGAAACTCGGACTAGGTTCCACATGAGAAAAAGCAATTCCATTGAAACACAGATTTAAAGGTATAATCAGGAGAATTCGAATCTTATCCAAGTACCAGCGGTTTTGTCGCTACGGTTTTCTCTTGCCAAGACATTTTTTCCCCATAATTTGAAGGGCAGGGGATTACGCTGAAGATTTAAGTCTAACTGAAAAATTAGAGAGACGAGTAACAAGTTCTTTAGTTCTGGGGAAGTACTTGGCTCGTGAACACGCAAGCACATGGCTGAAGAAAAAGTCTATGCTACATTATTTTTCAAAAATGAAAAGTCGCAACTTGTACTAAACAATAACCCGAATATAATACTAGGCGTGGCAGTAATAAGCATCCAGGATTTAAAAAGAGACAAAATGGGCGATCAAACTATTGGATAAAGTAGCCACTGAGAAAGAGAACAAAGAAGAAGAACAAACTGCCATATATGAGCACAGCCTTCTGTCCAGAAGTGAGAGAATTGCCACCAAATCCAAACTGCTGATTCTGAGCAAAACCAGCAATCTCAACGCTTTTACTCTCAAAGAAACTCTTGGCAGCCCCGCAGGTGGGACAGCGCCAATCATCGGGAAGCTTCTCGTACTGAAATCCAGGCGGAATGGGATAAGAGGGATCACCAACGGCCTCGTCGTATTTGTACCCACAAGATCGGCATTCAAAAATTCCGGTATTCAACACCGCGAATTTCTCCTCCAGGCGACGCTTGTCGAACTTGTCAGAATCCGGCGAAGGGGAAGAGGAAGAGGGTGAATCGGGCTGCACAGAGCCAGAAGTAGGAGTATCTTCTTTGGAAACGTCAATGGAAAAAGAGAGGAATGGAGGAGGATCAGAGCGTTTATGAGAGAGGGGATTGAGAAGGGATTTTGAAGGAGAGAGGTGAAGCTTGGACTTGGGAGGGTGAAGTTGAGGTAAAGAGGAAGAAAGGTGAAAGGAGAAAGCCGGTCTCGGGGCGGCGCAAGAAGCCATGAATTAGGCGGTGAAATGCAGGGAGGAAAAAAGAGAAAATGGCGGAGAAGGGAAGAGCGCGACGGTGAGAGGAAGTGAGTGGAGGAGAAATGAAATGAAGGGGATCCATGGGAAGGCACAGCATATGCTGTGCGGGAAGGGGACTTGGATAAGGTGGGGGTGCTTGCGTGTTCAGCTACTCACACCAAACACCTTTCCTCATTGCTGGGCCATTTTATTTGGGCTCATTTCACTTAAATTGGGTTTTTGTCACACATTTATCATATTCTAATTTATTACTCATTCGATCCTAATTATAAGATAAAGTTGATTTTTTTGGAGAAATTAAAGAAATTAATTAAATTATTTTAGAGTATTTATATTTTTATTTTTTCTCCAGACTAAATAATTTGACTAATAAACTAATATATAATCTAAGGATACTAAAAATATAAATACTCTAAAGTAATTTAATTGGCTTCCTTAATTTCTCCAAAAAAATCAAATTTGTCTTATAATTAGGACCGGAGGGGGTAATATTCATTCTCACTCAACAATAATAAAAAGAGAGAGGCAATACGGGAATAAAGAAAAATGATAAGAGTATTTTTAAAAAAATATATAATGTTCACTAATTTTCTTAATTTAATCAAATTAATTAAATATATCTTATATTAATTACATATTATCACAATTTGGAGAAGCAAATCAATCCTCTTTTTGAGCATTCATCTACACCTCAATCCTCCGTCAACTCGATGGAATAAATTGGATATTTGGCACTACTACATATGAAGTAGGGAAAATTCCTATAAAATACCTTTAAAATAGGAAAATCTTTAATCAGTACATTGAAATTAAAAAATCCGAATTAGTCACGCATCAGTCTGGATGAACAGTGCAGGCGGTGCCAAAAGACGATTTTGCCTTTCATTCCTCATTCTCGCCATTTCAAAAATAACAACACGCGGTTTTTAATTAACAATTCCGGATTCTTGATTAACAACTTCAGTTTTATCTTTTTACTTTCACAATAACAACACCGGTCTTGTTATTAGTAACTCCGCTTTATTCTTCCACATATTCGCATCTAAAAAATATAGTGTTTTTAATGTAAAATACGGTGTTGTAAATAAAGAAAGATGTGTTGTTATTGGACCTGAAACTTAAATTTCGAAGTTGTAAAACAAGAAATGGGAGTTGTTAATGTAGAATATGGTATTGTTAATAACAACACCGGTGTTGTTATTGTGAAAGTAAAAAAATGAAATTGAGTTGTTAATTAAGAATATGGAGTTGTTAATGAAGAATACAAAATTGTTAATCAAGAATCCGGAGTTGTTAATTAAGAGGGCGTGTTGTTAATAAAAAAAGAGGTGTTGTTATTGGCCTTGAAACTTAAATGAGGAGTTTGTGAAACAAGAATACAGAGTTGTTAATCAAGAATCTGGAGTTGTTAATTAAGAACCGCGTGTTGTTATTTTTGAAGTGGCGAGAATGAGGCATGAAGGGCAAAATCATCTTTTGGCGCCGCCCGCACTGTTCATCCGTACTAACGCGTGACTGATTCGGATTTTTTGATTTCAGTGTACTGATTAGGGATTTTGTTATTTCAAAGACATTTTATAGGGATTTTCCCTATGAAGTATCCAATATCCATTAACTTTCTTTTACAATTAAGTTAAAATAAGAACCGTTAGACGGACCAACAAATAGAGATGAAAACTAGCCTAAATACATGGACGATTTTCTTGACAACATCCAAGAAGATTGCTATATTCTCATCGTTTAAATTCAAACTTTGATTGATGTTGGCCGATTCTTATTGAATACTCCCTCTCGGTCCTAAATATAAGACAAAATTAACTATTCTGGAGAGATTATGAAAACTAACTAAGTTACTTAATCTTTTTTTTTTTCCATCAAATAAGTTACTTAATCATATTATTTGTTGTGTATCTTTAGATTATATATCAGTTTATTAATCAAGCTAATTAGTTTGGAAAAAAAATAAATACTCTAAACTAATTTAATTAGCTCCCTTAATTTCTTCAAAAAAATCAATTTTATCTTATATTTAGGAAGGTAGTATCAATATTTAAAAAAAAGATTAGTATGATAGCGGGAGATTGGTTTTAATTTAAGGGTAAAGGTGCTAAAATGACTATGAACTTTTGTAAAAAGGGCAAATGTAATCATAAACTAATTTTGGATACGAAAATAACCACAAACAAGATAAAAAAGAGCAAAACGCATAACAGAGTTAAACTAAAGCAACGTCCGTCATTTGGGTCCTAAATAGGTGACTAGGATGCTGACATTGGCAGCTGACGTTATTTCAAGTATTTTTTTCCAACATAATGTTATAGACCAGAGAGCTTTGTCGAAAAGGGGAACCCTAATCTCACAAATCAAAGATCGAATTGCAAAGAAAATTTGAGAGGGAAGCTGGGCGAATCAAGAACGGGAAGCACGTCGCAAAGAGAAGTCGGAGAACCTCGATGTAATTGTGCGACAAAAAACGAGATTCAAGTGAGGACAAAGTACGTTATTTCAAAGTTTGGTTGAGTGTGCGACAGTAAAGCTCAATTGGGGTAGACCGCAAAGCTCCATCAATGTTGCGACAAGAAGGACGCCAGGCTAAGCTGGGTCATGAGCCGTTGGAACATAAGGACGCTGGGTCAAGAGATAAAGCGAGCCAGGTATGTGTTTTGCCTAAAAATAGTTGGGAACACCAATGTGGTACACCCGAAAACTGAAATTGAGAATGACAATGGAGTGGGTACACAAGATGTAATTGAGGACATCGAAGGGCTAAATGTGTTTGATAACATAGATGTAGATGACTGTGATGAGATTGAGTATCTGGGTATTGAAGGTGTTGATTTCAGTTTTGTTCATGAATGTCATAGTGATGTAGGCAGAAGTGAAATGAGTGATGATAATGAATGTATTGATGATGTTGGGTCACATAATGTGAAACACAAATTGTGTGGGGTGTCTGAGGATGTTGATGAGGAAGAAGATGCTAGTAGTGATGATGAAAGCTATGTGGCTGATTGTGTAGGCTCGGATACATAAGAGAGTGTTGATTATGATGTTGAAGGGTACGGTGAGGATGAAGGAAGTGACTATGAGGAGGATGATTTGTCCCTCGAATATGATAACGAGCCTCTTGAAGAGCCTCTTGGTGAAGGATCGAGTACGAAGAAATTGTTAATGCTTGGCACGACATTTATTGATAAAGAAGAGCTAAAGAGCACATTAGATAGGTATGTTGTAGAGAATGGTGTTAACCTAAGAGTTGTTAGAAGTACCAAGAGCTTGATTAGAGTGGTATGTGATAAGGGATTCCATTTGTCTTATTCGCCTCTAGAGATGGGTCAAATATAAGGTTTAAGATAAAGACTTTGTGGAATGAACATAGCTGTGTTAGAGTGTATAAGAATAGGAGAGCATCTGTTACTTGGTTAGCATCTCAATTTAAGGAGAAGGTGCAAGAGGATCCAAAGTTCAAGATTGTTGAGATGAGGAAAGAGATTGAGAGAGAGTTTAACATGAATGTAAGTTCACACAAGTGCAAAAGGGCCAAGAGGAGGATAATGCAAGAGATGGAAGGGAGCTTCAAGGATGAATTTGAGAAGTTAGACGCTTATTGTAACGAACTTAGAATTTCAAACCCTGGTTCAGATGTTAGTGTTGAATTGAGTAATGAGGCACTAGAGAATGGGAGGCGCGTGTTCAGAAGGTTGTATCTCTGTTTTCATGCTTCGAAGGTAACTCAAATCTGCAATTTTATTTTAGTTTCCATGATTTTTTATGGTTAGTGTATTGTAATCCAGTTTATGTAAAGCAGGTCGGATGGAGAGAAGGATGCAGACCGCTTATTAGAGTAGATGGGACATTTTTGAAAGGGAAAGCAAAAGGAATTTTGCTCATAGCAGTGGGCACTAATGCCAATGACTCACTCTACCCTTTGGCTTTTGGTTTTACACAAAAGAAGAATAGATTGCAATGGACTTGGTTCCTACAATGGCTGCAACGCTCACTAGACTTGAAGGAAGGTCACACAATTACATTAATGTCTGATATGCAAAAGGTGAGAAACAAATGTACTTGTTCTGTCTTTAAGTTATGTTTATATGTTAAGTTCTGTTTTTAGATGTTAAATTGTGCAGTGATGTACTTGTTCTATTTTTAAGTTATGTTGATATGTTAAGTTCTGTTTTTAAATGTTAAATTGTGTAGTGATGTACTTGTTCTGTTTTTAAGTTATGTTGATATGTTAAGTTATGTTTTTAGATGTTAAATTGTGCAGTGATGTACTTGTTCTGTTTTTAAGTTATGTTGATATGTTAAGTTCTGTTTTTAGATGTTAAATTGTGCAGTGATGTACTTGTTCTGTTTTTAAGTTATGTTTGTTGATATTTCTGGATATTTGATGCTAGAGTAATGTTTGCTTTTAGATTGTGTTGTTTTGGCACCGTAAGCAATGTCTTATCTTTATGAGCAGCCATTTTGCTCGCTAATTTTAATTTTTTGACATTGCCAAGATGTTTGAGTACCTTAGTTCTTCATTCATATCAATTACTGCTGTCATCAAGAAGGACACAACAGGGCTACGTGTATAGAGGTACTTGTCTATGGTTATAATTGTTATTATAGTTACAACTAAATGTTTTTATGACCAAGTGTTTGCTGTTTCATCTTTGTAGGCACCATCAACAAGTACACCTAGGCAACCCAGAGAAAAGAAAGGTCAAGAAACACTAACACCCTCACAAATTTCTGAACAGCCACTACCACCTACACAACCCTCTCAAGAGCCATCTATATCATCACAGTCCTCTCAACAGCAAACAAATACCAGAAAAGGAGTTGCTGCAACTAAAAAACGTGTGTTCAATTCTGCAATGCCACATGGAATGGGTATATGTGTTGATGAAGATAACGGAAGAACTGTGTATAATGTATTATGTACATATGAAACTATTGCATTTAACATATAAATTGTTTGGATTGTAACTAAATTTAATTAATTCACTTGTGCAGCCTGGTCTTCATTCAGAGGTTGTTATTGAAGAGGGTTCTGCACGAGACTACATGCATCGCTATGCTGATCCTGAAATCAAATTTCCCATACCTAATGAAAAGGAAATGAGGAAATCCATGGCTTGAAAATCAACAGCAGTTGAGGCTTCTAGAAGGATCAAACTCCATGATGAAGGCTCAAATATGGCTATTCCCTATACACCTCTAGGTTTGCAGTGGCATGGCCTTCCTTCTATCAGTACCTCTCAATTGTTGGCTCAAAGGCAAAGCATAATGGCAAACATGAAGAAGAAGGGAAAGAAGTCTATCACATAAGATTATCAAGTCTTTGTGTGTTTTGATTGTAATCAATGGGTTAATAGATAATGGCATACGAACCATTTAAGTTAATGGATAATTTTTGTATCCAGTGATGGCATTGTGACCTTTTGTGTCAACTTCTTTGCCAATGATGTTCATTATGTCCCTTTACCCGTATACATTTACGGGCTTCTTTTGGTTTCATTTTGTATCCACATATTGGCATTGTGACCAATTCAACTATAGTTTGTCTCCCTTCTGTTGGAGTAATGGATATTTTCCAATCTATGTTCTGCCTCTAAATATCTACAGGTTGTTAACAGTATACCTTCTTTTGCTTTGGTTACATGTTGTTCGGCATTTAGTTCTTCTTTTTAATCAAGTCCTTCATGTAACATATACCTATTTTTCTTTTTTCTTTTAATCAAGTGTAACATATACCTATTTAACATGTACCTTTTTACACTTCACTTACTTGATTCTTACTGTTCTAATCATACATAAGTGCTTCAAGTAATATATATAAC
Source organism: Inga laurina (assembly GCA_963855925.1). Lineage (NCBI taxonomy): Eukaryota > Viridiplantae > Streptophyta > Magnoliopsida > Fabales > Fabaceae > Inga > Inga laurina. The sequence goes on along the minus strand of OY979708.1, from coordinate 771,851 downwards.
TATTTGCAAATTTAAGTACACTAGGTTAAGTTAAGTTCTACAAGTTATAATCTCTCCTACATTCCTCCAACATTAAGAAGATCAACCCATTTAAGTCACTCTCCACCAATATTCACCAACAAAACAACCATAAAAGGCCACTCACCCCCACTCACTAGAAGATCAACTCCTCATGTACACAATCAACAACCACACCCAAGTTAACAACAAAATTCCCATTGCAACTCTATACTTCAGCTCCCAATTCCTTCGTTCTCTTTGATTTATCTCATACATGGCTTTTAGCTGGTGCACCTCCCTGTGAATGATTCCAAACTTGGCATAGCCCCTGTCGTCTTCCGTCCCTCTTTGTAGTGTTGTATTCTCGTCGTAAAGCTTATCTATATCATTAAGTAGCTCCTTTATCACAACGTTCGCCCTTTCACCAAAGTCGGCGTCATGCCACGCAATTTGCAAAACGAAATAGTTCACTGACACTAAGCCATCGACCATGCTCGGAACCGTTTACATGCTCGGAATACAACAAATCTTACCTCAAAATACTTTCGACAACCATAAAACCTCCTCCCTGGGTTCCCTTCGCTCCAAGACGTCCATCGGGGTGCCAACATTCTATGGTCGCAGTATCTTCTTCGACCCTCATATTCTTCCTCACGATTGTGTTGCCTAATCAGAGCTACCCTCCTTTTGCTTCTTCCCGTTGTTGAATTAGAGGATGACGCCATCGACCTCCTTCTTCGGCTACACTTGTCGCTGCTTCTGTGACGTTCTTCTCCACCTTCGCTGCTGAGCTCTTTGCCGATGGAGAATAGCTTAGGCCAGGATGAAGTACGTGTCCTATTTATTTTCTTTCCCCCCCCCCCCCCCCAATTTATTGTCAAAATTTAAACATTTATCTCCCTGCCACATCACTTAATTCATTACTTGCCAAGTTTCAGGGGAAAAAATGCCAACAAGACTCCACCGTGTACCACTATATCATTGAACTAACAGACGTTGCTTTGGTTTAACTCTGTTATGGGCTTTGCTCTTTTTTATCTTGTTTGTGGTTATTTTTGTATTCAAAATTAGTTCATGGTTACATTTGACCTTTTTACAAAAATTCATAGTCATTTTAGCACCTTTACCCTTAATTTAAGCGACTTTCATATCCTTAAATGGAATTTCTTTTCTCTTGGCGGGTAATGTTTTTAATGTACAGGGCGAAAAAAAACTGAGAATATGCATCCTATTCTGGGTAAATGCACAACGGCCATCAACGAGCAGCGTCTGGCTTCTGTTCAAATAATCGAGCAAGTCCATTTCGTGAAGAATTCTGAACTATTCCTCGGAAATGCTTTCGCCGTTGGTTTCTTGGATCTTGGCGTCCTCTCCTTCTTCCTCATCCTCTTCGGGGGAAGAAGATGACTTTGTGGACGACGGAGATCATTACGAGAACGTCGGCGAGAACGAGCATTTCCTCCGCGAAGCCGAGGAGCTTCCTTCAACATCATGCGCTGGTGATACTAAAACCACTCCCGTTGCCCTCGCCACTCCCGGCGCCGGCGTTTCTTGCGTTCCCGACACCGACACCAGCTCTAGAAAACGACGGCGTATCAGCCATTCTTATACCCCGAGACAGAGGCTGTGGACGAAGCAAGACGAGATCGAACTCTTGAGGGGATATCTGGGTTACATCAAGCACAACAGATGGGGCACCACATCTCTCCAAAATGACGTAACGTTCTTTTACGATCAAACCAGGCCTAAATTGAATAAGGATTTCAACAAGAATCAAGTGGTCCAGAAGCTTCGAGCATTAAAGAGAAAACACCAGATCTTCTTAGACAAAATAAACTCCGGCAGGGAAGTTTCGCACAAGAGCCCCCAGGAGGAGGCGATTTTTGAGATTTCCCAAAGGATCTGGGGCAAGAACCGAGACCACGAATCAAGCCCCGAACCTGAAGCCGATGATAATAATAGCGAGGAAGATAATGGCGAGGAATTAGGGCGTTTGAATGAGGAGAACAAGGATATAAAGAACTTGATAGAGGAAACGATGAGGTCCTGTTTGTCACCATTGAACAATATTAATGAGGTGGAAGGATCAGGATTGAAGCTTGTGGAACAATACGGAAGTGGCGGAGAAGGCGATGAGAAAGAGAGAAAGCAAAGGATGTTGGAACTGGAAGCTTATTCGAAACAGTTGGAATTGTTGCAGGATCAAATTAAGGCTAGAATAGAGGAGTTGCGAACCCAAGGTGAATGAAGAATTCAAGTTATTAAAAACGAAAACTGTTGATAACGTTTTTCTTTTTTCTTTTCCTAATAGGGGTATGCTTCCAGCAAACAGGTCATCTTTTCTTAAACTGTAGGCGTCTGATGTTGTAAGTATTTTTATTTTGCATGCAAAGGCAAAAAATAGCATGAAAGATTATTCAATGATAAAGAAATCAAAATAAATTGTTCAGGCTTTGCACGTGATTTAATTTAATATATGTAAATAGTTGATTAATTATATGAATGATTGGCACAATAATTTGGGATTGCTGTTTCCCAGCTGGACAAGGAAAAAAGAAATGAATTGGTGATAGATATCGTTTGAAGAATCGGGTCACGTCCAAATGTTTAATATCATGTGAGAAATTGTCAAATCTTCTAAAATAACACATAACCAAATCAAACTAAATTGAGAGGGATACACACGAACAAAGTTTCACCATTTGGTAAAAACTACGAAGCTTGGATCACCATTATTAATTTGGAAAAGGACACATGAGAGAGAGACTGATCCTAATTTGCAGGACGAAACATAAATCTGGTCTTCTCGAATACCTCTTCTGCGAGTACAGCAAGAGCTCCATCTGCCTTTTTAATTTCCAAGTGGGCCTTCTCATGAAAGCCAGTGCCCCTCAGTGCATCTGAAATAAAGCCGACAGATACAAATGACGAGGCAGCATCTGCTCTTGCTCCATAAACCAGTCTCTGTTTCAACGTTAATCACCAACAAAAGAAACATTTAGCAAAAGAGGAGAGAAAGTGTGGGCACTTGCAGGCTATAGGCTACCTTTACTCTTGAACGCTGAATTGCTCCGAAACACATGGGACAAGGCTCACAAGACGCATACATTTCATAATCAGATAGATCAATTTGATTTAGCTTTTTACACGCCTGCATATTAATTAACAACAATCACAATTTACGATGAGCATACAATAGATAGATTGACGCGTATGGGAAGATTCCAAAGACAAAAAAAAGCTTATCAAAGCAGAGTAACCAATCCCTGCAAGATCACTAAGAAAACACTTCCAGGACCATCCTATTTCGACCAGCCATCAGATTCAGAACTCCAAAACCCACAGATTTCCCAAAGCAACAATAAATTAAACTGATGAGGAAGAAAATTAAAGCGATACTTGTTAATCTAACCTCTCGTATTGCAGTAACCTCCGCGTGGGCAGTGGGATCGGTGTTTCTTAAAACCATGTTATGACAGCTTACGACTAATTCATCGTTACGAACGATCACTACGCCAAAAGGGCGGCCATCGCCACATTCAGCCCCTTTATATGCTTCTTCGATTGCTTTTGTTAGGAACTTGTGGTCTCTGTCCTCCACAGCTGGTACAACAAGACACAATAACACTGATAACTATGGAAAAACTTGGCTATTAGTAATCAACCACTCACGCTTGATGAGCAAACAGAACGTAAAGAGGAGAAAAATTCAGCTGAACCCAGATAAAAAAATGGCGAAAATTTATCAAGCATGTTACCGTTAGAAGCAGAAACTTCCTCCATGATAGAGTCGGTCCGATGAGGAGCAGGAAGTTATTTGACGTTCGACAAAGCGATGAAAACCACGAAGATCGAAAAGGAGAAGCGATGATATTTTATGAAAGAGAGAGTTTGACCATGGATAAGAATAGGAAGAAAGAAAAGGCTAGGACTGATAATGGGTCTGAGCCAGGAAGAAAGCCACAGGTCAATTCCTGTCTCTTTATCAGGCCCCCAAAACAAGTCGCTTTCCGTTCACCGGAAAAAAATTGTCACGTTCCCGTTTCCTTTTGTTTTCTGGCTCTTACAGGAAATATTACGGCGATAAGTGATGACAACATTGATGCCCTAAATAATATCTTTCGAGGTCGGTTTAACTGCATGACTTAATTATCAAAATGATTAGGTAGCCATGTTTACCATCTGACGAATGGTGCGCGGCACGAAAAGAAGGTCGCTGATCATTTTTACAATCTTTAGGTAATGGGAAATCTTGTACCACTAAGTTTTCCCACATTCCTTTGTCCTCCTTTTCAAAGGAAGACAGCTGAGAATATCGTGAAAATAGGTAATATATCAACTAAAAGTTTTTGGAGGATTTCATTGCAGAAATATAGAATTTAAGAGCTTGGAAGTTATTAGAGGGTTGAATCGAATAAAAGGACTTGGTCTCTCACAACAAATACGCGCTACAGGGTTGAATCTAATAAAAGAACTTCTCTAGCAACAAATACCCACCCAATAAAATGCCGCAAGCAAGCCTCCAAAGAAAGGATATTTGCAGGAAAAAACGATTTAGTATTAATCTTCTATAAGATCTACCATTTTCATTCAATTTTTCTTTTGGTTTTCGCATCTTCTCCATTTCATGCGGTTGATCCACTTTCCATCCTGATATAACAAACCAATAGTATCTCACATCAAATCATAAGGGATCTCCCAATGAGAAAGGCCACACACGCGTGTGCGCACATTTTATGTCTCCGCTGATAAGCATACGACTCCTGATTGACGGGAAAGTCATCTACTGTTGTAGAATCAATAGGGAACGTACTGGGAAACGGATTCACTGCGCGGCGTCTCTTCTTTTTATTTCGTTGAAAGCAATGTGAACGCCAAAACAAACCGAAACATGACAGAATGCAAAGAAACGGGGGGAAACAGACCTTACAAGGGAGAAAAAACCACGAAAAATCATTTTGGCACCAAACAACTTCTGAAGCCATGGAACGTCTCCCAATGTCAAAACAATACAGAGAAAGCATCAAACTCTCAAAAAGCAGTTTCAAACACCGACAAGAGTCATGCTGAGATCATCAAGCGTTGCCAATTCACCAACAATCATCCTTCCACTATAAACCATACTGAGATCATTGGTCTTGTAACCTGCAACACGCCAACGTCTGCTTTTCGAGACCCCTAAAGAAAAAAATGCATCTGCAGTATGCTATGTATGATTTATAATATGAAAACCTCGTATAAATTAACATTCACTTGTCTGTATCCAAGTCAAGCAACATAGTCACCCCTAAGCACGAAAAGAAATAGTTGAAAATTGTGAGCAAGTTTTGCATTAATTTCTCAAAAAGTACACTTCCGGTGCTCAAAATCTAAAATAGCAAGCAAAGAACAATAATACCAAAATATCCAAAATGATAACTATCGAGGAACACTGATTCTAAAGCGGACTTAACAATATAAGCATTTTAAGACCTCATTTCTTCTTCGCAGCTTCAGATGCCTTAGTCTGCACAACAAATGGCACAAGTTAAAAATATATCACAGGACAAGACGAGTAAAAATTATAAGCTAAAATACTTACCTTCTTTACTCCACGGATTTTCTTGGCGCGATTCTTGCGCTCTTTAACCTGTTTCCTTGACTTCTCGACCTTGGTGGAGAGTCCGTTCTGCAACAACAGAAAAAGATTCCAATTGTATTTAAACAACAAAGCACGCAGACCAGAAAGAAAAACATATAACAAGATTCGCTAACGAAAAGATCCGTAAGCAAATTCAACAACTAATTCCAAAGATTTCAAAGAATACCAAATATAAACAATACAGCTATATACGATTCTAGCCAACACCATTGAAATGACAAACAGAAATCACTGGAGAATACTACATTACTAGGCTATATACCACTGATACTAAAAAGATATTCTTAGCACCTCAAGAATAGTGAAGAAATACAGACCAAGATAGCTTAAAATCCCGGGTCATAAAGGAGTATGAGCAGTGAGCAATCATATAATAATTCGAGTCAGTTGTTTGGAACTAAGGAAAGCTTCTACTGAATTCTAATTTTGTCCATAATACAAGAAACAACTCATTACCCAGTACCCACTGATCCACTATAGAACTATAGATCATGAAAATGATGATAATTTCCAGTACACCGTGTCAACTTACCCTGATAAGGCGATACTTGGGCTCATACTTCTTTGCATTTTCAACGGAATCATAAATTAAACCAAAACCAGTTGATTTCCCGCCTCCAAAGTGAGTTCTAAACTTGAAGACAAAAATCGCATTAGGGTCTTTGACATCATACATCCTTGCTAGCTTCTCCTTAAGCTCAGCCTGTATACCACACACACAAATTATTAGTCATGAAAATAATCGAATTGTAACGCTTAAAAAGTATATTTCCAATAGCCAAATCTACAAAAGAGTTCTGCAAAATCTACCCAAACCAACTCATCATAAAGATGATTAAAAATTAAAGTACCTTGGATACATTTGGCCTCCCAGGATGAAGTAAATCAATGACCTGCACAACAAAACAAAATGGAAAAAAGATTAGTTCAACCTAATCTAGTTAGAAAAATTAGGCACAAAACACAACAAATTTGATATGCTCCCAGAAAATAACTCGCAAAAAGAAGCTAAGGACATCATATTTAATCTTCAGGTCTCTAGCTTTGCACTTATTACTTATTGATGACAGCCACAACCTGCATATCCTTATTCTCTGTGAGCTACCGATTCTACATTATTCTTGGCAAAATTCAAATCAAAATCAGCCATGGGCATTGAGAGACTCACAAATTGTTTTCTTGATAACAGACGGTTGGTCATGAACTTTCGTGTTCTCACCGTCACCGCCTTATCCGCCATATTGACCTTTGAATTGCAGGGGAGCACAGACGCACGGGAGCACAGTCGAGAGCAAGACGACCGTGGATGAATGAAACCCTACTTGCTTTGTAACATAGGGTTAGGGTTAACGCTGTGATGGGCCAGAAGTCGGGATAACATCACAAGACAGCAAAGGCTTAATGGACTGTGTTACAGGCCTTCACTTGTGGCTGAAATGCTGTCTGTACCCACCTGTCAATTGACTTTTCATCTTAGAGGAGAAGCCCAATAAAAGCTGGATACACCAGTCCCAGTCACCAGCAAAGGCTCATATATAGGATAATATTTTTCAGAATTGTTCACATGTTTCAATACTATTATTTTATTGTATAAAATTTTGGGAAATATATGTTTGTTGAAACGAATTTCCCCCCCTTTTCCTCAACTTTTTAATATATTTTAACAAATTTATAGTTTTTCCAACTTTAAAAATTTAAAATTTATATCATGCTTCTTGGGCATGTATATTAGATCATTAGATTATTTTGCCATCCTATTATCAAAAAAAAGAGAGAGAGAGAAGATTCTTTTGCCATCCTTCGTATATGACCATTTTAGGCCTATTGAGAGATATTCATACGCACGTGCATGGGGATGGGGCACGTGCATCATCGTCTGATCCTGAGATGAAATGAGGTCCACATTCTTGGCAAGCTACTTGGACATCAATGGGCACGACTGGCCTATTTCGAAGATTTCCAGATCGTCATAAAATCCAAAGCGTAGTGTTATTTGCTCATCTCTAATTTTTTTTTTTTTTACCGGAATTTGTTCATCTCTAATTTCTAATTGGCAAACACTAATGATGCTAATCAGATTATTGTCATTTTTAAGAACATTCTCTTCTTGACCTAAACTCTTCGACCACTCCCACCCAATCCATGGCCACGGTCTCCTTACCTGAAGTTAACTCCCTGAAATGGATCCAAACCTTCCCTCTGCAATTATTCCCTCGCCGCATCCCTTACACCAATCGCTCGTTCGTTCAATCACCTAAATTCTGCTCAATGCTGCGCCTGAAAGCTTCATCGACACATAATTGTATCAAATGCTTATTCTCGCAAAAGCCCCTTGTACAGATGAGTTCTGAGCCCCTTGATGGAGAATACTCTAAAACTCCGTTCGACGTTATCGCGAATACAATATTGAATGCGCTAAAGGCCTTGAGGAAACCGGCGATAGCTGCGGTTTTGCTGGGGCTTTTATTGGTGTATGATCCCAACTCGGCAGGTGCCGCATCTGGAGGTCGAATGGGTGGAAGGTCCTTCTCTTCACATTCTTCGTCTTCATCGTCTTCGAGGAGTTATTCTGTACCAAGGTCATCCAGCTCTGGCTTTTCGTACTCGGTGCCGTATTATGCGCCTTCTCCTTTTGGGTTTGGTGGGGGCGGTGGCGGGTTCTACGTTGGAGTAGGTGCCGGGTCCAGTTTTTTCCTCATCTTGATGGGTTTCACGGCGTTTGTTTTGGTTTCTGGATTTCTTTCAGATCGGTCTGAGGGTAGTGTACTTACTGCCACCGAGAAAACTAGTGTGCTCAAGCTTCAGGTGCGGTGAATTTTTGCACTTGAAAGTTTTTAAAACTACCTGAAACCAATATTGGCGCTTAAAATTTAGTTTAGTTGTTCATTGCGCTGCCATAATCTATTACGCTCTATTTCCAGTCAAATGCCCCTGGCTGGTGAATGGAGGTGGCCAGCCGCCAGGTGGTGTTTAACTTGACTTTAGAAAGTGAATTTTCAATATGTTTAGCAGTTATTGTGGTGAATTCTTAAATGTTGATTCTACAATTTCAATGATAAAGTGGGTCTGAGTTTCAAACATCGTTGTATGTTGAAGGTTGGGTTGTTGGGGACGGGGCGCTCGCTTCAGAGGGATTTGAATAGGATTGCAGAAGTTGCGGATACATCATCTCCTGAAGGTTTGAGCTATGTATTGACAGGTGAACCTTCTAAGTATGGGGATTATTCTTCACATTTTGTTTGTTTTTTTTCCAATTCGTTATATATGACGGGAGAACATTGAATTTATGTAAGGTTTATTGAACCTGTGCGCATAGATACTGTGTTGTGTGTGTGAAATATCACTGGATATCGATGGACAGCGTATCCTCGTAAATATCAGTGATTGGTCTTCGTGGTATTATTTTTGGATGGTGCCAAATCCTTTTGAAGTAGTTTTTTTTTGGAGGACAGCTTGTCCTCTGTTCTAGTTGAACACTTGAACTTATATTTTTAGAATAAACTTGAACTTCTATTTGATAGAAACAAATTCTGAAAAACTGTGAGGTGCATCCCATTAATTTGGTTTATGTGAATAAAATCCGTCAAATAACTAATGTTTAAAACAATCAAATTCAAACGAAAATAAGAACAAAGGTTCTATTTGTAACTTAGCATTTACACTTTAGCGCATGATTGCTATGTAGAAATGATACGAGGTTTTAAATTTAACTGTATCATATGGAAATAACAAACTATTTTAAGACAGAAGTTTATATGAAAAGTGGTGTCAGGTATGTTTGTTAAGTATAATGATTTAGTTCATATTCACATTCTTATACAAACTTCCTATTTTGATTTACTTTTTCTTATCTTACTTTTCGTTACAGAGACAACACTAGCTTTGCTTCGACATCCGGATTACTGCATCTCAGCATATTCATCCGTAAGTGAATTTTATCACCTAAAAGCATTTTTGATCTTCTGATAAATGGCATGGCACTTTCAATGGCTCGTTTTGTTTATTGATTGTTGACACTGCATAGGACATTAATCATAACACTACTGTTGTCGATAATTCCCAACATCTTGTAACAAGTTTCATTTATGTTTATTGTTCACTTCTCTTTATTAGTTAAAGCATTAAAACGGATAAGAAACTTTCAATTTCTATTAGATGTATCTTTCTGTAAGATACCTATTTTTAGATTTTTAGTGGATATGTTAGAGATCATGGAAAATGTGAATATTTTTAAGATGTTTCTTCTCCTTTCATTAGAGGAAGAAAATGAATATGAGCATTTGATATTTTGATGAATTTCGTCTAGTACTATTCCATATAGAAGAGTCTGCCAGAGTGAAAGTCTTTGCATATAGCTACAGCCATGGAAAATGAAGGGAAAACAGCACAGCAGTTCAGAACCCGCAATCCTATCTATTCCCGAGGCTAGACTCTCCAGCACAATGCACATATTTCTTGACCTGTGTCACTGGACCCACACATACCTAATATTCCACTTGATCCCTGTTCCTCTCTCTCCTTTAACAGTATTGCTTCTTCTTCTTTTTCTTTGTTAATATCACTGGCCGTTAAGGCCCTCATCTTTTTCTGATTCTTCCTAGGATAAGTTATCAAAAGCCTGGTGGTAGGCTTCTTGCCTCTTCTTGCGTAAGAATGAAATAAAAGCCCATTTCAATCTGTGCAATATCTGCAACTGCAACATAGAAATATTAGTTATCATCTCTGGTGGTGGAACAAACCAGAACTCCATAGGAGGAAAGTTGACAGTGTATAATGTTATTACTAAACACTATCGCAGGTTGACTTAAAGCGGAGTGTTGAGGATGGGGAGAAACGCTTCAATCAACTTTCAATTGAAGAGCGTGGAAAATTTGATGAAGAGACACTTGTTAATGTGAACAATATAAAAAGGCAAAGCACAAGAAGCCTGAGAGCAAATGGATTTAGCAATGAGTACATTGTGGTATGGTCTGATTTGATTTCTGAATAACTATCATGATTTGGGTTTTGATGTGCTGTATTCCAGCGTGCAAAATGGTTATTCTTATGTGTTATTGGTAATATCTCTATTGGCATTTGAAATTGGTATTTAGAGATTAAGACAAGGACATGATTTGTTGTCTTGTGGTTGGCATTATTCTTGACTTAAGCTTAGTTGATTTTTGGTAGATTTTTTTACCTTTTTGATGGAAAAATTTTGAAGCAAGTTGGGTCTTTTAATTAGTTTCAAATGTAAAATTCGTTGAGGTGCTTGAAATTGTGTGAACAAGCATTGGTACACGGAGGAAGAAGAAGAAGCAACAGGAAAAGGAGGAAAAGATTATATATAATTTAATCTGAACATATTGAAAGTCCTTGCTCTTAGGTTTTGCTGTTCATAAATCTCTAGACTTAAAGTGGTGGATGTCAGAACAATAGAGCAGTGAGTTCACCTTCGCAGAAACTTGCAGCATATGTAGCCTGCTGTTTTAAATTTCAGTTGCTCAAGTAAACTGAGATGTCAAGAATGTCGCTAGATTGTAATTTTCATTCAAAGATTTAGTTTTTGACAGTCTCTGTTGATAGCGAACAGAGATGTTAAGAATGTCTCTGGATCTTGTTGTTTTTGGCTTGAAAAACTGTGTTTGATTCCTGTAAAATTGTTCAAAGGAAAAGGGAAAGATAAAATTCTATAGTATACATGAAGAAGATTGACATAATTTGCTCTCAACTTCCTCCCGTCAGTCATTAGAAAAAGGGAAAAGTAGGTCAGCGAGGTTCGTATTTTTTCTTCTTCCGACATTACTTGTTTTCCAAAATATCAGATTACAATCTTGGCAGCAGCCGAAGGAGTACATAAGCTTCCTGCGATCAATGGGAGTGGAGATTTGAAGGAAGCCTTACAAAAGCTTGGATCCATTTCTTCGAACAAATTATTAGTAAGGACCAGTGATATTCTGGCAATCGTTTTATTAACGTTAATTAGTAATAGTATGTCCTTAATGCCATATCACTCCATGCTAATATTTATTGCAGGCGGTTGAGGTTTTATGGACTCCACAGAATGAAAACGACACTCTCTCAGAACGAGAACTCCTTGAAGATTACCCACTCACATCGATGTTGTTATTGGTATTTCCCTCTTATGCAAGATTAGAATTTGTACGACACTCGCGAGTTGGTAGCCCAAGTTCACCAGCTATTTGGTTGCGACACTAGTTCAATAACAAAGGGGTGTCATCATAAAAGGTTGAATTTTACCAACACACGTACGTGGTGTGGATTCTCTGATGAAATTTTTTCCCTAGTATAATTTTCAAATCCCGGCAACTTGAAATAGATGGTAGTTCCATCAATATAAATATATTTAACAAAATTTATGATAAGTGTATTATTCAGAAACTGATAATTTTTTAAGAGAATCAGATGTTTAGAACATGATTCAGATAATATATTATGCACAATGAAGTCAGCCGGTGGACCAGTCTGATGAACAATAGTTGTTCTGATATTTCGAACAGGAACAAGAAAAGCATGCATTCATGCATGCAATGGCAATACGATTCTTTGTGGGGGGGGGGGGGCATGGAGAGTGATTCTTTCTTGCTTTTTCCTGACCACCAATAATCTTTCAAACGCAACACGTTGATTCATGATTGAGAGGAAAAAGAGAAGGGGTCAGCGTGGAGCAGAGCCATACGTTCAGAAAGCCATCCAATGGGCTGAGCCGCTGAGGGCCCACCAGAATTGAATGCCTTGGCCCCGCACAGCTCCATCGCTTATAACGCGTAGCATGGCATGAGTATTAACATGGACATTTCGTTTTGATGCCTCCGACTCCATCCCACCAATATAATAACACTTCTCAGCTCAGTTATTAGTATACTCGTGTAAATTAATATAGTTGGGGGGCTGTTTTTTATCTAAATTTTTAGGAGTTAGGACATCTTCGTATTTTGAGGGTCAAAGTCTCAACGGTTGAATCGTCACGCGCATTATTTGGGTCCCTCCTGCCGTAGTCCGCATACGTAAATCTTGACCAAACTGTCACCCTCAATTATTGGCTTTATTGCAACTATGCACGTTGCGTCATGTTCCTGCCACCAAAGCTGCTGATTCTTTCAATTTGGCAAAATTGGGATTAAGGACTTGTTAGCAAACATATTAGTAGTAGAAGTTAGCAAACATATTAGTAGTAGAAGTTGTTTTTATGATAGGTATGTTTCGTATAGCGTTTGAATTGCTTATAAGTTATTTTTCACATAAATCAAAACAAAACTCCTCTTACATACTTACCTTTTATATCGTAAATCACAATTGAAAAGTTGCTTTTAAACATTTTAATCATTATTCCAAACAAACACAATATGATTTACGGTGTATAAGATAGATATGTGAGAGGAGTGTGCTTCTGGAACGCTAACTCAAACTGACCTTAGGATCTGGATTGCAAAATATATGAGCGACGAAAAAAAGTGCAGAATATAGAAGATAAACTCTAAATTTTTGCCCCGTGCTTTTTCCTAAATGTGCTTTCGGTCCTTAATCCCAATTTTCTCATGCTCTCTAAAGTTGTTGATTCATACAGTCCCTCAATTCCTATTCGATTCCCCATTCACGGCCAATTGGAGGAGTACTCTAAGCTTGGCATATTAAAATTCCTAGGAGGCCGACGAAAAGGGATGCGATCTGAAAATCAAAAGCCTCTATGAATGTATTAAGAAATCTACAAAAGAATCATCAAGTGCCTCATAATTTACATATCAACCGCATCAACTGGGAGGGAAACAGTCCTGTGTAGGGAGTGAGGAAGCAATGAGCCTGTGCAAATACTCTTAGCAGTAATCTCGCCTTTAGGGGAATCCATCGCCTCACAATTTCGGGCCCTTTGGGTGTCCGAATTGGGGCTGCTATTATTGAAATGAGAGTGGCAACTGGAACCACAATTAGCATAGGGTTTCAAACTCTTTCCTCTTTCAAACGTGTCTGTTTGTGAAGGTTTTACTGATTTGTGCTTACTGTCGTGCGAAGATTTTACGGTTAGCCCAAGCTGTCGATCCCTGAGTTCCCTCAACTCCATTTGGTACTTTGCTTTGAGCCATCTTAGCTCCTGCTGGATCTCTTTCTCACATTCTTCCTCAAGATCACAATAAAACGAACCCATTGGGATAAAATAATGCGTTCCTGATAAGTTCCGATGGGAATTTCCTACATTGCGTGCGAACTTGTAATCCCAAGCATAGTATCCCTCACCTTCAGCTGATACTGATTTATCTAATGGTTCATTTTGTTCATCAGAGTGGCTTCTTTCAGATTCCACTGGACTAAGTTCACGACTTTCGTGCTGATTCCATAATTCCCGATACTGCAGGCAGTCTGATTGACTTGATATATTAGGTGCAGCAGCATTCTCTCTAACATGATGATTGTCATACTCGTCAGAGTCAAAAGTAATCTCCTCAAACCGTCCATGCATTGAAGCGCCTTTATGCCTACAGCACTGAAGAAATTGCGTGTTCTTGGTGCCGGAATCATGGGACAGAAAATCTGTCAGGGAACCACTGGAAGTATGATTAGAAGCGCAGTTGTGGCAGAAACTTTGACTTGGTGAACGGGGAGTGTCCTCAATTCCTGGCCCTGGCCTCCATTCGGGTACCAAGGAAGCAATTTCCCCATCTATCATATCTGCTATTCTGGTTACATCCTGGTCAGTCATGTCAAGTTCTGCAACCATTTCAGTTGCCACACTTAATGCTGTGTCGGTCTCTATGTCAAATGGGAAATAAATATTTCGAATGTGCCCTGCAATATAAATTAATCACAGACTGATCAGCGATCAATTTCAGAGCAACACTTACAAGTCATGGGTATAAAGTATCAATGATAAAATAGTGACAACCCAACCTTCTTTATCTGCAATTCTTAGTCTCAAAAAGATGCCCCCATCATCTTTCCTCTTGCCTTTGATGCTTATATCAACATCTTCAGAGGGTTCATCATCATGGTATTGAAAGAGTTCAATTCCAGTGGGTTCAATCTCAGTCGGATGAGGATACCAGTCTCCATCATAGCCATATCCGTTAGAGTATTCAGTACTGATATTACTATAACTTCGATGAAAATCATATAATGGGTAGCGGATGAGAGGAACCATGTCATCAAATTCCCTGCTGTCAGCTGGCCTTAATAATGATTCGTAATCATCAATTTGGAGGAAAGGGTCCTCTAGAAGCTCTCTTGCTGAGAGCCTCAGAGACACAGTTGCTAAGCATTTCTCAACAAACTGTCTCACTTCGGGATCCTTGACTTTATATAAAGCGTCTGGCTTTTTACCCTGGAGGTATAAAGTGTCAGTCGTATCTGATTACTCAGAAAAATCCATCTCATGTAGACACACACACACAAGCACACATAGACAGAGAGCAATCTTACAGAAATGACTTTCTTGTAGATTTGCGCTGGATGAGTACATTCACAATAAGGATATTCAAATGTGACCATTTCAAGTACGCACATGCCAAAGGAATATATATCAACTAATTCATTATATGCTTCTTCATAGACTTCTGGGGCCATGAACTCAGGCGTTCCTGCAAATATAACACTGTAGCAGATGAAACTATGAAGTAACAAGCCATAACAACTGGCCCTTGTTTTAATCAATCCTCCAATTTTTTCTAAACATCATGGACAGCAGGAGAATATTTCGGTTGTTTCTCAATTTTTTGCCAAATCATTTCCAAAACAAGACATCAACTAGCTGTCATTGCCATTGGAGATGACAAAATAACTTCTTGATATCTTCGAATATGATAGCGACATAAGGTAAACATACCGACACAATGTGCAGCATGGGATTTTCGGAGAATTGCTGCCAGACCAAGATCACCAATCTTCACTTCGCCTTGGTGTCCATTGACAAAAATATTATCACATTTGAGATCTCTATGAATCACAGGTGGGTCATGGCTATGGAGATAGAGAAGTCCTCTCAGAATCTGTCTACACCAATGCTTCACCGCTCTGATGTTTACTCTTTTGTGCTTTAGCCGATACCTTTTCGATGATAACAATAGATGAGTTTCACAAAGAAGAAACAAAACAGATCTCAAAGTAGAAGATCAACAGAAGTAACGCAAAAGGAACAAATAGTTTGAGCTCCATAGAACAAACTTACTGTCTAAGAGTACCAGAAGTGAACATCTCAGTCACGAAATTGATATTCCTATTAGCAGTGTCGACCCAAGATGTATAAAATTTCATGATGTTTTTGTGCTTCAATGTTTTCAGTAGATGAATTTCACAGTAGAGCCTCTCAAGATCTTCAGGGCTTTGCAGGAAATCATAAAGCTTGACTTGGTTCCAGGCAACTTCAATACCTTGATACTCGTCGAATGCTCTATATCTGCATCAGTTCAGAAGTAAACAGAAAGATCACAAATTGTTGATTTCTACAGACTCCAAGAAAAACATAAATGAGCTCAAATTACGAGAAAACCAGGCACGGCCAACAAAATCATCAATAGAAAGACCCAAAGATCTTAAAATTTTCAATGAAAAATGGATCAAAAACAGGTGCCACAATAATTAATAAGGGATATGATGAGTCTAAATTCATACACTGTCTTTGAAGCTCCCTTGCCGAGAATTTCATTGTACTGAAACAAAGACCAAAACAACATCAGAGCGGGCGAGGGGAGGGGGGCGGAGGGGGAGAGAGAGAAGAAAGCTATACTCTGCCATATCTGCCGGTGGGATCAACTTCGACAAAATTCGGAGCAATCTGGTTCGAGGCGTGCGACACCATTCATTCTCCAATTCCGATCGCTATCTTCTAATTTTCTTCTATATTAATGATATGATCAGATTCCAGCTTAATCCTTACGGATCTCCGCTTTTGTAGTGACAACGGAGCAGGGAAGGAAGTAGAGAGGGGGGAGAAAACAGAGAAGGATATATATATATATATATATATATATATATATATATATAATTCACTTAAATGAGTCTTATGAAAACCTTTCACGGACACTAATCAAAAAGAGGGAGAAAAAGATGTAGTAATTCCCAAAAAGAAGAAGGGCGAGAGAGATGATAACTGAGAGGGCAAAGCATGGCAATTTTTGAGGCGAAACAAAATTACAAAGAGAAGAGCAGCGAGAGCCACCCACCGACCCACCCCGCGACGGTACGTGACAACTAGAGAGAGAGGGAGCCCTCTTCCCCCTCTAAAAGCTCGTAGCTGAGCTGGCGACATGACCTAGGGCATGCCCTTGCCATCTGTGATAAAATATTAGTATGTAATAATAAATCGTTTTAAAAATAACTTCGCCTTTCTTAATTCAATGATTGTATCTTTAATCAATAAATATATAATTATGATTCATTTTTAAATAATTTAATAATTAAAATTATCTTCTTATTAATTTAATTATATATAAATTATTATTAAAAATAATTATATATTATATGAATATAGTTTTTATTTTGTTCATAAAGCATGATATGATGTTGACTGTATAATTTTTGAAATTTAAATTTTTATATGAATAACCCTCAAACTTTGATTTATATACATAGATATATCTATCATCATATTATATATTTTTAGTGAAGTAATATTTGATAAATAGATAGATAAAACGTTACAAAAGAACTAAA